>CM053790.1:486995409-487595409 GCA_028749045.1 Cupressus sempervirens
AAAATATGAATTTTGAAAACATACATACATTCAACATGAACATAATATGTACATCTACAAAATAACACATCTATGAAATAATGTAACCATGTAAAATGTATCCAAAATACCATATAAAATGTCTCCAAAATACCACATCAAATGTCTCTAAAATACCATGTACATCAAATGTACCTGAAATAACATGAATCCATATAAAAGTATCTAAAATAACACATGTATCTTAAATAACATGTCTCCATATCAAAGTATCTGAAATGACATGTATATATATAAAATGTCCTAGGCAACATCAATGAAATAAACATGTAAAATAAGATCAACCACATCCCCCTCCTTATCCATGACCCCAAAAGGCTCTACGATTTGGGTTTGAACCCTGTGTCAAATGAAAGAAATTTGTTAAACTATAAAATTATACATACATGCATGTATTATATCATATGTACTCTATTTTGCTTTATTTATTGGAGATGATATGTAAGGTATTTCACGTATTCTTGTTTATCACTCGGATATGCCATATAACCAATTTATAGTCCCCAGGTCTAATAGGGGATTTAGACTTTTCCAATAGGAAAAAGAGGGATTGGTTTTCAATTATCTTATTAAATATAATATATCTATCAAATATATAATAAAAAATGTAACATACTTGTGACTCATGTTGTATAGGATCTGTTGGGGTTTGAAGATCTCTAAAACACAACATACTATCACTAAGACCCTATAGAACACACATGTATGTACACAAGTTAAATTGAATCACTTGAATATATGTATGTCTCTAAGTACATGTATAAAAGCTCAAGTACACTAAACTTATACTTGTGTAAATTATAGTGACAAATAAATTTAAATATATAAATTTATATTTACCATAGCATCATGTAATGCTTTGTCACTCTGACTGATATCTAAATCATGTAGTGATAGAGTAGCCTGGTCCTGGTTGATCGTCTCATCTGAAATCATAGTGGTAAATAGACCTTGTCATACTGTGGGGGCTTGAGTATGGAGGGTGCTATAGGAGGTGGGGGGGCGGGTGTTGTAGGGCCCTTTGTAGGAGTAGGTGCTATAGGATCCTGAGTAGGTGTGGGGATGGGTGTTGTAGGGCCCTCTGTAGGAGCAAGTGTTGTAGAAGGTGTAGGGATATCCTCCTGTCTTTGTGAGGGTTGTGATCCTGTTGTGTGTGAGAGAATATGGCTGATGTGTCCACTAATGTCACGAAGAGGAATCCCCGTGATTGTCGATAATGCCTGATATGAACCAAGAAGATCATATGCTAAATAGGATGCCATACGATGCAATTCATCCACATCTAATATAGCAGAAACCTCTAGTGGAGATGGTGTATCTACTATCTCATACACATCATCAAGTCTTGTGCTAGAGGATGCAACTATCAAAATGGTACCATGAGATCGTAACATATATCTGCCGCATCGATTTGAACACATCTAATGTAACTAAGTAGCAACTATGGCAATGCTAGAATATATCTGAGTCTTGATTGTATCATCTGGAACAGTCATACCTGCAACAACCATCTGTGGAGCTCTTGACATGACCAAAAAGTTTGGACCCACCATTGCTTGTTTATTAACGAGCGCAGGGGTATCCGCAGGTTTAAATCTCTCTGACAATCTACTGAGGCACTATCTAGCATGACCTGGAAAATTTGTATAATCTACATCATGATGTAAATGAAATTCTGCAAACAATTGTTTAGAAAAATAAAGAGGAAACTCATCCTTTTGTTGCCACCTATAATGCACAACTAGCTAGTGAGAATATATAAATGGTGCAACAAGTTGATCTATACACTTCATAGTCGAATAACCTCTAACCCTAGGCCTATTTGTATAAAAGGGAAACATACTTTTCACCATAGTAGTGGAGACCTCTCCATAAATCTGTGTATACTTCACAGTGCTAGTGACACTATGAGAAAGAGAAGAGTAAAAAGTCTCAATATTGATATCATCAAATGGGTTGTATGTCTCTATCATCTCAATCATATAGCATAACCAATCTCTCATAGAAATAATCTTCTCCCTATTAGGAAGAGTGGTAGAAGCCAAAAGTGTAGACTCGAGATACTCTATAGCACGAGATAACCTAACAACTGTATCTCTAAATAAATGTCGTCTCTCCTTAGAGGATGATATTGGTCTACGTGTCGTGCGTGACTTGGCACTATGACCCCCTCCCTAAACACTAGCCTCCCCCAAGGTTGTAGGTGCACCACCAGTACCATATGCCATAATGATATGCAAAGAAGATCTTTGTCTATAAATGCAGAGTTGAGATATATGTAAGTACATATAAAATTGAAAGTTAAATTTAATTTAAAACATGTAAATGTATATGTATATGTACAAAGTTGAATGTAACTAAAAAATATGTAATTTAACACACATGTTAAATATATATGAAACTTGATGTATCTAGCTCATGTATGTGAACAAAAAATATGCACATGTTATTTAGTACATAGGTTTACTATGTTAATGTTTTCTAAAATGTAACTAATTTTTAGCTATCTTGAGGTCTTAACAAGTTTTCAAAGTTTCATGTACATGCATGTTATTATAGTTTTCAAGTTTTCTAAGTTTGAAATTGGTTAAGTTTTCAAGATTGAACAACTAGAACTTATTATATTTTAGTTCTACCTAATGTTTCAAGTTACATGTTAGTTATCTATATAGGTTTGTACTATGCTAATGTTTTCTCAAATGTAATTACTTTAGTTATCTAGGTCTCAGCTTGAATTTTCTATGTTTGATGTAAAATCTACATTTATGATTAAATAGATATTTAATTAAAAAAATACTATATAGTTCTTTATCTAACATATTGATTTAGAACTATATAAAAAAAATTAACTAGTCTAAATAATCAACTACTAAAAAACTTTAAATACAATTAATTTAATTAATAAAACACTTAAAATATAATTAATTAAATTACTAAAACACTTAAAAGAAAATTAATTTAAGTAATGCTAACATGTAATAACTAAAAAAAAACAAAAACAAAAACAAAAAAAAACCACTTACCGGTTACGGCCAAAACACTCTAAACCAACAGAATTCAAAATAGTGGAAATGACCTTCCAAAAGTGATTTTTGCTTTTTTATAATATCATGCGGATTTCGGCCAAAACCTTGTATGCCAAAAGGGTTTCGACTGAAATCCCAGTGGCCACGTAGGCACATTTGTACGACTGAAGGGGTTACGGCCGAAAGCCCAAACGGTGACTTAGTTTTGTGCTTTTAACTAGTGATCAAAACATAGTCCAGAAGATGGAGGGGATGCTGGTACAAAAAAAAGGGAAAATACCACAAATCATTTTTTTTTTTTTGATATTTTCTATGTTTTAGTATTTTGTGTTTGCGGAAGGATTCAGAGCATTTTGGGCCCTAAAAGCTTCAAGAGCATGAACTCTTGATATTTGGCGATAGATAATTTGTTTATCTTTCCAATGGTGCAGACAACATGCATTTTTATGCTATGTATATAGAAAATTATTACTTCTACAAGTAGATATAAATTTTAAAATGACTCTTTATTAGTTTTCCCATTAAGACTTCCCCTTAAGGCAACCCCTTAAGACATCCCATTCTATGGGTTTCCCTTACGACCTCCCCTTAAGACTCCCCCTTAAGACCTCCCCTTAAGACAACCCCTTAAGACATCCTAAATTAGGACAACCCCTTTACTGATTAAATGCACTCTTAAAATTGATTCTATAGCACGTATTACATTCTTTATGTTCGTACGTATTCTTTGTGTTCTTATATGTATTAAATTTAGTGATGAACATGTATTATTATATATATTTTGTGTATATATGTACGGTCTGATGTATATATATGTACGTACATCCCATTAGGACTTCCCCTTAAGAGCTCCCATTAAGAATTCCTTAAGACAACTCCTTAAGACATCCTAAATTAGGACAACCCCTTTTTTGATTAAATGCACTCTTGAAATTGATTCTATAGGACGTATTACATTCTTTACGTTCATATGTATTCTTTGTGTTCTTATATGTATTAAATTTAGTGATTAAATGTTGTAACACATGTATTCTTTACTGGTACTCTTTATGTTCTTAAATATGTATCAAATTTATTGATTAAATGTTGTAACACATGTACAAAATAACACATGATCTATGAAATAAAAATATGAATATTGAAAACATACATACATTCAACATGAACATAATACATGAACATAATATGTACATCTACAAAATAACACATCTATGAAATAATGTACCCATGTAAAATGTATCCAAAATACCATATAAATTGTCTCCAAAATACAACATCAAATGTCTCTAAAATACCATGTACATCAAATGTACCTGAAATAACATGTATCCATATAAAAGTGTTTGAAATAACACATGTATCTTAAATAACATGTCTCCATATCAAAGTATCTGAAATGACATGCGTAGATATAAAATGTCATGGGCAATATCAATGAAATAACCATGTAAAATAAGATCAACCACATCCCCCTCCTGATCCATGACCCCAAAAAGCTCTATGATTTGGGTCTGAACCCTGTGTCAAATGAAAGAAATTTGTTAAATTATAAAATTATACATACGTGCATGTATTATATCATATGTACACACACACACACACACACACACACACACACACACACACACACACACACACACACACACACACACACATCTATCAAATATACAATAAAAAATGCAACATACCTGTGACTCATGTCGTATAGGACCTGTTGGGGTCTAAAGATCTCCAAAACACAACATACTATCACTAAGACCCTATAGAACACACATGTATGTACACAAGTTAAATTGAATCACTTGAATATATGTATGTCTCTAAGTACATGTATAAAAGCTCAAGTACACTAAACTTATACTTGTGTAAATTATAGTAACAAATAAATTTAAATGTATAAATTTATATTTACCATAGCATCATGTAATGCTTTGCCGCTCTGACTGATATCTAAATCATGTAGTGATAGAGTAGCCTGGTCCAAGTTGACCGTCTCATCTGAAATCATAGTGGTAAATAGACCCTATTGTACTGTGGGGGCCTGAGCATGGGGAAGTGCTATAGGAGGTGGGGGGGGGAGGTGTTGTAGGGCCCTCTGTAGCAATAGGTGCTACAGGATCCTGAGTAGGTGTGGGGATGGGTGCTGTAAGGCCCTTTGTAGGAGCAAGTGCTGTAGAAGGTGTAGGGATATCCTCCTGTCTCTGCGAGGGTTGTTATCCTATTGTGCATGATAGAATATGGATGATGTGTCCACTAATGTCACGAAGAGGAATCCTCGTGATTGTCGATAATGCCTGATATGAACCAAGAAGATCAGATGCTAAATAGGATGCCATATGACGCAATGCATTCGCATTTGATATAATCTAAACCTCTAGTGGAGATGGTATATTTACTATCTCATACACATCATCAACTCCTGTGCTAGAGGATGCAACTGTCAAAATGGTACCATGAGATTGTAACATATATCTACCACATTGATTTGAAGACATCTCATGTAACTACGTAGCAACTGTGGCAATGCTAGAATATATCTGAGTCTTGACTGTATCATCTGGAATAGTCATACCCGCAACAACCATCTGTGGAGCTCTTGGCATGACCAAATGGTTTGGACCCACCATTGCTCGTTTATTAACAAGCGCAGGGGTATCCGTAGGTCTAAATCTCTCTAACAATCTACCAAGGCCCTGTCTAGCATGACCTGGAAAATCTGTATAATCTACATCATGATGTAAATGAAATTGAGGAAACTCATCCTTTTGTGGCCACCTCTAATGCGCAACTAGCTAGTGAGAATATATAAATGGTGCAACAAGCTCATCTATACACTTTGTAGCCGAATAACCTCTAACCCTAGGCCTATTTGTATAAAAGGGAAACATACTCTTCACCATAGTAGTGGAGACCTCTCCATGAATATGTGTATACTTCATAGTGCCAGTGACATTGTGAGAAAGGGAAGAGTAAAAAGTCTCAATACTGATATCATCAAATGGGTTGTATGTCTCTATTGTCTCAATCATATAGAATAACTCATCTATCATAGAAATAATCTTCTCCCTATTAGAGAGAGTGGTAGAAGCCAAAAATGTAGACTCGAGATACTCTATAGCATGAGATAACCTAGCAACTGTATCTCTAAATAAACATTGTCTCTCCTTAGAGGATGATATCGGTCTACGTGTCGTGCCTGACTCGGCACTATGACCCCCCCTAAACACTAGCCTCTCCTAAGGTCGTAGGTGCACCGCCAGTACCATATGCCATAATGATATGCAAAGAAGATATCTGTCTATAAATGTAGAGTTAAGATATATGTAAGTAGATATAAAATTGAAAGTTAAATTTAATTTAAAACATGTACATGTATATTTATATGTACAAAGTTGAATGAAACTAAAAAATATAGATCGTTTTAATTTAACACACATGTTAAATATATATTGAAACTTGATGTATCTAGCTCATGTATGTGAACAAAAAATATGCACATGTTATTTAGTACATAGGTTTACTATGTTAATATTTTCTTAAATGTAACTAATTTTTAGCTATCTCGAGGTCTTAACAAGTTTTCAAAGTTTCATGCACATGCATGTTATTATAGTTTTCAAGTTTTCTAAGTTTGAAATTGGTTAAATTTTAAGTTTTCAAGTTTGAACAACTAGAACTTATTATAGTTTAGTTCTACCTAATGTTTCAAGTTACATGTTAATTATCTATATAGGTTTGTACTATGCTAATATTTTCTCAAATGTAATTACTTTAGTTATTTAGGTCTCAGCTTGAATTTTCTATGTTTGATGTAAAATCTAAATTTATGATTAAATAGATATTTAATTAAAAAATACTATATAGTTCTTTATCTAACATATTGATCTAGAACTAAAATAAATAAATAAACTAGTCTAAATAATCAACTACTAATTTTTTTTAAATATAACTAATTTAATTAATAAAACACTTAAGAAAATAAATAAATTAACTAGTCTAAATAATCAACTACTAAATTTTTTAAATATAACTAATTTAATTAATAAAACACTTAAGATATAATTAATTAAATTACTAAAACACTTAAAAGATAATTAATTTAAGTAATGCTAACATGTAATAATTTAAAAAAAAAAAAAAAAAAAAAAACCACTTACTAGTTATGGTCGAAACACTCTAAACTAACATAATTCAAAATAGTGGAAATGACCGTCCAAAAGTGATTTCCGCTTTTTTATAATATCATAGGCGTTTCGGCTGAAACCCTATATGCCAAAAGGGTTTCGACTAAAACCCAAGTGGCCACGTAGGCGCGTCTGTACGACCGAAGGGGTTACGACCAAATCCCTTTTGGCCGAAAGCCCAAACGGTGACTCAATTTTTTGCTTTTACCCAATGATCAAAATATAGTCCAAAAGATGCAGGGGGATGTTGGTACAAAAAATGGAAAAATACCAAAATCATTTTTTTTTTTTTGATATTTTCAATGTTTTAGTATTTTGTGTTTGCGGAGGGATTCAGAGCATTTTGGGCCCTAAAAGATTCAAGAGCATGAACTCTTGATATTTGGCAATAGATAATTTGTTTATCTTTCCAACAATGTAAATGGCATGCATTTTTATGCTACGTATATAGAAAGTTATGACTTTTACAAGTAGACATAAATTTTAAAATGACTCTTTATTAGTTTTCCTATTTTGTTTTGTAATAAACATTATGTGGGCCGTTCATTTCTTCTCAAAGGGATGTTGGTGACCCTTTAGATCCATCATACTTTGTATTTAAAACTTGAATTCTGAATGAAATGGATCACTTTTTGGCTTGCATAAATCTATTGTTGCAGTTTATCTATTTTCAACTAATTCACAATATCATAGGTTCTACATAGGTATTGTCATTTGAATTCTTAATTCAAATCACCGGTGGAGAGGTTATTCTTATAAAATAGATTAAAATATTACTTAGAGCCAAACAGATACACTTTCAATCAGCGTTTGAGTTGGTGTTGGTTTATTGGTATCACTTTTTTTAGCTATTAGATAGAAGTGTACTTATAGATTTCATCTTGCCCATTACTCGCTTTGTGGGTAAGTGGATTCTTTCCTAAAGAAAAAATATTGGTAATACCCTTTCAAAATCTCTCAACTTCTTGCTTACCTTGAGTTGCTCCAATAAACAGTGAGAAGGGGGAGCCTTCTCTCCAAAGTAGGAGAGACTATCCCATACATTGTGGCTAGTCTACCTATTTTGCATTTAGATTTTAATAAATTATCGGTTGCAAAATATCCATTCAACAAGAACAATGTAGACAAATCTACAATTGACATAATTTATTCAACAAAAGATATATTGAAAAATAAAAAATGCTCATCATCAATTTAGTGAAAAAAAAAAAAAAAAACCTAATTAGTAAAATTAAGTTTACAATTTATGTCTCATAAAAACTATGTTTAGTTAAAATTATCCACTATCCACCGAATACTTATACGACCGTCGAAATTTATAAGGTAGGAGGACCGGTGAAAGGGACAAGCGTTACAAAAGTGATGACCAATTTAACTTTTGCAAAGGCAAAAAAATATTCTGGAATCTAAGAAATTAAAAAGTCAAAAGATCAACACGAGTCGAAGCAAAGCAAGGTAGACCAGGAAATATCTGTAGTCTCAGTAGTTTCGTAGAACAGACCAAGACTTTTCCTTGGTTAGGCTCGTGTATTTCCATCTTCAAACAAAAACAATAATATAGATCCCTTGCTTTGAGATTAAAGGGAAAACAATGGAAGAGTTGTGTACAGTGTGCATGGAGCCACTAAAGTGGATAGGCTATGGACAATGTGGGCATCGAAGTGTCTGTTCACTGTGCATTGTGAGGTTGCGCTTCATTGTAGGCGACATGACTTGTTGTATCTGTAAACAGTATTGCCCTACTGTCTTCATTACTAAGGTGCCGATTTCAGTCATGTATGCTTTTCTGTGATTTTTTTTGGTTATGCTTAGTTCTAGGAGTTTGACGAGCACTCATGAAATTTTACCATGATCACTCATCCATGGCTTTGGATGCATTCTTTTTATTTCATTTTATTGGATGTATTCTTATACTAGCTGGCTAAGGGCACACGTATAAGAAAATCTGTTTTATTCTCCATGATAGGTTTTGAATAGAAGCTGTGAATACATGGTTGGAAGAATTGTAAACTATCATCAGTACAATTTAATCAATTTGATGACGAATCGATTTGAACGCATGGAGTGGGTCCTATGCTTCCAGTGTGTAGTTTGGAAGATGTGATCTCACCAAAACTGCATCTTTTGAGCCCTAGTTTGTCAAGATTGTCCGGTACCTTGTTTTGGCCTGAATTTCTTTTAAAACCTAAGCATACGGCTGTAATAAGAAGGTATCCCATCCGGTGACTTGAGGTAGGTGTCGAATTTACGTCAATGCATGTGTGTTAGTTTCCATGTTTGCCCGAGTCGAGAGATTTCTCAATCGATTAATTGTCCCGACTCCTAATATGTGGGTTAACTTTTGAGAACTGAAGCCTCACTAACTTAAATTAAAAACACATTTTTGTTGTTTTTTAATTGCGTTTCGTTTGGAGTCAGTTGATTCCATTGCTCCTTCAGCAGATTTTCGAAGTCGCAGGAACTTGAAATGTTCTCACTTCAAAGGTCAAGATGTCATATTTTTAGATCCCAAACTTTATGTGGAGATTGAGATGTTCCTTTAGGTAGACATTATTTTTGTTTTGGTTTATCATTCTAGCATACAATAGAAGTTCATGATGCAGTCCGACTAGCTGCCATGTTAAGCTAAGGCCGTTGTCTGAATTTTAATACTGTGATCACGATCTAATTGTTGCTCCTGGCTCTTTATTGTCCTCGATGACACAACACTAACTTTCTCAAGTGACTCGTGCATATTGATTGTGATGATAGCATCCATGGCAATAATATTTGCTGCATAGGGGTCCATGAAAATGTGAGATTGATTAACAGATTGATTTTGGTTCTTCATGACCATGATAGCATGATAGTTTGCACATACATAACAGTGATCCTTCACTCACAACATTGTGACTTCTTCATTGATTGTGATCAGGTGTTTAAGAATGATTGGTACAGATATCTACATTTGTCATATTCATTTGCACAATAGATTATGTGTTCCACATATTACTTCTGAGCATAAAAAAAGTATTTTTCTCGTTAATCTTACTTGACAGCCTCTACACGATGAGCTTTGATTCAATAAGAATATTGTCAGTATTCCAAAGGTCATTTCAAGTGCATATTCTTTTAAGTTTTGGCAATTCAGTTACTGATCACTTTGACACTATCTTGATTGAGCATGGTGTTAAAGTTGTAGCTTCCTCTGGATTGAATTGATCTAGAGTTAATCTCTAATGGTTATTGGTTATTTGATTAATCATAAATTATATATATATTGCTGTTAATTATGTCTAATGATTATTAGCTCACCATAACCAATATTGATTAACATAGAGACACGTCTCTTCCATTCCTATATATATGCATTTGGATCTACACTTGGAACACACAGAAATATAGGCAGTGCTTAGTACATTTGTAGTGATCCCTTAGCTTAACATGGTATCAGTGCTAGCCTACAAATGTAAGATGAGAAGAAATAAGTAGATAGAACAAAATTCTAGTCATTATCATATGCAAAATTCAAACATCAAATCAGATTAATGACTGCAATAAGAAGTAAGTTGATCTAATTCAATATAGCAGGGTCAAAGTTGGATCACCAAAAGATGGTGAGCTAAAGAGGTGGATCCTGTTCTGAATTGTGCAGGATATTCATGTTGAACTGGGCAAGCCAAAGCAATGAATGCTCAATGATTTGAAGTAACCATGGACTGCTTGGGATGTTCTCAGAATCTGGATGACGGGGATCTGCATGTTGTTCCAAAAATCTGATGAATGTCTACAATTTAGAGATAGGTAGTGTGCATTTTGTTTGGAGCAGATCAGTTTTGATGTCGGAAAAGAAAGCTAGTGGGATTCTATGTCTCAGATCAAGTGGATGTTGACACCCCATGTTCAGTGTCTGGATTTGGAGGTGGTTGTAGTAGAGCACTTCAATGTGGTTGCGTGGATCTCCTTGATGTCAGCTTGATATGAATGTTGTAAGAGAGGAATGGGAAATTGCAATGTGACAGGGATTTTTTGAAAAAGGCGAACAAATGTTCTTTATCTATGTGGTATGTGCGTGTGTCGTTGTGGCATCAGAACACGGTTCATGGGGTGTAGGTTTGGTGACATCACTTGGGATATTTAGTCATATCTCAAGCTGGCACAATCAATAAGCTTATACCAAATGCTTATAATAGCAAGCCTGCATAATCAGTTATCTTATAACAAATGCTTTCAACGTTGAGGTTGTTCTCTTGACGATAGTTGCTGCATTAGTTACGACTTGCAAAATGCTTGGAGCATTCCTTGGATCTGGCCTACACACTAACAATGACAAACAGAGATACCATTTTGTTGATTACTAGAAATAGTGAGAGCACTTCCCAAATAATTTTTTTTGAAGACAAATACCACAGTCTGGTATAAGCATCTTTACTGGTTATACTCAAGCTCCGATTACTAGATATGAACATTGTGAACAAGGAACCTAAATATGCATGTGGATTCTAATCAGTTTCATTAAACACAGACGTATCTTATCCCTCTAGCACCTTCAGATTGCAATAGGAGATTGAGTCATTGTTTTATCGCTCCATCCTTATCTGACATGATAGCAATAAATAGATGCATATGATAGATTGCAACACCAACTCATAACTTCTGTTGTGATGCTTTTGTGGAAATGCAGAAGCAAGTACATAGAAGCCTGTAAGTATATTTTAAATGGACATGGGCATCCAAAGGAGTAAAATTAATCACAGAAATGGCGGCTGTATAAAATGAAAATAGAAATATTTCTAATTCCCTATCTGACGTGTCAATCTTAAATTCTGGATCACCAATGAAAGGCACCGATTAACCAAATGTATGGCAAAAGTAACAGCATAAACTTTGTCTTTTATTCAAACATAACAACAGTCATTTTTGGTGTTGAGTTTATTCATGGATGTCAAACTGGCTAATCATCCAATTGTACAAACTAAAAGTGGTTAGAAGACTAGTCAACAATATTTTTGGATTGTTGCTAAATATAAAGAAAAACAATTCTACCTTGCCATGTTTCATAAACAGAGATGAAAATCGTTACAAATTGGAGCCAACCGGTTTTGACACGATAAAATACAAATTTGCAAATAAAAGTTATTCTAAACATGGGGATGCTTGAAAGTTTTAATAAAACTAATTAAGAAATAGTAATATCAGTTTTGAAAATGGTCCAACCGTGTTTATTAGTCCGAATCTTTTCAAAATATCTTTAAAAGCAGCCTTCTTATTTGGGAATTTATATATGAGAACATTGAGATAGTGAGAGAGTGAGTGAATAAAACAATGTTCTGTGGATTGTCTGAGACTTAATAAAATAGAGAGACTCACATTTTCTTAGGCCCACTTCACTTGAATCCTTGAAACAACACACATGCATCCATTAAAAGTATTAAGGGATTTTGGCAATATTGAGTTTGTTGTTCTTCCATTTAATATATTCAAATAGTGTAGGAGAACAATGATTGTTGCCTATGCAAAAGATGAAATTGTTGATAAGGAGTGCAAGCAATAGACACAAAGTTAAATATCACAACTCACACCCTCAATCATATCCAAGTCAACAGAGAAATGGATATAGAAGATGGGAGCTGGATAAATCAAGCAACTCATGTAATGAATAATCTTGTCCATGCTAGAATCTAGTCAATGATATATATTGTGCTCAGGCCATGGAATGTAAGGAGGTGATTATAAAGTGTTCATATTATCACTAGTGGAGTATTTTAGTGAAAGCAATATAACATGTTGAAAATAGAATTCAAAATTGAAAAGAAAGGACAATGAAGACTACTGAGGATTATAATCAGATATTTCCAATTCAATATAAGAGTGAGAATTTCACATTGTAGCGGGGAATAATAACTAATGTTCCATTCCCATTGTTTGACAAATGCTTATATGGAATCATTTTATGATTTGTTGCATATGGACCTTCATTGGAGCGATTTGTATTAAGGATGTTGATGTACAAATAAGTATTTATTATTCTTAAGTATTACATTTATCTACTCATTATAGTTTCTCTGTCATTTGCATTTTTATATGTACTATATGAGTTATTTTCCTTGATCTTTTTTGTTGTATCTAAGTTGATCTTGTAGGAAAAAAAGAATGGTACGTTAGGCAACTTATGACAGTAGCTTCGAAGAAGTTGTGATTAGGTTGAATAAAATGAGGCTCTCGAAGCAAATATCTTTGATGATTGAGATTATGAGCATCCTTCTACATTAAGAGGGAGTATGACACTTCTTCAAAGGCAATGCAAAAGCTTAAAAGATTGATACTCAGAGGGAGTCTAGAAACACGTGTGACTGCATGATTTTGATGGGCCTACTCCTGTGTATATCACGAGGAAGTAATGACTTATCACTTAAAAAAAGTAAAAAGTAAAAAAAATCAGAAGATCGATATTAGATTCAAAGAGAGTCTGATAGGCATCCTTGGGCAAAGTCTCTAAGGGAGTAACTACATGACCCAACTTCCTAGGATCATTGTTTAGAGGGAGAATTTTGAGATGTAATCCATTGTGAATAATATCTTCTCTATGAGGGAGAAGTTCTAAGTGAAATTCCTGGTAATACATTCTTCTCTATGATTGACAAGTTGAGGTGAAAGCTCCTGTTCCATCCTTTGGCTTGGTTCACGGTGGTTATTATTTTGCATATGTGCATTATGTCATGAAAAGTGACTATCTTTTATATATATATATAGAGGGTAGCTATTGAAAGGTGTGTTGTCCAGCATTTTGTCACCACAAAATCTTGGTAACAATACAAAACTTTTTCAAGCTAGTTTCACATATCTCTAAGTTTGAATTTGATATTCAATTGTTTAATGTTGATCAATGAATCGACTTCAATTCATATATCAAATTGTTTTACTAAAGGTTTTCGTCAAGTCTTTTTCGTTTTGGTTTCTGTGGAGCCTTTGCTTGATTTTTGAGGCCTTTATTGTCCTTTTCTTTGCTTTTGAGTTTGTGTTTGTTGATTTTTAGTCCTTTGGTTTAACTCATGTCATGGCTTTCGATTTTCCCTTTGATTTGATCTAACTTAGAGCTCAATCGAAGTTGTTAGTCAAGAGATATGGTCGTTTCAGTGTCTCAAAAGTGGACCTTTTTGATGCAACAACACAAAGTAAAAATATCATGTTATATTTCTAATTTGACATTCATTTTTTGAAAAATATAATTTAAATTCACTTTATGTTATGTTTTTAAGTTACTTTATCTTTTAATTTTTCACTTAAAGTAACTATAATGCACTTTATGTTATAATTTTAAGTTGAGTTACTTCTTGATTTTTCACTTAAAGTCACTATATAAACTATACAGTTTCAGTTTAATTTTTGATTTTTAAATCAAATGCTCATTTAAATTTTACTTTTTAAATGATATTTATGTGTTATATTTTTAGTATGATATATAAATATTTTTTTTGTCCCATTAAAGTAACATTTTAATGAAATTAAATTGATATGTGTTTGATAAATGATTTTAAGTTATCAAAAGTGTGACATTTTATATGCAATTACATGTAAAATCCATCAAAAGTGGACATTTTACATGTCATTGCATATAAAGTTAAACTTGAAATCAAAAGTGGACCTTTTTGATGTCATTACATCAAAAGGTAAGTTTTTGTGTCATTGCATCAAAAAAGTGAGATACAACTTAAAATATATATTGCACCCCAAAAGGTCCGATTTTGACCATATGCATATTTTAAAATGTGTTATGCACTCCAAAAGTTCCGATTTTCTTTGTTGAAAGTTTTTAAAATATGCAAGTCACTCCAAAAATTCCGATTTTAATCAAAAGCATATTTTAAAACATGCATATCAGCCCAAAAGGTCCGATTTTGGAAGAACACATGCATTTGCTCTCCAATGACCCGATTTGGCTCATTGTGAGAGATTTACTTGGCGGATTTGCATGAAATCTTTCTCATTAGGGTTGTTTTTGCTTGGCATGGATTTTCCATCATAAAAAATGGATTCATCTTGTTGAAAGACATTTTTCTAAACTCCTTCCAAAGGCACATTTTTGGAAAAATCTTCAAAAAACATCATTTTTGGCTCAAGTTTTGGCCCAAAGAGGAATCGATTTGGCTTTTTAAGTGTATTACGTTACATTGTGACTCATGTTTTGGTGTTTAAAAGCCAAAACGTTTTTGTTTAATGCCTTTTATGAATTATGTTTTTGCTTAAAATGCTCAGAAAATTGAGGTTTTTATCCACTTTTATGTGTTTTGAAGTCACCTTTTTGCATTTGGATCCATGCATTGGCATTTGGGGAAGTCGTTTTTGCATTCACAAGTCAAAAATAACTCAAAAACATACATTTTTGGCCACTTTTTTGCAAAAATGGCTTAGATTTTTGCATAAAAAAGTCATGTTTTTGTTCAAAAAACTCAAAAAATGACATTTCCAGCCCATACCAAGGATCAAGAGGGATTGTTTTTGAGTTTTAAATGCATGATATTATCTTTGGAGACCATGTATTTGGCACTTTCATGTCAAATTCGACCCTTCATTGCTCATTAATATTTGTTAAATGCAAGTACGGAAAAAGTCAAAAAGTTGTTTGAAAATTTGGATTTGAGGAAGAATTGGTCTTCAAAGTTTATGATTCTTGCTATTTTGGCTCTTTGATCCCCAAGTAAGTGGACATTTTCTAACTTGCTCATCAATTCATGCTTATCTTGCTATTTCCATGCATATTATGGCTTGTTATTGCACAATTGTCCAAATATATGCCATGAATAGTGCATTTTTCCTTTAAAAATGTTGAAATGGTTCATTTTCATATTTTTGGTTTTTCCCCAAATTCCAAATTCAAATTTGCATGTTGAAGTGCTTTGCATTGTGACATGTTTGAGTCACTTTCCAAATGTACGTTTTTCTTTTGAGTTTTTGTGTTCTGTGCTTGCTTGCCGGTTATCTCCACTTTGGAGAAGTCACAAGTTCTTTCCCAAGAACTACTTGTTGTTTCACTTCATGCGAAAGCATCATCACATTCCACTTTCATCTTCCATGTCAGAACGCTTCACATCTCATCTGACAAATGCGATTACATGTTTTCCATTTCATTCACCATCCACACATGCATGTAAACCCATTTTCTGCTTCCATTTTCACTCATCTCACTTTCCATTTCTCATTACATGTTGCATTTACATGTAATCCATTTCTGTGCAATGACATCTTGAAAGTCCAAGTTACTTTTTAATAGTCAAAAGTTCTCATTTGCACGCATTCCCATGCACCAAGCACTTTACTTCAAAAAAAAAAAGAAGAGTTAAAGTTGCTGATGGAAAGTTATTCTGAGCTTACATCCAGACATCGTCAAGAAGGTTTTCAAAGTGTTAGAGAATCCAGAATGTGTCAATTTACAAAGGAGAATTCATGAAAACTTGAGCAAGAAAAGCTGGATCACATCAAGTTTTCAAATGACAATGGACAATTCATCAGAGTTAGAGTATATTAAAAGACGCAACACCATGGTTATCAAGGTGAATGCAACAGTACAAAGTACAGGAACTTCCGATCCTGTGATCATTCGGGATTGCATCGTCAAGTACAAGGCCTTTTAGGACAATCCCTAGGATTGTTTCAATTCTCTTCCGTCTTCTTTCTTCTTCTTTCATGTTTGTAATTGAAGAGAATGTATTATATGAAAATTTATAATTACATGTGATATGACTTACATGCAATGCAAGTTGCATGTACATGAAAAGATGTGATGTGAGTTGCACATGCAGTTGCATGCAACCCTATATTTTATCTTTTAGCTAGACTAGGTCAAAGTTGGTTGAGTTCCCACTTTTTCCTCCACCTTTTTCTCAAAACCTGTGCCTATATAAAGGAGTGCCCCCTCATTGTATATCATCTTTTGTTGTATGCAAGGAAGCTCTGCCACATTTGTGGAAGCATAACTTTGATTGTGTAGTATGAATTTGGGAGAAAAGTGAATAAAAAAAACAATTAGATTTGAAGCTTTGATTGGAAGCAGTTGTGATAGAGCAAATTAGAAGCTTTGACTGTAATTTGTGCCTATTTTCTTGATTCATGTTATAATTGTATGTTCAATAAAAAGGGCATAGTGATTTAAGAAGCAGTCGGACACAAAGCTTTCACTGGAAGCAGTTGTGGAAATATATAGCTAGAAGCTTTGTTTGTAGCTTATACTTCTTTCTTGATTCGCAAAATAGTTAAGTTATTTTTACTTTTAG
Source organism: Cupressus sempervirens (assembly GCA_028749045.1). Classification (NCBI taxonomy): domain Eukaryota; kingdom Viridiplantae; phylum Streptophyta; class Pinopsida; order Cupressales; family Cupressaceae; genus Cupressus; species Cupressus sempervirens. The sequence continues at coordinate 487,012,909 of CM053790.1, forward strand.
GAGTCTTTGTGCCTTAATTGTAAACTTTTTCCATATAGAAGTACGATCAGACTTAGAGCCAAATCGGTACATTTTCAGCTAGCCTTTGAGTTAATGAAGGTTTATTAGTATCACTGTTTCCACTTCTTGATAGAAGTGTAGTTTATTAGTATCACTGTTTCCACTTCTTGATAGAAGTGTAGTTAGAGATTCACCTTGCCCATTACTCGCTCTACGAGTAAGTGGATTCTTTCTTGAGAAATAAGAAGAAATGATATCGGTAACACCCATTTTATAAAATTTCTCGACTTCTTGCTTACCTTGAGTTGATCCAAGGAACGGTGAGAAGGGGGAGCTTTCCCTTTAAGGTAGGAGAGACTCCATCTCACACGCTATGGCTAGTCATTCCAGTTTGCGACTAGATTTTTACCCAAAATTGTCGATTGCAAAATATCCACCAAACAAGGTGACGATCTTATCAATAGTTGGACCTGTTATCATGACATACCACATTAAGTTGCTGTCCCGGAGTGCTGGAACTCATGATAACGAATGTATCATGATTGGACTACATTAAGTTGCTATCTCGGCATGTTGGATATCATGATACTTGTCATGATAGAGTTCATGACATATTGATGACTTGTTATCCGATCAACTTCATTAAGTTGTTGTCTGGGAGTGCCGGAAATCAAATAACTTATTCTCTTGATAGACATCACTTGTTTGATGTGAGTGCACATATCAAGTGAATATCACTAAGGTAATGAAACATAAATGATTCAATCCTCCCTCAGTAAGAGGGAGTGTTAAAGTTGTAGCTTCCATCGGATTGAATTGATCTAGAGTTAATCTCTAATGTTTATTGGTTAAACATTATTGCATTTGATTAATCTATATATATATATATATATATTGCTGTTAATTATGTCTAATGATTATTATCTCACCATAACCAATACTTATTAACATAGAGACATGTCTCCTCTACTCCTATATATATGCATTTGGATGTGTACTTGGAACACACAAAAATATAGGCAGTGCTTAGTACATTTGCAATTATCCCTTAACACATGGTTCAGTTCATTAGCACATATTGTTGATATACAGTGATAAAAGGGATCAAATTTCAAACTTGGCAATAAAAGGCTCATTTGATATACAGAGTTTCTCATAAAAATAACTATCTTCCAAAACTTAAGTCACTTTAAGTGACTAAAATGAACTTTAATTCATGCTGCCTAAGTTTACTTAGGTCTTTGAGAAACGTTACATCTATATTGGCATTGTAACAAAAGTATTTCTTTAGACATTGTGACAAGAAGCAGTTGTTGTTTTCATCCACATATTTTCATAGTGGCAAGCATACTTGATTGTTTTTTTACAAAGATAAATTGGGAAGTCAGGGTGCGGCTCATCTATGGCATGACCCATGCTAAATTGTGAGCTAAGGATCATTCAGCTTTTTTTGGTATTAAAATCAGTTCTTTCTGTTTTTGGATACATGGAAACTGCATAATATATGCAGTTACAGTTGAAATTTGTATTAGATATGGGTGCAGTATAAAAGGATAGCAATGATTGGGAATTCTTCTAGAGATATGATTATAGTTCTCTGAAGACTTAAGTTGAAAAATAGAGTTAAGGCAGTTACATTGAAGATTTTTGAAGCCCAACAATGGCACAGTAAACTGGATTAGGAAAAAGGTATCAGTACTTTTTGTTTTACATCTTGTTGGCAGTCTATTGTTATCTCAAAATCTTGGTATTTTATTAATCATTCTGTGTTTTTCTGCTAAGTTACAATTCTTGTCAATAGGAGTCATACGAATGTTATCAAAGGATTTTTAGTTTGAATTTCTTTTATGATTTCTTTACGTTCATAGTAGTGTAACATTGGTGCTTGGTTACGCTGGGAAATTGGGACTAGTTTCCGGAATGGGGTGACAAAGGGCCCCAATTTTGGGATGGCGGAGGGAGGATGGTAGGATAATGACAGGGGGCGGGGGGTGTTGTATACTATGCATATAGAACTTGAAATGCTAGTAACGAAATGATGTTTCAGTATAACATACCAAATTGAAATACTTGAACATAGCAAAATTGCAACACAAAACAAAACTATTGAACATTCAACATAGTAACATAGAACATACCCAATAGTAACATTCAAAATTCAAATAGAAGTTCAAGCAACCATTCTAGTGCCAGCATGGTTGTGGAATGGCGGAGGTGGGGGTACTCCGGTTCTCCAAGTCCCTGGTGGGGACATCTTGGGGACGGGAACTTTGAGGTTTGGGGGGGGTGTGAGTTCCCAGGTTACACTGATTCATAGTTAGTCTTATTATTTACTTGAAGCCCTGTTATTAACGGTTTTCTTTGATAAAGGTTTTTGTGTTCTCAAAATAAACCCTGGATGGGATTGTTTTTGTTCGAGTTTTTTAACACCCGAGTTTGTTATTTATCCTTCATTTTGTTTTATGCTCAAACATGTATTATGAGTTACTTCTATACAGGGCTTGTCAGTTTTAGTCTCTACAGATTGAATATCAAAGTAAACCCCTGTTTGTGTTAAAACGTCTTTCAACTTCATCTGAAGTTATTGCAGAAATTTGTTAGTTCAATAGATTTACATTCAAATTCTTGATAAAGGTCTTAGCTGAGGCAGAACAACGAAGATATTGTATTGTTGAGATGTTGATGAAAACATGATCATTCTATTTGTAACTGTCAAGGAATGATTAGAAGTTGGCAAAAGATTTGAAGAGTTTGATCAGTTATAGTAGTGGTTATTATTCAGTTCATAATGAGTTCCTTTGACAATCTTTACATTGTTTATATTCATTGTCAATTTGAAAATATATAAGCAGAGATCATTTGATGTATGTAAAGAACATCTTTCATCAGTTCCTGATATTGTAAATGAGATAAACTCATGAACCTTTTAGTTAAAAATAATTCAAACAATGAGATTATCATATATTGTGTTTATTGAGACAAATTGCACAGGAAGTTTTATTTTCCAGACAGAGAGGATTGTAATATATTACAGAAGTTCAAAAGAATGAAATTGTTATATTTTCATTAAGATAAGGAATTGATCTGTAGAGTACATATAATGTACTATTGCATGAAAAGTTTATTTATGTGCAATGATATATTGTATGAATTCTTAGATTGATGTGATACACATGATTCTTGAGTCTCAGACCAAGATATGCATTGTAATGAAACAGAGGTATTACTCTGTATTTTGAAATTAATAAAGAGCTTTGTAAAGGCTGCAAGCCCAGTGAAGCATTGTAAGTCCTGTAGAAGGCCAGTGATGCACATATTGTCAGTGAGACACACAAATGACAAGTGAGATCCTTTAGCCAATGAGGCTTTTTGAAATTGTCAGTGAGACAGTTGTATATTCAGTGGGGTGTTGTAGAAGGATATTTTCAAATTAAGCCAGTGAGGCATTTTGAGTGGTTTTTTACCTGGAGGGTTCCACTCAGGGCAATTCACTTGACTCAGGGCAATTTGCTTGTATCGTCTATTTGTGGTTTTGGTTATTCTTTCAGTGTGTATTGTCGGAATGTTTTTATTTACTTGTGCAAAAGATTAAAAAGTTATTTAGATTTGCCTTGAAGCATTGATTCACCCCTTTCTCCGTGCTTTTGAAACTCCAATACTATTTGGAGTCGTAACATGATCTCAAGTTTTTACAAGTAAACTGACAATCACCAAGTAGTACAGAGATTCTAGAGTTGAGTTGCAAATGAGTATGTATTTGTAAGAACATGGCAAGTAATTAAATATCTTTCTGTTGATTTTGTGTAACTTTAATGTCTATAGGTATATTTTCTATCTCCGTAGTCTATGCTACTTATGTTATTTGTGTCCAAAGAAATGTGTGTGTTTAACTGTCTTCTTTGAGTTGTCCCTACTGTAAATATTAGTTACTTTCTAATATTTAGTTAGCTGTTAGTTATCTATTAGCTAGAATATAATGCTTCTATTCTTGACGACTATCTTAAGGAAACATCGTCTATTCATTTGTATATATTGATCATTTGATCCTTGTCAATAACAATCAAGTTTTCTACCAATTACATCCCATAATATGGTATCAGAGCATAAACTTCAATTTTTTTTGAAAATTTTATTATTTAAATATTAGTTACTTTCTAATATTTAGTTAGCTGTTAGTTATCTGTTAACTAGAATATAATGCTTCTATTCTTGACGACTATCTTAAGGAAACATCGTCTATTCATTTGTATATATTGATCATTTGATCTTTGTCAATAACAATCAAGTTTTTTACCAATTACTTCCCATAATATGGTATCAGAGCATAAACTTCATTTTTTTTTGAAAATTTTGTTATTTCCAACATAAATTATTTGAGCAAATTTTTCGATATTATTTTTTGCAAATTGATCTGGAAGATTTATCTTTAAATCCTCCATTTTTATTGTAGATTTTTGAGTTTGTTTGAACTAGTTAGGGTTTTTTTAAAAACCCTAATTTTCTGTACTAGTTCCAAAATTTTATTTGCATATTCTTGGTGGGTTTTTTGAGAGCTCAACAGGGTTGTCATTCATTTTTTCTGGGTGCCTCAATATTTGTGCCTCAATTTTTGAGCCAGCGGATCCAAAATTTGACAGTAGATTCGTTCTGGTTTTTTTGAGCTCTCTTATGGGTTCCTTTTCATTTTTTTTGTGTCTTCCGACTTTTTGCCTCAAAGTACGTGCCTTTATAGAATTTTCATTGAAAATGCGCCATGGCATCACTGACAAATATTTTGCTCAAGGGAAGTTAAAAATTCAATGGTTGGAATTATGACACTTGGAAGCAGCAAATGCTAACCATCTCTGAATATCGCGGCAACGATAAGGTGGTTTTGGGTACTATAACTCGTCTTGATCAGAGTGTCTATGATCAACATAATCGAAAGGCAGTTATGCTTCTCAAATTATCAGTAGTTGATGAACAACTCCCTTAGATTCCATCTGGGAAAACAATTGCCGAGATATGGGAGTACTTATAAAAACTACAAGAGACTTCCGATAAAAGTAGAGCTTTCTTTGTCAATAACACTCTGTTGTCTATTGCCATGGATGAGCAGAAATCGCTTTAGGAACACTTCAAATAGGATTCAGGAAATCTGCTATCAATTGCTTGCCATTAGACGCAAGATGGAGGAAGAGGACATTGTGGTAATCACTCTTAAAAGTTTACCCAAGTCCTACATGCATTTTATTGAGACTTTCAACATCACTTCTATTGGTGTTCACCTCAAGTTCGCAGATCTTTGCAAGCTTTTTGCTTTAGCAAGATCGATGGAAACAACAGTTCGGTAGCAATTCCAGCTCCACCTCCACAAAGCAAGCTGTTGCTGCTGAATCCTTTCAGAGGGAAAGACTTGGCTAACAAAATGGCCAAGGAGCACACAAGGAGAAAGGACAGGGAAAATGAGCATCCATTGATTGGTTCTTCTCCTCATACAATTAGGACTCAACCACATTTGTACAATGCCTATGGTTACTCTATTGTCATAGATGTTGAGCCTGATGATTACACTTGGGTGGAGTCTATTCAGTATAGGATGGTTGAGCTTGGTATGTTTGATGGTGTTAATTTTTTACACAAGGGTGTGCTTCGTATGACTCCTAATATAGGTAGACAGTTATGCAATCCTAGTGATGATACAAGATGCTGAGAAGTCGGTTGGTGCATCATAATATGGTCACATTAAATATTGTTTTCCATTTAGTCCACTAACAAAGAGCTTTCTTTTTTAATTATTGCATAGGGGTGGGATAGTGGGAGGTTTGATACACTTCCCTTCATGCAAGAGGAAGCCATGTTTGACAGTGTTGCTAGCTTGCTTCTTCAGTAGAGTTATTGTGTTGAGATACATTTTAGAGGGGCAATGTTATGGCAATTGGATATTTTAGACGTTTTACCTATTATGAGTATGGAGCGACAGGATATTATAGACAACTGGGAAGGTGGATGCCCTCTTTTCTTGTGGGACCTAGGAGGACAAGTCACATGTTTAGTAATGTTTCTAGGAGCTGGTCGGCATAATGTTGAGCTCCCATCTTTATTTTTCCTTAGTAGTGCTAGTTATTTCAGTTGGAAGGGCTCTCAGTTGGATTGAGTATTTTCGCATATATGATAGCAGCATATGGTAGTTTGACTTGACAAATTATGCACATGGAGTGATTTGGGATCCTAGTATTAGTATGATTGATGCATTGTTGTTGTGGGGAATTGAAGATCAACTTCACAATTGTAGACTTGTTATTTGTATTAGAGTGGCGCAATGGCTTAGTGGGGAAGCTTCCTTGTGGTTGATATCAAATCCAAGCATTTTGGTCACAGCATGTAGATATAGTTTGCTTTAGGGCGAGCAATCTTTGGGAAGGTAGGACTGTAATGTCCCCTTTTTCTAGCCATTATTTTTTGATGCATCGTTAGCCCTTTCACCATGGTCCCGCGGGCTAACTAGGTCTTTGCAGGGATCAGTGTGAGTTTTAACATAGGCATCTTCAATTTTAGACATATCAAAGTCAAGATAGAAGGGTTTGTATATAATTACTATTTATAGTAAGTCATTAGGGGTCTGTATTTCTGGTTTTGTAGTATTGGACTTGGAGTGTTTTGTTGAGAGCACTTTGGCAAGCTATTATACATGGCTTTCTGAGCTCAATAGGATATATATTTTAATGCCAGAAGATTTAATAGTCTATTTATTATGCCACTTAGTTATTAAAAGGAGACATTACTTAAAAGTGAAATAATACACAAAAGAATTATGAAGAGTCAAGTAGAGGAAAATGAAGAGACACAAAGATGGCTACAAAAGGACCTTTAGAGGCCCATTCTCTTCACGCTTGGTTTATGGTTTTGGTTTATCGGTTTCTTTCTTGGAGAGATATTTGGGAAGCATTTAACTTTCTAACAGCTTGAGGACGGAAACCTTAAGCCAAAAGACAGTGGACAAAAACCCATTGTTCGTTGGAGAAGTCACACCAGGTGTTTCACTTGTGCTTTCACTCTATCTTTATTATCTAATTTGGCTGTTAGTGCTGTATTTAAGATTGGGATAAGTTATGTTATTGTATTGCTGAATTTATATTTCAATAACAAATATCAAGATGTTTAAAATGGAGTATTTGCTGGTTATTTTGGAGTTTTGATGCGTAAAACCATTTGTTAATAATTCTAAAATTTACTGAGTAATATTTTGGGAGAATATCCCAGTTGGGATATTATAGGTTATTCCAAATGCTACGACAATGGAAATGCACTAATGAATCATCATCTTTGCAGGGATTAGTGGGAGTTTCGACATAGGCATCTTCAATTTTAGACATATCAAAGTCAAGATAGAAGGGTTTGTATATACTCACTATTTATAGTAAGTCATTAGGGGTCGGTATTTCTGGTTTTGCAGTATTGGACTTGGAATGTTTTGTTGAGAGCACTTTGGCAAGCTATTACACATGGCTTTCTGAGCTCAGTAGGAAATATATTTTAATGCCAGAAGATTTAATAGTCTATTTATTATGCCACTTAATTATTAAAATAAGGCATTACTTAAAAGTGAAATAATACACAAAAGAAATTTGAAGAGTCAAGCAGAGGAAAATGAAGAGACACAAAGATGGCTACAAAAGGACTTTTAGAGGCCCATTCTCTTCACACTTGGTTTATGGTTTTGGTTTATCGGTTTCTTTCTTGGAGAGATATTTGGGAAGCATTTAGCTATCTACCAGCTCGAGGACAGAAACCTCAAGACAAGACAGTAGACAAAAACCCATTGTCTGTTGGAGAGGTCACACTAAGTGTTTCACTCTCCGGCCGTAGGGGCAGAGGCCCCTAAAATTATATGGGGTGTCCGTGGGTAAGCCGGTGTCGATAGTAGGGCAACTGGATATACTGCTGGATTGACTTCTAGCTATGCTATTGTATCTACTTCTGGGTCTCGATCTCATCCTATCTTTATTATCCAATTTGACTGTTACTGCTGTATTTAAGATTGGGATAAGTTATGTTATTGTATTGCTGAATTTATATTTCAATAGCAAATCTCAAGATGTTTAAAATGGAGTATTTGCTGGCTATTTTGGAGTTTTGATGCATAAAACCATTTGTTAATAATTCTAAAATTTATTGAGTAATTTTTTGGGAGAATATCCCAATTGGGGTATTATAGGTTATTCCAAATGCTACAACAATGGAAATGTACTAATGAATTATAATGCAGCAGCACGATGCAATGTGCAAATGTAATGATAAAGGAAATGCACATTTAATTTATTATGGAAAAGGAAATTGTATCTATACAACTGTAATATCAATGCCACAATGGATAATTCTGTGACTGCAATATAAGCTTGACAATTGGAATGTATATTTCAATATATATTTAAATTGATCGTATCTGATTTAGAAATATGGAACATGCACTTTGCCCTGTGAGCCATCTTTGATATACAATGTGGTGTACGCTGCAATTACAGGATGATTTATTGGAAAAGATGCTGTCTCTAATGTTCTATTATATATTATGCAATCTATTGGCAAAGATGCCATCTCTAATTTTCTATTATATATTATGCAAATTATGTTCTGGAGCCATCTCTGATATATCAAATGTATTATACGCTCCTGTTGGGTACTGTCTCTGATCTGCAATAATAAACCAATCGACTTCGACATGTATCAGTGCTGAAGAGATATGTTGAATAGCTGCCAACCTTCATTATCATAATCACCATTTGTTAATGATTAATAAATGTGATTTGTATATGAACCACCAGCAATGCGATATGGACATAGCTATCCTCCATCCAAACTGTACAGTTGACTAATTTTCAAAATATTGAAAAACATAATGAATTTTTCTGAAAATTTCAGTGTTTGATCATGATCTGCGTAGTTTGTAGTCGAAAACAACAAAAAAAATTGGAAAAAAATACTACGTTTTCATGAATCTGGAAAAAAAAGAACTTTGACTTTGTTTTGTTTTTAGTGCGTTTTGGATGGAGATTAGCATGTCCCATACGATATTATGGATAATCATATATTTTGCATATAGACATAACAGCCAAGTATCGATGACAAATGATAGCCATTGTTGAGAATTACTTATTGCTCATAATAATCATTCATGGTTATTATGAGCAATCTTATAGATTATTCATACTAATGATGAATCATTATTATGATCATTCATTGATCGACACTGACATCCGATCATGGTTAATACATATAATGATGCCATTCTCATCAATCCCATGATACAAAGATATATATCAACAATTACTGCAGAGATGCATGGGCATGTACTTGAGAACATTATAGCATGTATGCATAAATATTAGTGATATGGAAGTGTGGTATACTGACATAGATGTGCTCATGGATGCGAGTATATGTGCATAGATATGTATATGTACGTAGGTGTGTATAAATGCACATGTATGTACGGATGCATATGTATGCATGTATATTTATGAATGCATGAGTATGTTTGTATATGATGACATTTTATGAATGAAATGCAGTTATTGTAACGTGAATGAAATGCTTATGATGACTAACTAATATGCAAATGCAGGAATATATACGAGACAAGATAAGTTCTATTTTTCTTGCCCTTATTTACATTTTTAGTCTATAGTTATAAAATAGTGGGATATCACAGATATGTATTTCAGAGTAATGTAACCAACTCATTAGATGACATTAAATGCTAGTAAGCAGTGGTTGTAACTAACCCTAATTAGGTTTCTCTAAATAATTTTGGTTGTTGATTTCAAATCAATCTGGGCCCTTCATTGTAACTGAGAGGTCTATAAAGGGCTTGGTTTTCTCATTTGTAAGGAGTTAGTCATTAGATAGTGTTGATGTGAGTTTTTGTATCACTACATAACATATTAGTAATTGAATACTTGATACAGAGTATCAAACACACAATCCCTCTCTTGAAAAGTTAATACTTATGAAGATATAAGCAATAACTTCAATGTTCCTTACACTTGTGGATACTCGCTCAGTTTTATTGATGTGATTTGTTGGTAATCACGTAGGCGGCCTTACGCAAATTCTTGAGGATGACTTGGGCTTTGGTGGGATGATGGAGATGGTGGTTCGGTGTGAATGCTAGATGATGTTGGTAGGGTAATTGATGGTAGTGGAGGGTGAATGGTTCTTATGACTGGTATCTTTCTAACTCTCTTCTCCTAAATTCTAAGTCCTAAACTTCTTGCTATCCTACTCCTACTCCTATGGATGGAAGACTAGCAAATGGACTGGGATTGAACCTAATGAAAGTTAACCAGCGGCTCCACCTTCACAGATGCAATGATTCAAAGGAAAAATGAACAAGTTTTCCACATAAGGCTTCCCAACAAGCCGCTAGGATGCTAGTGGTCTAGTATTGATCCCTATCAAACATCTGCTAATGCTAATATGCAACTATTCATCTACTTTACTCTTTGCTTAATAACTTGAAATGAAACTAGCTTTAACAACTTGAAAATAAACTTTAACTATTTGGAGGTAGAAACCATGCAATAATACCAAAGGCTCTTAATCACCATGCAAGTCACAACAATGAGAAAGAAATAGCGAATTTTGGCATTATCTTTGCAACAATTTTCTCTGACCATTACAAATGAGAGCAAATGGCCTTATATAGAGGCCAAAATGTACAACCGATGGTAGAGATAAAGAGGCAAAACTGATGATCCAGATTGAATTCTAGAAACCCTAATTAGGGTTGCCACCCCATCGGCCAATGAGAAGATGCCACCTTGTCAATGGACCAATGAAAAAAGTGTAAAAGTGGCAACCAATGAGAAGGCACCAAAATGGTGGCCAATCACAATTAGACACTTGTCCTATCCTAGAAGAAAGAGAAATTGCCACTTGGGCTTACATCAAATGATCTTCTAATATAACTCTCCCTTTTTCTTTCATTCTTTTAGCTAAGGCAATGAACCTAGCTAGCCTTTCGTTGATTTCTTCCATGGGAGGACAAGTATATGCTTCCTCCTGAGCTCCACTGATTTCATCACGTTGTTTGCTGCTTGTAGTGTCTTTTCATGATCCTTCTCATACTCTTTTGCGAATCCAATGTAAGCATTTAGGGAGGAAAGGGTGTTCAAATGTTTCTTCTTGATAGCAACCTTTCCTAGCTCATCCAATCTCGATCCAAGTATTGTCTCATTGATATCCTCTTCTCTGAGGTCTTAAAAATCAAGTGCCATCCCAACGTCTCTCATCATGGTTGAAATGGAAGTGTCGACGCTTGGGTTGTGCTGTGCAACCGTCTTCTGTATCTCTTCAAGTGTTCTAAATCTAGTAGTCAATGCAACAAGCCAAGATTCAACCGTACTCAATCCTCTCTCATCAACCAACCTGGCCCTCTCCAAATATGCTTCTGGTAGCCCAATGAATGCCTGTAGCCTGGGAATAGCTAAATCTTTGATGGGAAGGAAATCCTTCCACTCTTTTTCAAATAATCTGAACTTGTTTCTAATAGTCACTAATGACCGGAATGTCGAGATGAAGGAAGGCAAGAAATTTCGCCCATCTTGGGTTGTATCATGGATCCAACCCTTGACTTCATGTAGCTGAGTTGATATCTCTTCTAGGTTGCTCCCGCTATCTTGAGGAAGGGCTGCCTGGTGTAACTGTTGGATGGGTTGACAATCTTTCCAATACTTGTTCTCGGCCTCCAACTTTACAATCCTTTCATTTGCCTTCCTCAACCTTTCTCTGATTGAAGCTATACCCTCCTGAATCTCTTCACATTCCATATCATTTGTGTTTCTTCCCAAGTTGTGTTCTACTATCTCATATTCGTGGGCTGCAATCTCATCCACTGCCTTATTGACTGTTGGTATAGCAATTTGAACCCTCGGTGACCATCATTGTCGCTCCTGATTACCTTTGCCACCGTTTTTGCCATTTGTTTCTGGTTCTTGCTATCACCCTTTTCTATTAATCCTTGGATGTCTTCCACTGTCCGAGTAGTTACCACCTCGCCTCTTGGCATGAGCATTTGCCTTAACCATAGTGGTGCAATACATCTCCCCAAATTTGGATTTGGTTCGACTAACAAAGCATCACCAACGGCCTCGGGTGCCTGACTTATTGCCTTAATGTCAATTGGCCCATCTTCTTCTCCAATAGTTATTGCCATATCATCTCCTTGGTCTTCTGAGAGGGGAGTATTCAGTGCTCTCACTGTAACCACTTGATTTTGAATTAAAGCTTACCTCTACCCTGCCCCTTTATCACTTGAACTGACCTCTTGGCTTCTAGCCTCAATTATGCTTTGTCTTGATGGAATTGTACGCTGTCTCTGGGCTGGAGGTTCCAGATGTTATTTGCTTTTTTCAACCTCTAAAACTCTCCTTTTACTTCTACTTGTTTCCTGTTGCCGGCTACTTCCTTCACCCTTATGTCCGATTGATTCTGTTGGACCTTCTTTTGGCTTCATCTTCTCATATGTAAGGGGAATCTTTTGTCTTTGTAGCCTCCTTAATCTTTCATTATACCATGACTCGATATGCAAATCAACTACCCTGGTGACTGCCTCCAAGGAAGGATCTTGATGGTCATCCCAATCAACTGGATTCAACTTTGTTCCTTCTATTGTATCATAATCTCCTCTCAACACATTTCCATCATCTTCCAATTGATCAGGAATATCAAGGCCTCTCCATTTGATATCTCTCATCATGTTTACTGACAATCTTGAGAAAGCTAGCTTTCTCACATGAAAGTCATCCTTGGCATTGGCCCAAAAGTCTTCTATAGTGGGAACATGTTTAAATACATTTCCATGAGATACCTTGATAAGACCGTTAGGATCGAATCCTTGCCTTGCTCTGTACCACCCTAGATGATACCATTCCAATTCCTTCTCTGGCTGCAAAGGCGGCCCGATTGGGGCAACTATCATTGCCAATTTCGGTTGAGAAGGTTATCCCTGTCTTACCTTTGTTTCTCATTATTCTATCATAGTGCTCAAGTTGCCTAGCCAATTCCATCAAAACTACCTTGTTGGGTGGGTAACTTGGAAGCCTCTTGGGACAAACTGTGCTGCCTGCTACTCTAATGTAGGTGAATTGCGGAAATTGGATAAACCAACTCCCAAACTTCTTTATTTTTGCTTCTGCTTCTGATGAAAGTCTCTTAGCAGGTGTCCCTTGTAATACCCTTACTATCTTCATGGCAAAGGCGTCACAAAATATTTTGTAATCTTTGTTGTTGTGCAAATGAAGTTGTGGATAGCATTCATGCACCAAATATTGCCCCAGCCCATTGCCAACTTCTCCTAAGGCCTTAAGTCCCGGACTCCTATACAGTCTAGCAATTAGGTAAAACAGATAGGATCCCATGTAGAATTGCTTTTGATTTGGTATGGTTCTAAGTTGCAACTCTAGGTTCTCACTTATGATCTTAGCCTAATCAAATCTTCTTTTTTCCTTTTCAGTTTCATCAATGAAGAAGTACATCCAGTTTTCAAATTGCATACCTTGAGCTAGGCCCATGATTCGGCTGAGAAGCACAATGAGATCTCCGTATTCTGATTTGAAGTCCGCCACTGTAAGCTTTGATGATTTAGTCACGTCTTTTTTTCCCTCGTGTAGCCAATTCTGCTTTAGATGTGTGAAATAGGCCTCCTGGTTATCCTGAAATGATTTAGCTACTTGATCCATTATCACTGCTATCATGCTCTTATACTGGGGAATGTTAAATGCTTCTTTGATCGCTTGCCCGCCAATCGTGGCCAACACTCTCTTCCCTTCATAAAAAATGATGGATTTACTGATTAGATCAAACCTGGATGTGCATTCCATAACCGATTCCAGACAAGGCAACGTAGGAGGAAAAGTTGGTGCATGTACAATTCCACTTCTGTATATCTTCTTTGCCAAGGGGGATTGACCTTCTTCTAGTCTGTCCTTTATCTGTACCATGTTTAATGTACCGACATTGTTATCGGTTATTCGCTTCATTTTCGAGAAGAAAGTTGTTTTGGGCATCATATCCTCTTTGTCTTTTTTAGTATTTGTTCCCTTAGGATTTTTGTTTGCACTACCATTCTCCATCTCGTCGCCCTATTACGAGATGGTAAAGTGGTGGACAATGAATGTAAGAAGAACCAAGGGAGACAATATCTAGACAAGAACGAAAGAAGGAAGTCAGCTTAAGGACCCCTTTCAACTCTAAATGATTAGAAGTCACCTCCACCAATAGCCGGATCTTTCTTTTGGAATCTAGGATCAGATTTTGAGAATTTCAAATCCCTTGAAAATCAGAATTTAAATTCTTTGGAATCGTCCACCGTTTGCTCCAAAAATCAGACTTTCATCATGTATTTCTTCTCCAAATTAAAATCGCCCAGGTCTGATGTAAAAATACAGTCCCAAATGGAGAAAATCAGACCTCCATCATAAATCGCGTAGGGCATAAAAATCAGATCTACCCTCAAAAAAATGCCAAGAGTGGAAAATTCTGCTCTCGAACCAATTTGCCCTAGCATGGAAAATGCTCTCTCAATAAAAATCGCCACACATGAGAGAAATCAGACTGCCCTAGTAGAAATCGCCCAACAATGGAGAAGAAATCTGCCCAATCAAAATCGTCCAAGCATGGAAATTCTGCCCAAGGAAGAGCTGCTCCAAGATAAAATTTGCCCAAAATGAAGAGAGGACTGCCCTCAAAAAATTGCCAACACCTTGAGGAGGAAGAGTGACAAGTGAGGAGGAAAGGGGAAAGAGGCTTCCTCTTATACCCAACTTTCTTACTTTCCATAGCTGGCCGACTGGGACCTTGGGAGCAAGAAAAACAATAATTAATGCACAATTCTGGCCCCTAATTAAATGCTTAGCTAAATATTAACTTGGCCAAGATGAAATTTACTTTTTTAAATTGCTAATTAGAGCAAAATTGCAAAAAGAAAGTAAATAATGCCTTGGAGATGCTAAATGTTTCCATTTAATGAGGATTTAGCACTTAATATGTCATTAAAATTGGATTTTGGCTAGCCAAAAGCCATTTTTTAATATTAAATTACCAATTTCATTAAGGCTTAAAGAATTTTCAAGGCAATTTTAGTCTATTAAAGCCAAATTTTTTGCAATGCAATACAAATCGATTTTGCCAAGCAATTTTAGTTTATGACAAAAATAAAATCATTTCTAGAGCCTAAAATCGATTTTGCAATTTGATTTCATCTTCACAAAAGGAAATTTTTTTCTCACCAAAGAAATTTGAGATTTTCCAAAAAAAAATCAAATCTAACAAAATTTCACTTTTTGAAAATTATCCAAATTTACAAACAAATCGTGTAAGTATAGATTTTACAATTTTATCCTACCAAGTGTTGCTTTTGAAATTTTGTCCGCCCTAAGGATGAAATTGGTTGTTCTGGAAAATCAAGTTGAAAACAGGTGAAAATAAACTTAGCCCTCTCCCCTCTGGCCTGAAAGGTGTCCAAGGCTTAAAATTTTCAAAAATATTTTTTGGACAACTCAAAAATTTGCCAAGTCGATTAAAAAAAAGGGGGTCCCCAAAAATTTTGGGGCGATGGTGTGAAAACCTCACAACAGATAGGAGCAAGAACTAGTAGTAGCTGTAGGAGGAGATCAAAGATTGTTTCCAAGACAATGTTTTAATTCATTATATGACTCTCATTGAAGATATGACAAACTTTTATTTGTTGTATCAACATGTTGCATTGATTCTTCTTCTCCAAGTTTTAGTTAAAGTTCATTGATTGCAATGGAGAAATAGGAAGATGCATGATGAATTTCGTGGTCATATCATTTGTTGTTTCTTCAATGCAAACCACATTGCATGGCTAGTTTGAACTCATTTTAAGCATTAAGGTTGATTGTGGATATGATTTGGATTGCGCTAGTATTGGGTATTTGGGTGAATGTTTACAATATGAAAATCCTTCGCTACCTTTGGAGATTGCGTCATCTTTGTGTAGTTATTTCATTTGGCGAAGCAAAGCTTGGTTAAAGAATTCAGTCATCTAAGCATCATCCATTGATATCATTGGTCTTAGGTGTTAGTTTAGACTTTGTAACCTCTTTGTAACCACTGTAATGAACCTGCTGGCTCACCCTATAGATGTGCTGAAGAATACATCTTTTTGTGTCCCAGAATGTTTGCAATTGTCTTTGATTTTTTGCATTAAGTAGATCTTTACTTTCAAAATATATATGAATTGCTAAAATGAATAACAAGTGAACAGCTATTAACAGTGTTAGTAAATAACTTACAAACATATAACCACTCATTATCAATGCAGATATGATTACTTACATGACAGTTAACAACTGGAAATTGAAATTGCATAAACAGAATGAGTTTACAAAGGAACTTGGATGATGGATGCAAGAATTCGTAGGCCAAAAGATGCAACAATCTTCCCAGCAGTCCTCAATACCCCAACATTCCGTACTTCCTTTACTGTAACAGGCTTTAGCAGCCACGATAATCAGAAATGCTGTATGGGCTGCCCTTGATACTGATCACATCCTCAAATAGTACCTATGTAGACCTCAAACAGGTAATGTGGCCCTTGAAAACAGATCACAGGCGTCATAAATTGCAACTCATGCAACTGTAGTTGAATGCAGGCCCTCCTCAAATGATCGCAGCCTTGAAAAATGTCAAACTGCTGCCTAGAAATGGAACGGCAACCCCTCCAGTATACACTTCGACTCCACATACAAACGCAGCACTTCAATTTGCAACACAATATAATTTCCAGCCTTTCATTTAATCACAGAATTTGATCTTAGCCGCCTGCTTCTTCAGTCTTCTCAATAATAATAGCCACAGATGAGAAGTTCTACCAAATTGTATACCTCGACAACAATTTGGAGCACGGTTCAGAATTTCCAGAATTCACCACTTCAAACCCTCAGCCAAAATCAAGATAATAAACAATTCAATGGATTCAATCCACCACAAATTTTCAGCACAAATGATTTCTTCCAAAGCAACAGAAATACATAAATGGAAGACTTAATAACTCAGATTCAAACCCTTATACCTCAGCTAGGGAATTGAATACACAAATCAGAGAACTCAGAAACCCTTCGTGAAGACAATAAAAATCAAATAGACAATTGGATGATCAATTCTCATAATGGGAGCCATATTTACAGTCTCCATTGTGCAACTTAGCTTCGAGTACTCACCTTTCATTTAAAAGCCTTTTTGCTTTATACTTAGGCACATAATATAATTTATTAATTTTCTGTTGGCTCTCAAAAACGACCTTATCAACCATATCATGATATTTTGACACAAAAAATCATTGTTTCTTGTGCCCAAGATTGAAAACTTTCAACTCGGTTCCAACGAGCTATGACGCTAAGGTGGCCAACATACAATACCAGCAAAAATAGCAACCTATTTAGTTGAATAATAATAATTATTCACCCGTCTTGCGAAAATGACTAAAGAAGCATTAGAATTGAAATTTGACAACATAGGAGTGATCCTAATGAAGAAATATGATGAATGAACTTGACGGGGTGACTTACTAAAAATAGACCTCCCTCCAAGATTCTTGGAGCCCAAAGTAGAAGCAAAAAAAAAGAAAACTGAGAGCATCATTCAACTCCTCTAACTCAACTGAGCTCATCAGAACCAATTATTGACTTCCTATAAATAGTAAGTCCCTCAAAACAGAGCCAAAACTCACCATAGGTCATTGGAAAGCCTAATAATTCGACAATTGAGACCCTCAAATCCCATTGTCAGCTCATGAGTGTCGCAATGATGAATTGACTAAGCCAAGTACGAGAACTTGCTAAAAATGGGGACATCACATGGGGGATATCGAGTCAAAGAGTATTGAATTAGATGCTTCCATTTCTCACCTGGTTGCAATTGGAGTAGATGATGACTATGAGCCATGTAGTGAGCATGAGAGTGCTAGTGTTAGTGATATTGGCGCTATTTGTGTTTTTTCTAATTTGCCACAATATAGTTCATCTAATATGGAGGATGATATATTGATGACCAATATTGGACTATTAATATGGTGTTGTATATTTGGCTATGTTATTTGACTACTAGTATGGTGGTGTATTTTGATTTTAATCACTGCTGCAAATATGCATATATTTTTATTCTTGTATGGACTAACCCAAAACGAACCCAACCCCAAACATTTTTCGCTTGAGCCTATGAACTGAACCCTTGAACCCAAACCCAAAACCTGAGTTGGTAACTTGGTTTTTACTTAACAACAGAAAAATTATGAAGTTTAAGAATGTTTTCCATTGGGATTGGCAACTTATTTTGTTGCACACTTAAATTTTCTGATACAATCTTCATTGTTTTTACTTTAACAACATCAAATTGAAGATGCTTACGAATGTTTTGCATAGGATTGGCAACTTAATTTGTCAAAGTATGATTGGAATAGATAATATTCATGTTGGTAACTGAAGTAGTGTAAAATCCACACTGATTATGGATCAGTTCCATAACGTTTGGTAGTGATGGTGCATTAGGCCCATAGCTATTTTTGGTTGTTTCTAGAATCAAGATATAAATATTGTTTCCGTTTTTCTACTTTTATGGTAGAGGCATCGTCAAGACAATCCATTATAGGAGTGATCTTTGACTCACCTCAGTAGGCAATTAAAATAGTGTTAATAGTGCTCATCAAGTATATGAATTGTTCCCTACATGTCAAGTAAATAAGGAAAGTTGTGCTCTTCTAACTGTAAAATTTGTTTGGAGCATTCATTTGTAATGGGCTAGAGAATTTTTCTTCCTTCTATTGATGCTTTTGGCTATACTTTTCTGTGTGGTGCTGAGGTCTTTGATTTGCGACATGAAAAGGGGGAACTGAAGGTTAGTCTCAATTAAATGTGAAGCTGTATGAAATTGACTTCATAACTGGATAGCAGAATGGTATTTTATAAACTGGCACTTAACGTGAATTGGAACACATTTTTCACAGTCAACTGTGGTTGAATGCTACAGTTGAGAAGGTGAAACTACATTTGGTGCTTGTTTTAATCAATCAATGCAATATCTCAGAAATTCATTTTTGAACATAAACAAAACAAATGTCATTCAATTGACAGATTGTGTAAAGAGCAATATGAATTTTTGTCAAATATTCTTTAAATCCTAATCTGACACACACATACACATCTCCTCACATTCATGATTCTTTTCAGTTCAAATGGCACTGTGCTTGACTAGAAGATTTAAGATCTTAATAGAGTAAGCCTCTTACATATGACCCTGAGAAGATGGGCATTCCATTAAGTCAATAAATCAAAATCTTCTTATCATTATAACAATCAACTTACAAGATTGCTTATTTATTTGATTGCCTCACATTAAAAAGTGTCAGTATGTTTATGTGAATGCTACTTATGTATAACTCTTTTCAGGTGCCGGTACGGGATTTGGGAGATTATACAAAAGGAATTGGGGATTGTAGTTCTTTTCCTGCATTGGGAAAGGGTAAAAATAGGCAATATTGGTTTCATGAAGATTCACAAGCATATTTTGATGATGAAGAGCAATACAATAGAATAAAAGCAATTTCAGGGCTGCGCTGCAGTATCTGTGACAGTATTTCACAAGAAGCAGGAAAATGTTTCCGAAAAGGAGGTTTAAACTTTAAACACATTGACCAGTTGAAAAATCACTTATTCCACATGCACAGTCGCTCATTTTGTGAGCTGTGTCTGGAAGGCCGGAAGGTAGGCACGATTGAACCTTCTCTTTCCTAATTTGCAGCGTATTTATGTACCATTTAGGAAACTAATAGAGTTTTGAATTGGAAGAGCTGATTATTGTGAATGGGCAAAAGTCTCAAGATTTGTCCTACCGAAATTTTGTGTTCTTCATTTGTCTTTTTCAAGGGTTGTTGTAGCAGCAGATTCTAGTGGATCTGTTGTAGGATTGTGGTGTTGAAGTTATATAGTGGATTTTGAATAAACTATTTGAATGGCTGCTGAAAAGCATCTTGTTTTGAGGGTACTTTTCATCTTCCAGCTGCAATGATTATCCTCCACTTTTCAACATGATTATGTCAGTCTTTCCAGTTGTAATTGGTGTCTATTGTTTTACACATGATGTCTCATTATTTATATAGGCACATAATTATAATATTTTTTGCTTTGCAGTGCAATATCTCATCTTTACTTTTATATTTCAAGAATATTGTGAAAATGTTGTTGATGCACAATTGTTTATTTTAATGATATCTTCACATTTAAGTTGCTTTAGAATAATCTTCAATTTTAACTCGTGTCAGCTATTAATTTACAAACTTTGTATTTTTCTATCCTTGGCAATGGTGGAACAGGTTTTTATTTGTGAACAGAAGCTTTATGCTCAAAAACAGCTGCATCACCATTTATCCAGAGGTGATTGTGAGGTTGATGGCAATGAGAGAGACGAGGAGGGATACACGGGACATCCAATATGTAACTTTTGCAAGAAGCATTTCTATGGAGAGAATGAACTTTTTCAGCACATGTCAACAGAACATTATACTTGCCACCTATGCCAACGGTGAAACAAATAATGTCGATGTTGTGTTCTTTTCTGTTTTCAGGGCATTTGTTTGGAGGGATTTCAGTTGAATTTCTAAATGGTTTTCACTTCCTCTTTTACTCATACAATCATCTACGGGATTTGCAGAATGAACCCTGGACATTATGATTATTTTCAGAACTATAATGACTTAGAAGTAAGGCTTTTATACAAAGTATATCAATAAGGCTTTTATACAAAGTGTATCAATCGTATTCACAAATTGAATTTGTACAACTTGTCATTTCTTGTTACAAAGCCATCACTTCTTGATTCTGTGATATGAATTTGTCACTGCAGGCACATTTTCGCCAGCAACATTTTTTATGTGAAAATGCAGAATGTCTTGCAAAAAGATTTGTGGTCTTTGTGTCTGAATTGGGATTTATGGTGAGTTTCTCCTAATAGTTAAATTTTTAACATTAGGTATTATGAATTAGAAGTTCTAGAACAGGCTGAGTGTTTTGTAAAAAGGTTGCTTTATCCAAGGGTTTTGTAATGTTTGGTTTTGATATGCTTGCAAGATGTCATGGTACTTTTCTGTTTCTTGGAAGCCAGAAGTGGCCAATCCTTTCCAAAGAAGTGATTAAGCCATATGTATCTTTTCTATTTCAGAAGCATAATACATTACAGCACGGTGGGAAAATGTCTCGGTCCCAGCGTAGTACTGCACTCCAAGTATGTATCTTTTTTGTAACTAACTGATAGCTTTTTTTTGGGTTTTGTGTTGCTTAGAAATCAAATGAAATATCTCAAATAATGTCCATGATATCTAAAGGTCTCTGTGACTAACCTGAAGGAATGCAAATATGGGAGTATGTAACAAAAAGTGTGAAACGTAGGGGATAACACTTAGTCTCGAGACAAATTTTCTGTTTTTTTGGCCAATTGGGTCTCTCTCTATGATATTGTTCAAAATTTCCATTGCCTGTGCATGTCTTTCTCAAACAAGACATGTAAGGAATTAAACTTTAACTGTATATCTGGTCTTTCAAATGTCACTATGTGCAGCACTTCCCATGATAAAATTATTCTGTCCTACTTACTCTGGAAGAGCAAAGTGAACGTTTCCTCTCCCTGCATTGTTACTTACCATCTGCCAGTTTTATGGTGTGATAGCATGAGCTGATCCTCAGTTGAGCTATTAGCATCTCTGTTTTCAATTTTTTTCATTGGCGGGAATGAACTCAATTATGCACCATTATCATTTTTTTCTGATTAGCTTTGTCTACATGGTTGGCTTTTTCTTACAAATTTTTGATTAACTATTGTTGGGCATTTCTGAAGGGTAATGTTCATCTACTGATATGTTTATTCTTTTCTTTCATCAAAGTACTTTTTAGTCTGTTCAGACCTTCATCTATAACTATCTTAGGTCATTTATCATTTTCTGTACTTTCCACTCCTTAAGTAATCCAGGAGTCTAATCACAGCTGTTGTGGATATGTATCATTGTTTACTAGTGAAATATTGTAGGAGATATGGGCATTGATTTCAAACTGTTTTTGACAATATGCTTTTGGTTTCTTTAAATTTGTCTCCATTTCAGACATGAAGTACTGTTGACTTGAGCAGTAGCGTCACACCCATGTAGCACTTGTTAGGTGAATTTTTTGCAATTGACAACTTGTGCAAATCGAGTCGCAAAATAGGTAGGCCAGCCACAACATATGAGACAAAGTCTCTCCTACCTTAAATGGAAGGCTCCCCCTTCTTACCATTCCTACTGTTCTATTTGTCAGTACTATGGATGAGTGGTATTCTGTCATGTCCCCTCTCTAGTCTGACTAGCAGAGTCATGAGAGTTGGCCTATTATTGGAGTCTCGTAGGCTAGTAGTGGTGGATAGAGACTCATACTAGATACTTAGTGACCAGAGTTGGTTTTACAATTAGTTTGAGAGCCAGTTGGGATAGTTCCTTAATTTTAGGGATTTTCCTAAAATTTAGGAGGTTGTGGCAGTGATCAGATTTGAGGCTCCTTGGGACTGGTATATGGTTTCAGTTTCAGGGTGATAGGGTATATTCCCTAATTTCTAGGAGCATCCTTAGTTTTTAGGGATGGGACTGCCAGTTGGCCCACATTGCCTGACATTAGTCACAGGCAGGTGACAGGACCCGTTCACTGATTATTTGGTTGGTTTGGCTTTCCAGTTGAATTTGACTTCCCCGTTGAATAGAAAAAATATTTTTCAATATTTCCTAAGTTTGCGTTTAAATAAATTAAAATAAAGCTATTTATATAGCTAATTGGAGTAATAAGGGGATTTTGGCTTCTTTTGGTCAAGCAGGCCTATGTGTTATAGCTTGTTGGAAAGGTCTTGAATTATTATAACTTATTTTCATCATTTGGAGACCTTCGGGTACCTAGAGTTATGTTATTTGAGAAAAGGGGTGTTTTTCCTATACATAAAGGCCTTTTAATTGAGAAGATGCCATTTCATAATAAAGGGAAAGGCATATTCTCCCTTTAGGGCTCGATTAGCTTTGAGAGGGAGATAAAAGGAGATGTTGACTCATTCTTTGATTATCATCTTCATTCTTGGTATTTGCGATTTTGCTCTGAGTGATTCTAAAGGTCTGGGACGCAAACCCTAGAGCCTGGCTATTGGGACACAAACCCAAATAGTTGGTTTCAACAACATTTTACAGTATTGTTTTAGTAGTTGACAAAGATTGTTAAGTTCAGCCTTGAGGGTGCTTGTGCATTGCATGTTGGGGGTCTTGTTTGGCATGTTGGGATCTTCTTGCTACCTTGGCATGACTATAGCAGTCGTATGGTTGCCTTTCAGTTGGCACATGATTTGTTGGTTGGCTTATGTGAGCCATCTCCATCCTTTTGGTGCATGGCTGGTCCATTCTTGCAGTTGGCGTCATCATTCTTCGTTTGTAAATACCTTTGCTGGCATACTGATTACAAATCTTGCCTGGTATGATTTGTAGCTATTCTAGTTGACTGAATATTATATTATTTGCTGCTGTTGTTAATTATTGTTTTACTTATATTTCGAAAATACAAAAAAGAAGAAACAATCTTTTTGCAACTTCTGTCTAATTCTCTAAGAGCACAAGGAAAGCATAGGAAAATCTATTATTTTAATTAAAATTTACAGAAGTTCAGTGAAAGGATCCTTTTGGGATCTTTCATATTCTGATATGGCTCATTATCTAACTTATGGTGAATGCCCCCACATTTGTCATACAAAGAACAAAGGATTCCCAAGTTAAAGGCTGCTGATTTTATTCCTTGGGAATACTGTCTTTACAAGTGGGGAATTGATGGAACTTTTATACGTGTATGGATAAGGTTCAACAAGTTCGTATTTTGGAATGTTTTCATAATCAAGCTTGCGGAGAACATTTTGTTAGAAAGTAAAGTCCACCAAGATAACTGAGAGGTGGGGGGAGGGTCAATCAGTTATCCAACTATTAAAACATTTATCAACCTTATTAATCCTTAACCATGTGAACAATATAACCAACAACCATAAGAAGATACACATACACAATAACACCAGATATGTTAACTAAGGAAACCCTGATTAGAGGGAAATCTTGAATTTTTTTTTGTAAGAGGATGGCCTCTGTTAGGAGCCAATGAAATATATTTAATACATATCAGTCTCTGTTAGGAGACTTTGAATCCCTGTTAGGAGATTCCAACCCTATTAGGAGTTGTAGAATCTAGAAGGACCTGTTGCTTAATTTTAACACATGTTAAAATTCAGTTCCGAAAAGATCAAATGAAGTAAAGTGTACATGTTTATCATTTTCTGCTCAAATTCAAAATTGCAGAAAACACTTTTCATTCATATTGAAAGAATAGGAAATGCCCTTGTATTATTCATTCCGAATATACAACTGATAATTACAAAAGAACTGTAATAATCAAAGAACACTAAAAGTAAAATTCTCTCACACAAGTGACCGTGAGAGTAGTCCCTAAACTGCTGATATATATTCCTACTTTGACATATAAATAACATGAAAAAGAATAGAGAGAGGAGAAGGTCATGGGCACCAGTCATTGCTTGTAATGACTGGTTGAGCCGCATCCATTTGCTTCCACCCATCCGCTGCCTCAAATTGCATCCCATCCACTCATTCGAACCTTGCATTCATAGAAAAAATTGTTAGATCCAATGGGTCTAAGCAATGCAAAGTGTCTCATTTTGCCTTATTCATATTCCTATCATGCCATTCATCTTCACAAAAAAAAAATAAAATTTCAGCAAAAAATGGAAATCAATTACGCTAAAATGTTTTATTACTAACATGTTTGTTTACTGTGCAACATCCTATCTCTAACGAGTATGGGGATATAATAGTACACTCTCACAAGGGTTATTGAGCTTGACGTATGCATTAGAAACATGACCTATGAAGCTGATCAAAACAAGTAAATGAAATATTAAAGGGACAAGTCTTTTAAGCTTGAAACATTTGGTTTCAAATCAAACAGTCAAAAGAAATCGATGTTTCAGCTGCAAGTATTAAATGAGGGCAATGATATATAGGAAAAGTTGCAGGATGGAAGATATGAAGGTAAAAGTTAAAGTATGAATAGATAAATGTACGTTTAGAAGTGATATGATATAATATGATAGATTTTAATAACGTCCACGAGGCTAAAGTAGCCTATGGGACCCACACAATCTCCCCCAAGGTAGGAGCGAAACTAACTAGTTGCAGAGTTTTGGTTAACTTTTCTCTCCTTCTCTGAAGTTTGATAATCAGAGCCACTGTTATCTCCAGTTGATCGTCCTCAAATAAGTAGTTCAAGTCCCTATTTTGTAATATCTCTGTATAACCAGATCTGATGTAACTATATGCCAGACAATCTTTGATAAAGTGCTGCTCCATCTCTACCACTCCCATATTACAGAATAAGCACGTTCTGTCTGGCCACTCTTACTTTGGAACTTGCCATCTACCAGTTTCACATTGCAGCCGGTGTGACCTAGTTCTGAGTTACACTATCAACATTTTTGCTCTCCAATTAATAGGTGCTCTTATATAGGCCTGACAAGTTTTTCATCTACAACTAGCTTGGGCTAGCGATGTGTTTCTAGGCCTTGGGTTTTCTTTAGATAGCTTAGTATTCGAACCAATGCAACAACTTCTAATGGAAAGGAACCCACCTCAGCCAATAAGATCTCATTTGGTACCGTGGTCTTGACATTAAGATTGAATGTGATGAAGTGTTTTTGAATTCTTTCTACTTGTTGCCATTTCTGTTCGAACATACCGCCACCCCAAACTTCACATCTATATAGAATAATCGGAGTGACCAACAGACTGAAAAGAGTTTTCATGGTCGCCCAATCCCATAATTATGCATTCCTACACTTGTTTTGTAGAGAATATAATGCCTTTCAGCCCCCTTGAATCTTTTATGATCTCCATGTATCCCAATTGAGTTTGTTATGAAAATCTATGCCCAAGTATTTGTACTCTTCCACAATCTCAAGAGGGTTACCCTCAAATAGAAACTCGTCCTATATACCCCTATTCTTTTTCAGCAAGAAGATCATAACTTTGGTTTTGCTAGTGTTCACTTGCATTCCCACTTCATGGCAAAAACTTTCTAGAGCTTTCAAGTGTTCTTTCAAACCTTTAGCCGTTGTAGCAAGTATGATGAGATCATTTGCATATAAGAGCAATCTTATCACAAAGTGAGGCAGCTGTAAGCCCTCACCATTTGTCTTGTTTATCCATTCTTTTAGCTTGTCAATATAGAGCCCGAATAATGTTGGAGATAGCGGACACCCTTGTTTAACCTCGATGTTGCTGCCAAAATCTTCTGATAGCTCTTCCATCATTCTGATTTTAGCTTTGACCTGTTAATACAATCTGTGAACAGCAGACCTAAGTTCTTTAGGAACTTCCAACTCTTCCATTCTGTCCCAAAGTTTGTTACGTGTCACTATCTCAAATGCTTTTTTGAAGTCCACTAAACAGCAGAAAGCCTCGCCCCCCTGAGTGAGATAAAGAATAGTAAGAATTCATGCTATAGAAGGTAATTTGATAGAATATTGAATCCGAAAGGGCTTAATTAGAATCAGCACTGCAGTTCAAACTTTTGGTGTCATTCATCACGAGGATTTTAATAAGGAACCTGTTGTAATCTAATGCCAAAGTCATGCATTCAAAACTCAATTGCTAATACAAGGACTTCCAATAAAGTTTCAGCAGAGGAATTCAAGTTTTATCAATTTATAACAGTACAACAAAACTGAAACGTGGGGCTTTGTAAGGCAATGAACATGGAGAAAAGAAGAACATATCAGAAGAATGCAATTTTATTTTAGCTATAGCAAAGGTGTGTATTGTTAGCATGAAAACAGCAGATGCAAATGCCATAACAAATCAAATAGCTAATTGATAGAGTGCAAGTGAAATTCGGTATTCAATAGTGGTTGGAACATAAAGAAATGTGCCTTCAAATAGAAGAGAAATCTGAAAGGTATTTTCAATATTATCCTTGAAAGACTTTCTTTTCATCAAAGGTGAATTCCAAAAACTGAGATCTCTACTCCAAAGGACCATCAGAAATTGCAGCATCCATAAAACAGAAGATAAGTCTGTTGATTAAGCATTAATGGCAAAATCCAATTCAATAACAGATATTTTCATGAGTGCACTCTATACAAACAGATCAGAATTTCAAGGAGCAGCAAGAGGTTTTATCAAATAGGAGGAATCTAGAAAATGACAAGTTTTTTTTTTTCCTAGGAAAATCATAGAGATCTTCATAATGGCTGTAGCCGTAAGCCTTCAAAACATGTACATAAAAAGATGGACGATATAACAACACCAACCGATGGAAACAGTGAGAGATCATCCAGTTATGAAGAAAAACTCCAAGAAAATCCAATAAAGATTCATGTTTAAAAACCCAGCAAACTGGAGCCCTTCAACAAATGTTTTCGTATCAAAGCCCTCTACAACTGGGAGTAACAACAAAAGATACTCAGAAGCATCACCTTTGTGCATATGAATAATGGAAATATTTTGCATTTCTGCTACAAGGAACAGTTAGAGACAAAAAGTGAAACCCTCGGCTGTGGTTCTGAGCGATTTTTTGTGCAAATTATCCAAATTTGCAGTTTTATAAAAAGAGAACAAAGTGATAGCCTTGTAATAGTGAAATGGAAAGGAAAATTCTAAGCTACAGCATGAAGAAACTCACAGAGAAAAGAGTCCAGCCTTCATACTTTATTCCAACAGCTTAATGTACAGACCGAGATCCAAGATACAACAGATGAAAAGGAACCCCAAGCAAAATACAAATGAAGCAAAGGAAAACATCAAAATCATCTTCAGCTTAACATCTGCAACAAAAGATCTACAAATAAAAACCCTCTATGATCAAAATAGAGAAAGCCACGATTTGCTCATCAAAAGATCACAGATTTGGCTGAAAAGAGGAGTCACGGTAGCAATAAAAACTCAGATTCATACCAAATGTCAAAGACCAGGCACAAAATCGCAGCAAAGCTCCAGAATTTTCTTTCATGGCAGTGGCTAGGGTTCTCTCAAAGCCCTCTTTCTTCTTCATTCGTGATCGATAGAGATGGTGAAATGAAACATTATGTTTAGGTTATTGTTTTTTACCTTTTAATATTTTATATGGTATTTCATAAAATTACGGGTCTGGCCATATAGTCCATGGTTTATGACTTAATTGTTTAGGAGTTATATAACATGCAAAAAGACATTGTCATTATTTTGTTGAGTTTTAAATGTAATGGTTATTTAATAATTAATGTCTTATAAATCAATTATTAAATAATTAATTTTGTGCAACAAAATAAAAGAAGAGGAGTATCTGAATTTTAAATTCAAGTTACAAACTTAGAGGTCACGAGTCATTTGTTGACGAGGTATTGCACGTAGTAGTGTCAGTCTAGTTGCCTAGTCTTGAGGGATTAGTTTCGGTTTGAATTTATAAACTGAAGTGACTTGTAATGATAACATCAGAATTTGCCATGTGTCTTAGTTTTCAATTTGATCAGTAATCCTAACTGTTGGCTTTTGAGTTAGTTGGAAGCATTTCTAGGAGTTGGTTAAAGGTCGAATTATGACTATGCCAAGGCAGTTTAGGGGTCTTTATGATCAGTTGGAGCACTTTATGGGCAGTTAGGAGTGAGTCATGGGTTCCTTTATGGCTTAGTGGCAGTTGTGTAGTAGTTAGTCATCATTTTGATGATTCTGATTCCTATTACAGAGGCTCTTTTCATGGAGTTGACCCCAAGGGGGTTTGTTCTTAGTCTCTTGGAGTCTTATTGTTTGAGGAGTCCTGATTATGCAGAGGAAGAATTTTGTGACATTTTTTTTCTAATGTCCTTGGTGTATTTTCTATGTCTTTTATTACTCATTTATGGAGACTCAATATATGAATGGAATAATTTTGGAGCAAATTTTCTTTGGATTAATTACAAACCTTCTTCTTTTTTTGCAAATGTTTGATAGATAAGAGAAAATAGTGAGTTTTATAACTGCTTTTGATCTTTGTCTCAACTCTTATCAAATTGCAGAACTTTAAGTTTGTTTGCAGGTTGTAGTGTGTGTGTCACATCTTTAGGATTGCTAAATGAAATTGTATTTTTTCCTTAGCTTTTTCTTTAGAACCTCATTGCGAAATATTTATGCAAGCCTTTATAAAGTAGAAGTGTTTAAGTCATAAAAGAGATGTTATGAAGTGAAGTCATTTGTATGTTCTGTATCAATAAGTTTTGGTGTATCACCTATTAGCTAGGTTTAGTTTTTAAGGTTTTATTTCTGCATCTTCCCTTTTCCTATCAAATCTAGTTTATTTCAGTATTCAAAAACTTAGGTGATTTTCATAAGGAGCCAGCCTATAACCTGGAGATTCACTTAGTTCTATAGGAAAATCTCACTGCCTATGAGTGATTCCATGTTACTTGAAATTTCTAATTCATTTCACTGAATTTAGTAGGATGCAAATTTAAGGCCTTAATAGTTTTGGCACGCCCGGTGGGACCCGAAGTAAGAATTTTCAGATAGATCTTGCTGTTTCGATGTGCTACAACAAGTTCATTGCTTTGAAGAAGTTTGGTTTCGACATATTGGGTGACTCCGCTAGGGAAGGAAAGTGAACAATGCAAAAGTTTATATGGAAAAGGTGGAAACAAGAAGTTCAAAGTCTTTTGAGTAGTTGCAACTGTCATCACCCAAGAGGAAAGGATAGACTCTTGATCGAACTCCTTGTGCAAAGAGAGTTCAGATAAGTCATCCAAAAGTATATGTTAGAAGAGGAAGACCATTGCATAGTGAACATCTCGTGAGACATTCAACATCACCAACTGTCAGAGAAGAGCCACTAGTTGTTTCTAGAAATTTCAACTTCGCAAATAGCAGAAGTAGTTTTGGTACAACAAGTGTGAGTTTTTTTTACTACAAGTACTTTTTCATCACTTTCAAGTACTGTATCAGCAAGTATAAGCTCGGTTTCAGCAAACATATCAACACTGTCTCATACTATGGCCGTATCAAAAGCTTTTGCTTTTGTACCTTTCAATCAACGTAGCCCTCTGAATCTTCAGCAGCACAATGATTTACCATTAGCAGCTTTGAAAGGAATGCTAGAGGTCATGGGAGAAGGACAAATCACACCTTTTGAGCATATAAGAGATGTAGCAGCATTATGTAATTTTCATTATGTGATTGAAGAGAACGTGGCTGTGAGATTATTGGCTGGATCATTCAAGAAGAAGGCATTAGAATGGTTTAGAAGTCTTCTAGTGCCTTCCATATCAACTTGGGACAAATTGGGTGATGCATTTACAAGGTTTTTTGAAGAAAAGTAAGATCATTTGTCATTAGTGGAGCAGTTGATCACTATTAAGAAAGCTCCTCAAGAGAAAATGACAGTTTTCAATATCTGATTCCAAAAAAACTGGAATAGGATACTTGCTGTTGTAAGACCTTCTGCTGATCACGAATTTTTATATTATTTGAAAAGCCTTAATAGTGATATATCTGTAATGATACAATCCATGGGGGCCCAGTCATTACTTCAAGCCCATAGTATAGCTATTAGGGCAAAAAAAAGCCTTATTCAGGCAGGAAAGATAGCCCCTAGGCCTCCTATGCGATACTTTACAAATATTCAGCCAAATATACCATTGCGTATAGCCCCTCTTGCTGCAATACCTGCTGTTCCAGCTATAGAATCAGCAGGAACTCAAACAAACGCTATTGTTGGACCCTCAAATTAGCTACAAGAGATTAAGAGCTTTTTGCAAACCTTGGGGAATGAGTTAACTAGGATGACAAAACAACAATACCAAGGTCAGAGTTCGCCATTTCAATAGTAGCAGTAGCAGCAACAAATCAGCCATATCAGAATCAAGGGCTTAATCAACAATACCAACAGAATATCCAGCCATACCGAGGAAATTATCAAGGACTATTGCAAAACATTAATCAAAGGCCATTTCAACCATATAATCTAGGGCCTTTGAATGCAACAAATCCAATGAGAGATATTGTTCCAGCTCAAAACAATCTTGCAGCGGATTACAAATGATGTTATCCATGCAATCATGCAACATGCTCAAATGGAGTGATCAATCAAGCACTTATGGTTCAAAATGCTGTAAGTACACAACCTGATGCATCTACTCCTATACCTGAACAATAACCAGAGACACATCCGAATGAGACACCATTTCTAAATAGGCAAAGTGAAGAGTCCTGCGGTGTTAATGGTGATCCAACAATTATAACCTATGCTTGAGCAAAGAAAGGACGTTAGATGTAACGCCTTGCCAAGGAACCCAAAAGAAATTATCCTAAAGTTTAACTAAGTTTGTCAAACATATATTTTTTTAAAGGTAATAATTAAACAACAACAATCAAAATATAGCGGAAGCAATAACTCACATACATACAACCATCATAAACCGATTACATCTCCTAAGGGTCCCATGACGTTGAATCACATTTATGTTTAATTAATACTAAATCCAAAATATAACAAATCCACGACAAAGAATTATCACAAGTACAAATCCATTTAAACAATATACAATTATATAAGATACCACTTGGCAATAATCAGAATGCTTAATCATCCATTGTACAAGTCACAGGGTATGAAAAGTTCAAACAATATACATCATGAATATAACACATCATCTCATAAGATCTCTAATGAACAAATATAATACAATAGAATATAACCATCGAACAAAAATATAAGATCATATAGAAAGGAACAACTGACCACAACACATCTGACAATGACATCCAGCTGCTGGATCTCAATGGTATAAGAAACTGCACTACCATTGACCTCGTGGAACCTAAATGGTCCACTCCCACCGCGTTGAGGAGATAAACTCAAGTCCCAAACAAAAATCAAACACAAGTCATAACCAACATCTAGGTCAAGGAATCACCTGAAAGCAAACTATCTCAAAGGGTACGAAGACACAAGTATCATCTAATCCCAAATAATTGAACTCATTTTTCCTTTTTAAATCCGAACACACAATTAACACTATCTAAAAAAAAAAAACTATATTAAATATTATAGAATAATTTAAATAATAATTGTTAAATTATTTAAATAACAATTATCAAATTACTAATAAAATAATACAAGATTATTAATAACCATAATCATTAAATAATAATATAATAAAAATTTATTTAATTTTATTAAATAACATTTAATATTAATTTAATAATTAACAATAACTAAAAAACAATATTAATTAAATTAATTATCATTAAACTAAAACTAAATTTAAATATTTAATAAATTATAAAAATTTAATATATTAAAAAAAACTTTAAAAAAAATAAAATTAAAAAGGCGATTTTAAAGGCTCGTCGGCTTGCCTTAAAAAGGATGCCATTGCGGCTACAGTAGAGTATTGCTGCGTCAATAGCAATACCTACTACTGTCATAGCAGTCCTACTTTGTGCACAATAGCAAACTGTCGACGTGGATGAGAGGAGGGGAGGCGGGGTGTGATGGCCCGCCTCCCACTCACGCATTTTTTTATAAATTTGTTTTTTGTTAATTAAAACAAAATAATTTCCCCCTTTTAATTTTCAATTTTTTAAATTTTTTTAATAATATGTGATAAAATTATCACACTAATCATTTACTGTGGTAATTTTATTAGCATACATATATATATATATTTTAAAAGGATTTCCCTAAATAAACTGATAGGAGAAATACAAATAATTTAATTGAATCTGTATAAACAATCCTGATATCTTTTCCAAACCCTATTCGTATCAAAATATTGTTCTGTAAAATTTTACGAGAGTTTCCAATTATCAATTCATATACAAATAATCTCAAAATGAAGAACAATGAAATTTACGACAAGGGTTTCAACCCAATTTAAAACTCTGAAAATATATTCATCCAGACACGAAGAAGACAAAGAATTCTAAGAACGCAAACTATTGTGTAAAATTCACAAGATTTTACCTGGATCTGATGCTAAAACTACGAACACACGGAGCTTGCAAGCAATTTCCCTTTTGAAAACCTTGTTCTCGGAAATTGCTCCTCCAAATCTCGGTATGGAGAAATGAACTCTAATTTCCTAATAGAGTTTTTCCCCAATTTAGGCTTTGATTGTGCAGTCATGCGAAACCCCTTTTTCTTTATTACTTTATTATATTTTAATTTTCATGTGCAACCTTTTTGAAATTTAATTAAAATATCTTTATTAATTCAATTTCTTTCTTTCTTTAATCAACTCTCGAGACGTTTTTTTGATAAAATATTTATTAACTTAAATAATAATATTTAGAGTTTATTATAAAAATGAACTCCTAAATATGTTATTATTAAATTAAGTAAATATGATTACGCCAAAATTAGAACTTTAACTATATCTTTAAATTTAATTCTTTAATTTAATTAACTTCTCAATTAATTAAATATAATTAAATATTGAATTTTCTTTATGAAAATTTCATTAAATTAAATCATTAAATACTCTTTTAATTTGATTAATTATAACAAAAACTCATCATAGGTCCACAAGACTAGATACAACAACTCAAGTGAAGATAAAGAACATAATCAAACTCTAGGTTTAGAATCACGAATTCACGTCATTTGACGAATTTGGACGGGTAAACAACTTAGATACTAGGACAATTCGCTTAGGTTAGAGTTTGGACTCAAGAATTATCCCCTTTGCTTTTACCATTGAGATATTGCAATAGGGCACGCTCATCGTGGCAATTCAGAGAAGTCGATGCCTGGTACTTGCAATCTGCATAAACTCCACGTATGTACATACACATATAATCTAAACTAAACAGGCAATGGCGGGAAGTGGTGCATTGTGTAGATCTCGACTAGTAGGTGACTACGATTCCCTCCCTCAACCATATCAAAAACATCATACATAAATTAAAACATATCGGTACACCATACACATGCAAGTATGGGGTAATTATCTGTAGAAAACGCATATAAATAATCCATCTAACTATCATCATGAGATAACTAAAAACACTGTATACTAGCATCATCATTGAAAGAATAATTATGCATACATGAAATAACTAGTACCAATGTAACTCATCATACAATCAACTGAGTATGAAATAATAGCCATAATTTGGAAAGCAAATGTCGCTAATCATCAAGCATAATCATAAAGCTGGCCTAAAAGAGTTAGGCGATAATAACTGAAAAATAAACTAGTGGTAGGCATTACATGAGAAGTAGAAGGTATAACCAAAGGAGTTATAAATGCAGGATCATCACCTACACCTACTCTAAATATCTTACAATAACCTTTAAGCCAGCCAACTAGCAATCTGCCTCATAAAGATGTAGATCCGACTGCTGCTAAGATACATCAAAAGGTGCAGCCTGCTATGCCTTACAACATTTTGGATAGTATGAAAATGATGAACATTTCAATGTCTTTATGGGATTCCCTATCTATTCCTGGACAAGTTGAAATGTTGAAGAAAGCATGGGATGGTGAAGATATACAAAAGCAAGCTATTGGTGATTGTGAGAAGGTAGTCATGACAAATGCTGAGTAGAAGAATGATGTGGACAGCAAGTCAAATACCACAGTTCAAGGTAAGAACACCAGACCCCCGCCCTTATATGTTTCGCTAATCATTGGAAATAACCTAGTGCATAACTGTATGGTGGATAGTGGGGCTACTTGCTTTGTGATGCCTAAGCAAGTAGTGGATCAGCTGGGTTTACAATATGAGCTTGTAGAGAAAGGGGTAGTTCAATTGGATGGTACGTCAGTTAATTCCATAGGTCTGATTAAAGATGCCTGTTTGAGCTTGCATGCTTGTCCCAATTTCTCTATCTCCCAGGATATTTATGTTATTAATTTTCCCCCATATTTTGACCCATGTTACGGGATTTCATTGCAAAAATAGGGGGATAGCTTTCATCAGATTGGTCCCATATGCTGTTCTGTACTAGATATGGTACAAACGTTACCATTAAGTCTGAAGCACTTGCAAATGACAACATTGAGCCATATGTTCCTTGTGCAATTAATGCAAATTGTCTTGTATTAGAAGAAGGTGATGTCCTCGTAGCTTTGAAACTAAAACCCAAACCGAAAATGTTTGTGATATCCTTTTAGACGAGTGGGCAATAGAGAATGCTCTGGAAACTGAATGCAGTCCTATTTTAGATGCTGGTATGGGCAACTGCATGTTTCAAGAGGCTGATTTGGTTATGCCAAATATGGTGACAGTGACACAGGCTGATTCTGAATAGCAGAATGAAGTTTGGCATATGTTATTTGATGGTTCAAGGACTAAAAAAGGAGCTGGTGTAGGTGCAATGTTGGTCTCGCCTAAAGGTGAAAAGTATTGTGCTGCTTTCGGTTCAGTTTTTCATGTACAAATAATACAACAGAGTGTGAAGGCCTTATTCAAGGATTGGAATGGGTAAGGAAACGTGGTATCAAATGTTTAAAGGTACATGGTGACAACGAGTTAGTGGTAAATCAAGTACGGGGTATGAATGTTGTTAAAAATGATGTTCTTAAGTCTTATAGATAGAGTTTGGGATCTCCTAGAGAATTTTGATGCTTTCAACATACTTGCCATTCCAAGAAATAAAAATCAACATGCTGATAGGTTGGCAGCTGTGGGAGATCAGTATGATACTCGAAACAACATTAAAACAGGGTGTGACTAGCAACATATAAAGATCGTTATCCAACACTTCAGTACCTGATAATTATTATGAAGTAATTGGGAAATATTTGCTTATTATTAATAGAGACCGAACGGTCATTATATACAAAAGAATAAAACGATGTTTCCTTAGGAAATGATGGTAAAAAATAGAAACATTCTATCCTAATAGAGAAAGCTAAAAAACAAAAACAAACTAAAGCTAACTAGATATTTACGATAGATAACCATGCACTAATAATAGACAATTATCTATTATCATAATACCCTCCCTTAATGGTTAATCTATCTAGAATACCAAGCTGTCCTCTGAATTTGATAAACTTGTCAAGACCAAGAGGCTTGGTGAGAATGTTTGTAGTCTAATTTGTGGTAGGAACATATTGCAAATCTATAGTCCTGTCTTCAACTAGTTGTCGTATGTAACAACAGTGAACATCCACATGCTTGGTTCGTTCATGGAAGACTAGATTTCGTGCTCACTTGATAATGCCTTCGTTATCAACAAACAGAGTAATCGGTCCTGTTGGTGACATCCGCATATCCCCAAGCATTCGATGAAGCCAAACAACTTCACATCCTGCCTTAGTCACTTTGTATTCGGCCTCTGTGGAGGAGAGAGAAAATGCCTGTTGCTTCTTATTGGTACATGTGACTGCACTGGATCCCAAACTGAACACATATCCAGAAGTTGACTTTTTATCATCAATAGAGCCTACCCAATCTGAATTTGTGAACCTACTGAGTTTAGGATTAGAACTTTGAGAGTTCAAAAGTCCATAATCTGAAGTGCCCTTCACATAATGAAGCACATGCTTTGCTACCATCCAATGATCAACCATAGGAGCCATCATAAAGCGTGAAATATAGCTGACTGCGAAGCTGATATCAGGCCTAGTAGCAGAAAGGTAGATGCGGCTACCTACTAGTTGCCTGTATGGAGTATCATCAACGGAAGGAGAATCGGACTTTGCGGATAACTTGAAACCTTTCTTCATAGGTGTAGATGTAGGCTTGCAATCCTGCATACGAAATTTGTCTAAAAGGGCCTTGACATATTTGGATTGAGAGATGAATATGCTAGAAGATTGTTGCCAACCTTCAACACCTAGGCAATAATGCACGAGCTCAAGGTTAGTCAAACTAAAAGACTGGCATAAATTCTGTTTGATTCCTTGAATCAAAGATGTCGAACTGCTAGTGATGATCAAATCATCCACATAAATAACTAGAAGGATGATGTCACTGTCAGTAGTCTTGATGTACAAATTTGAGTCTGAAGAACTCTTGAAGCTTTGATCATTGAGGTACTTATCAATTTTTATGTACCATGCTCGAGGTGCCTGCTTCAAGCCATAGAGAGCTTTTACCAACTTGAGAACCTGATGGTCTTTACTAGCAACTTTGGAACCAGGAGGCTGTCATGTAGACCTCTTTTTGGAGATCACTATTCAGGAAAGCACTCTTGACGTCCATTTGATGGACCTTCTAGCCAAATTGTACTGCCATGGCTAAGACTAATCTGATGGTGCTCATCTTTGCAGTAGAAGCAAAGGTTTCCTCATAATCAATGCCCTAACGCTGAGAAAAGCCCTTCATAGCTAAACAAACTCTGTACTTATTATCCAAAACTTTGTAGATGAGCATAATGCTCGAAAACAAACTGCAAAAAACCATATTTTGAGGTGAAAAATCAATCAAAACCGAACATGATTTTTGTGGTGAAAAATCAATCAAAACTCAACATGATTTTTGAAGTGAAAAAATAATCAAAATCCAATATGATTTTTGAGGTGAAAAATCAATCAAAACCCAACATGATTTTTGAGAGGAAAAATCAATCAAAACCCAACATGATTTTTGTGGTGAAAAATCAATCAAAATCCAACATTACAAAGTTTTGTTTTTTTTAATAGGAGAAAAGGTAAAACCCAATAGATAATTTTTGAGGGAAAAATTACAAACCCACAAAGGAATCCCACACAACTTTGCAAATTACAGAATCAAAAACTTTTAAGGGAAAATTTAGGAATTTTGTTTATAGGGAAAACAATATGAAAACCTATTAATTTTTTTTTTTGATGAAAAAAATAATGAAAACCCATGAGAATTTTTAAGGGAGGCAAAACACGAGTCTTTGCATGGTAAAGCAACACATGCAAGTACATGCAACAAACATGCAAGTACATGCAACCCTCAAAAAGTAGAGACCCAAAAAATTTGAAGGGTGACCCAGAAGAGAGCTCGAAAAATCCAAAAAGAATGTTGTTTGTTTCTAGATCGGTTGATTCAAAAATCGAGGCACCCAAAAAAATATGACAACCCAATTGAGCTTTCGAAAAACCCACTAAGAATATGCAATCAGAAAATTTTTTCGAACCCAAAAATTAGGGCTTTGAACAAAAATTGTCTTGCTGCAAAAAGCCACAAAGAATGGTAGAAATGTGCAGAAAAAACAAACCGATCTAGACAGAAATGGGTTGCGGAACCGAACCAAAAGTCGGTAGATTCAAATTTCTTAGAACAGAAACCCTAATCAGATTATAGAGAGAGTTGGAAGCAAATATGCATGTAAATAATTTCGAAAATAAAAGACATAATTTCAACCAAGAAATTATAATTATTTTTGAAATTTTTTAGAGTATTGGCTCTGATACCATGTTACGAAGTAATTGGAAAATATTTGCTTATTATTAACAGAGACCAAAAGGTCATTATATACAAAAGAATAAAATAATATTTTCTTAGGAAACGATCGTAAAAAATAGAAACATTTTATTCTAATAGAGAAAGCTAAAAACCGAAAGCAAACTAAAGCTAACTAGATATTTGCAATGGATAACTATTAACTAATAATAGACAATTATCTATTATCGTAATAATAATAATGTTAATTGGCAAGTTTTCGAAAATGATGAACAAATTTTGCAATTTTTGTTTGAAGAGGATGTTTTTGCCAGTTCAAACAACAGAGATATAAGGAGCAATATGGTGATCAAGTGCTACAATTAGAGAATGATAAGCTATTTAAGGAGTTAGTCACTTTGGAGAGTGCCTTCAGTTTAGATGACTAAGATAAAACTGGTAAAGCTAACCCGCCTAGTGCAACAGAATCAATATGAAGATTTGGAGATTGCACTTAGGCAGAATCTTAAAATTGGTAAATTAAATTTGGCTAATGAGAAATAGTGATTCTTTCATTTATTTCAAGAGTTCAGTAACATCTTTGCATGGGAATACAAAGATTTGAGAGGTTTTGATCTGTAGCTCGCACAACATACCATAGAGCTGGAACCAACAGCCAAGCTTGTTACGTAGAAACAAAGGCCGATCAATCCCAAATTGGAGCCATTAATGCAAAAGGAGATTTTCAGAGTCATGGAAAGTGAAATAATTTTTAGAATCAAACACACTAGTTGGGTTGCAAATTTGGTTCCTGTAAGAAAGAAGAATGGAGAGCTAAGGTTGTGTGTCGATTTTAGAGATTTGAATAGAGTCTCATTGAAAGATAGGCTTCCACTCCCTTTAGCAGATATTGCAATATGTGTTAGGAGCTGAACATTTTTCCTTGTTGGACAGATATTCTGGTTATAACCAGATTTTGGTGAAGGGAGGAGACCAATTCAAGACAACTTTCACCATAGAGTGGGGAACACTGGCATATGAAAGAATGCTATTTGGACTATCAAATGATGGAGCAACTTTTTAGAAGGCAATGGAAATGGCCTTAAGAAATTTAATGTATAAGTTTGTTTTGGTATATCTTGATGATATCACCATTTTCTACAAGAGGACAGCAGATCATATTGATCATTTGAAGCAGATTTTTGAACGCTACTGGGAGTTTGGTATTTCGCTAAATCCCAAAAAGTGTATTTTTTCCATCGATGAAGGTAAGCTACTTGGTTTTGTAGTGTCAAAAGAAGGGATCACAGTGGACCCTGAATGAGTTGCAACAATCTTGGAATTGCCCTTACCTCAGCATAAAAAGAGACTTTAGAGTTTCATTGGCCGTATTAATTTTGTTAGAAGATTTCTGCCTGACATTGCAACATTGCTTAAGCCACTAAGAACTATGCTCAAGAAAAACGTTGTTTTTGCTTGGACTAAAGAGGCCAAGAACAATTGTTAGGATATTAAAGAAGCTTTAGCAGCAGCCCGTTTGTTGGTAAATCTTGATTTCAGTAAATATTTTGTTCTTTACGCATATGGAGGTCTTGAAGTCATTTCTGCTATGCTGTTACAATAGAATTTGGAGGGATTGGAATAGCCAATCGATTTTTTCAGCGCAGGCCTTGAAGATTACGAACAGAGGTATAGTTTTTCGAAAGACATGTGCTCTTTGTTATTAAAAGCCTTAAAAAATCCAAACACTTGCTATCACAGAACAAGGTATTTTTACGAGTAGCTCATCCAAGTGTTAAGCAGTTTCTTTTAAGCAAGGACTTGAATGAAAAGCAGGCTGGCTGGATAACCAAAGTGATGGAATATGATGTAGAAATTCAAGTGACTAAGCTGGTTAGGGGTAAGGGTCTATGTGAGCAGTTGAGTGGTGAAGAAAATTAGCATGCTGAAGAGTGAAAGGAGATGGTTCTGGTGCTACAAACTATAGAAAATAATAATAAGACAACCAACTGGTTAAAAGATATGGTTCATTTCCTTAGAACTAGCGAGTGTCCACCAGATCTAGATAAGGAAAAAAGGAGATTTTATAGGCTGCAATCTATTCTTTATGTGTTAATAGATGACACACTTTTTAGAAAGGATCATAATGGGGTGCTTTTGAGATGCATTGATATTGTTCAGGTAGCTAAGGTCCTTTCTGAATTTCATGATGGTTCAGTTGGAGGTCACTTTTCAGCTAGAACTACTGTGTAGAAAGTAATGCAAGCTGGTTATTATTGGCCTACGTTGTTTAGAGACTCTCATGCTTGGACTAGAAAGTGCATGAAGTGCACCATGTTTGCGGGAAAAGAAAGATTACTAGCAATGCCTCTACATCCAATTCAAGTGGAACAACCCTTTATGAGATGGGGAATTGACTTCATAGGTGTCATAAATCCACCTTCTAGCATTGCACATAAATGAATCTTAACAATGATCGATTATCTCACAAGATGGACATAAGCATTTGCCTTGAAGGAAGCTAATGAAACTGCTATCTTGAACTTTTTGAAGATATTGTGACCAGGTTTGGTATACCAGATTCTTTTATCTCAGATAATGCATTGGTGTTTCGTGGTTTGAGGGTTGTTGATTGGTCTTTGAAAAATGGAATATACCTGAATACTTCTTCTAAGTATTACCCTCAAGGTAA
Organism: Cupressus sempervirens; assembly: GCA_028749045.1. Lineage (NCBI taxonomy): Eukaryota > Viridiplantae > Streptophyta > Pinopsida > Cupressales > Cupressaceae > Cupressus > Cupressus sempervirens. The sequence continues at coordinate 487,054,023 of CM053790.1, forward strand.
TGGGTTGGCAGAGTCTACAAATAAGAACCTGATCAAAATAATCAAACGAACATTACAAGACAACCAAAGGGATTGACACTCTAAGTTGAAAACTGCATTATGGGTTGATGGGTTAACACCTAAGCAAACTATTGGAAACTCACCCTATGTTCTAGTATATGGTAAGGAGGCACAATTACCTATCTCTACAGAACTACCCACACTTGATATGGCAAGTTAGCTGCTGCTATTTGAAGCGGGAGATCCTATGGGAGTCAAATATGTTCAATTGATGGAGTTAGAAGAAGCCAGGAGAAAAACAATGCAACAAATGGAGTATCATCAGCTGCAAACAAAAATGTTCTTTGATAAAAAGGCAACTCCAAAGCTATTTCAAGAAGGAGATTTGGTGCTATAGTGGGATGTGCTTAAAAGCAGACTTGGTCATCATTCAAAATTTGATCATATGTGGAGTGGACCATTCATAATTGCAGAATGCATGGAGCACAATGCGTATCAATTGTCAACTATGGAAGGAAATGTGCTGCCAATACTAGTCAATGGTAGTCACCTCAAGCATTGCTTTGAGGTATGATCTATCAGTCCTTTTGTTTTCTAGGTTAGGTTTCAAGCTTTCAATAAATGCATCTGCATATTAGTCAGGTTTTTCCTAAGTGCTGTCCAAGCACATGTTAGTTTTGTTTTCTTTCCTTAGGTAGTTTCCTGTTTTGCTTAAGTTTTTAGTTTTGTCAAGTTGCTGGTTTCGGTTGTTCAAGTTTCATTTTCCATGCTTGCTCACCTTATTTATACATATATCAATGCATGTGTTGAGTGCATACACCTAATCAACAGACACTTGCATATGCATACATCTAATATCGCAGCTATTTAATGTTACGCTATCAAGTTCATACTCATACTTTTGCTGCCAACCCTACACATATGCATACCCACACATCTACCAACCACCTACATCCATTCAATACATACATTCTTATATGCATACCTAAGATGGTCAACTATGAAGGTTTCAACTTCTAAAGTTGATACTTGAGTTTGATCATACATGTCAATCAGTCCAATAAGAGTTTTTAGGTCTAATTAGGCTCATTAACATACATCCCAAACTCAACCAGCAACTTTTGAAGTCGTGTCATGTCAGGTATAGGTCCTAGAAATGCATAATTTTCAGACTCTCATGTCTAGTGGGTATCAAAGGCAACTAATCAAAAGTCTAGTAGGCAGACAATCAACAAAGGTTGCCAAAAATGTTGCTTAATTTTAACATAAGTTCTGAAAAGATCAAATGAAGTAAAGTGTACATGTTTATCATTTTCAGCTTATATTCAAAATTGTAGGAAACACTTTTCATTCATATTGAAAAAATAGGAAATGTCCTTTGTTATCTGGCGAACTGGGTAGTTAGATGGTTATGGGTACGGGCACGACTATGTCGCTTCATTGGCATCGTGTCGGATGTTATAAATATGGCATACACTTATGTAATTGACATCATGTTGGTATTGAATAGTATTATTTTGTATGGAAGCATTTGATGATTGAATAATACTTTACCTTGTTAAGTTATATGTTTATTTCTTATTCACCTATGGGTTGAACATTTGGCGCTGTTTCTAGTTCAAATCTGGAGTGGCAGCGAATGGAAAGCCGAGGATAAATGGGAATACCTGTACCAGACAGCTAGAAAACTAATGATGAGGACGAGATTTAAGTCTTGGAAGGCGAGTATGAGGCGACCCAGAACTTCCACATCCTGTACTGCATAAGCCTCGAAACCTTCATACAGAGAGAAGCCATGGAAAACGATGTTACATAAGATACTGTGTGGGATGCCATGTATGCAAGCCCAACAACGAACCGGTTCCTAGACGAACTCCGTTCAATTGCACAAGCATACCTGTCGCAAAAGAGACACAAGAGGAATGTCGTCAAAAAACCCTCAAGAATTTCTATGAGGAGAGAGACACATGATGTCCCAAAACTGAACCATGAGCTTTTGAGCCATGGTACCAAGAGCACTCAAGAGTCTGTAACTATAGCATGAGTCAACCACATGATGTATATAGATAGAATAAATAAAAGAGTGTTCTATTTTGGTTTTTGAATATAATGGTTATGTCAGATACCCAACCACTAAAATAAAAATAGGAATTCAGGGAGGATATTGATGAATTACAATCTGTGCGTGGATATTTAATCCAAGCCAAACAAAGGCGGCAACTAAGACAACTTGTCGAAGAACGCACTGTGGGGCGGTCAGAAGAATCACTAAGTCTGGTAGAAGGCAACTGTGCGAGTGGTGCAGGAACCACCGAAGGGTGCCACAATTCGCCTAAACAGCAGGTACGAAGCAATGAGGAGTTGCTCGAGGAAACACGACACGGATTAATTGTGCTTGAGGAGACAAGGGAACGTTTCTACATTCATCCCGTACACCACCACAAGAGGGAACTCGTGAAGAAGTAGGAAAGGAGGTGAGGCCAACAGAGGACACCAAGGTACAAGGAAGTGTTGGAGGGACACTGCATGGTGGTTAGAGTAACCCGCCGAGACCAATTCCTAATAGTTCCGGGACACAATCGAGTGGTACGCACACAACTGGCCATCAAAGGACAAGAAACATAATGTCTCAGAAACAAAAAACTCCCAAAGTTCACAGGTGACGGGAAGGACATTACCGTACATGTGAAACCATATGGACCGCCAACTTGGTCACAGACATGACGAGTGGTTGCAATAGTTTCCAGCCACCCTACGAGGAGTGGCGGTGGATTGGTTTTTTGATATGGACGAGGCAAAGATCAACACATGGGACAATCTCAAAAGAATTTCAAGTAGAATTTCGACTGCTGTAGGATGACAATGAGGTCGTCGTCGAGATCTACAATTGCAAATAAAGAAAAAAGGAAACATACGAGCCCACAATCGAAGGCTCAAGGATGTTCTTAGCAAGATGGGTACTCAACTTGCTGATGAATTAAAGAAACGATGGTTTGTAGGAGGATTTCGTGGTGCATTGAGAAGGAAGATGAAGATATTCCCACCCACATCGTACACAGACGCTTACAACTGTGCCATGAACTTGGAAGGTGAGTGATGGCAAAGAAAAAGAAAAAGAAGAAGAGTAAATCCTCATCCTCCTCTGAGACTGATGAGTCCTCTGAAGGGGAAAGCAGTGCTGATAGGGACAAAGAACCCATCAAGAAGGTATAGGCCCTCCAAAAGGACATGGAGTGGATGATGGAGTTCAAGTCCATAAAGGGAACCACTAGCTATATAGAGGAGGGAGAAATATGGTGTACCGATTGTAAAGAGAAACGACACACAAGGGGAGCATGTCCTAAGAAGGCGATGTGCAATATTTGTCAGGTCTTGGGTCATTCTACGAAGGAGTGCCCCTATAACACGAAGACACGAAGCCAACAAATACTCTTCACATAGGAATAACCATCCACCTTTGGCACTAATAATGAGACGTAGGGGAACAACAACAATGCTACATCTGGCGGCTACATAAACAACTGCCGAGGGGGATGGGGTGGAAATGACAATAGGTATCGGATACAGTATGACTCCAAGGAAAGGCCCATAGTCCACTGCCATGCATGTAGCCAATGTGGCCAGTTTGCCAGAAATTGCCCAAAGGGTGACACTCAAAAATTGTCTCGATGGTGTGGTCTAGGGGACCACGAAGATGCCAACTGCCCAAAACAAGTGAACCTCCTTAACATTGAGGAGAAGGTCCTCGTCCTCACTCGCAACCAGGCCAAGCAGGAAATGTATCTAGATCCCTGCACTAAGAAACAAAGATTGCGGGAGGCACGAGAAGAAATAGAAAGGGCAATGGAGGGTAGAAAAGATATCAATGGAACTACTTCTACGCGAACGGAGGTGGAGAACAACTTATTGAACTGTATGTTGCAAATGGAGATGCCCATCAAACTTCAAGACCTCTTACAAATAGTACCACAATTAAGGACGACATTATTAAACACTTACACAAACTTGCCAACGGTACCAAAGAAGAATGAACAACCAACTTTACCAAGAGGGTTGACTATAGACCCCATGTTGCTGACAATAAGTAATGACCATCACTTGATGGTGGTCGAGATGGGAATCCTCGGGACGATCTTGACAGACACCATTGTGGATGCTGGGTTTGGGGTGAACCTCCTTCCGAGGAGACATGGAAGAAACTTGGTAAGCCTACCCTTTGGACGACCACATTTGACCTTCTCGAAGCCGACTAGTAGGGGATAAAGCTGCTGGTGACCTTGGTGGCTCAATAGGTAACCATTAGGACACAACCATTTGTGCTTGATATCATTGTGATCCTCTTGATGAAAAAGGGATACGATGCCATTCTTGGAAGAGGATGGATGGTGGCAGCTAAGGTGAATCACAATTGGAAAAATAACATTTTGTTTATGGAAAGCGGAGGGCGGAAGTTCGCCATTGACCTCTGAACATAGATGGTAAGTGAAGAAATGGCGTCGTCATCGGAGTTCGAGTTAGATGGGGAACATCAAATGAATGAGGGAAGAGCTCGCATGGATCTGAACGATGGAGGTAGTTTGGAATTGGAGAAATGTTCAGGAGATGAGACTAGTTGAATGAATGGACTTTTCCTTTAGCGGACAGAAGACTATGAGCTCTTCCACTCTTACATGCTTGGCATTGAGTAACCTGGAGGTGAGAAGGAGGTATCCCACCAAAGTTTGTGGAACACAAAGAAGGCAACACAAAGATCAACGAGAGTCCCGCCCATTGCTTTGAAGGGAAAACCATTAGATACGAAGAGCCGTTAGTGGAGGCCATCAATCTTGGTGATACAAATAACCTGAGGAACATACTAGTCGGAGATGACTAGAACTCCGAACTGAAGGCTGCAACATTTAAAATCTTCATGGAGTATAAAGATGTATTTGCTTGAACTTACAAGGATTCAAAAAGGGTCCCACCAGAGATGTGCGTTCACTGCATACCTTTGGTGCTCAAAGACATACCTGTGCGGAAGCGATCGTACAAAATGAATAAGAACTACGCGACATGCGTAGGTGAGGAAATACAATGAATGCTGGAAGTCGACATAATATTCAAAGTCCAAACAAGTGAGTGTCACCAATCGTGATATCCATGAAAGACGGGAACCAAATCCGGATATGTGTGGACTTCTAGCTTGAATGTTGTCACGATAAAACATCCCTTCCCAATCCTATTCACGGACACAATTCTCGAAGTGGCAAGACAGAAGATGTACTCCATGGATGGATTCTCTGGCTATAACCAGATCTACATTGCTGAAGAAGATAAATTGAAACTACCTTTGTGGTGGAGGATGGAGTATACAATTACAACTAGATGGCCTTCGGATTGTGTAACGCACCTGCCACATTTCAAAGAATCATTTTACACATCTTTGACAAAATCTCAGTAGGCAACTTCCCAGAATTTTTGGACGATTGGTGTACTTGGGCAGGATAACCACTCGGCAGCACTCCAGGAATGTATGGAAAGGTGTCGGCGGGCATGGTTGACACTGAACCCTAAAAAGTGTTGGTTCATGGTTCCTCAAGACAAATTACTTGGACACATTGTGTGCAAGACAGGATTGAAGACTGACCCAGACGAAGTACGGGTGATTGTGGAAATGGAAGCCCGGACAAAAGTAACTGGAGTGAAATCTTTTCTCGGGCGCATTGGATACTGCATACATTTCATAAAGAACTACGCCCAAATGGCTCTTCCCCTCGACAAGTTGACACGGAAGGGAGAATCGCACATCTGGAGCTTCGACTAGGAGACTTCCTTTAAAGAGTTGAAGAAGAGATTGTTGACAGCGCCTATCTTGGCATATCCAAATTGGGACAAGGATTTCCACGTCATGTGGATGCTTCTAACTTCTCCATAGGTGCAATGTTGGTGCAAACTGGCGACCATAGCCTTGATCACCTAGTATATTTCGCAAGCCGGCTACTTTCAAAAGTTGAGAAGGATTACAACACCACTGAAAGGGAGGCCCTTGGGATAGTGTACGATGTACAAAAGTTTTTACATTACCTCTTGGCTACACCATTCACCTTTTACGTGGACCACTAGGCGCTGATGTACCTGGTGAACAAACCAATCATCTAAGGAAGGATTAGTAGATGGTTGTTACTCCTACAGGAGTTCACCTTCACCATTATTGTGCGACCGGGGAAAGGTCATGTCATTGCCGACCAACTCTCTTGAATCAAGTTAGGAGTCGCCACAAGGGGTCAATGATGATTTTTCGGATGCACACTTGTTCAGGATTGCCATTCTTCCAGGATGGTCTAAGTCTATTGGGGAATATCTATCCACATCCCAATTTTTGAGTGAGATGCTGCCAAGAAAACGACGGAAGCTAGTGTTAAGGAGCCAGACCTTCCAACTAATAAATGGCCTTCTATATAAGATGGGCCTAGGCTAAGTACTAAGGTGATGCGTAATGGAAGAGGAAGTACAAAGTGTTTTGAGGGAGGCACATGAAGGTCCGATAGGTAGCCACATGAGACCTAACACAACTGCATGGAAGGTCTTGCTTGCTAGATTATGGTGGTCCACAGTTTACAATGATGCACAGGAATGGGTGTTAAGTTGTGATACATGCCAGAGAACTGGCAAACCACTTAAGCGGGACTTCATGCTGTCAAACCCTTCCCACCCTCAGGAATTGTTTGAATGTTGGGGACTGGACTTCGTGGGTCCGCTGAAGGCGAGTAGGGCCCGACGTTGCCGATACGTGGCAGTGGCCACTGAATATTCAACAAAGTGGGTAGAGGCACGGGCACTACCAGATAACTCTGCAATAAGTATTGCAAAGATTTTATATGAGCAAATCATCACAAGGTATGACATACCCATCTAGTTAACAAGTGACAGAGGAGGTCACTTTGTAAATCACGTGATCAGATTACTGACAACTGAATTCAAGATTTTTTATTCGTTGTCGAGTCCATATTACCCAAGAGCCAATGCCCAGGTGGAAGCCACAAACAAAATCCTCCTGGTTATATATAAATCATGCAGAGTAGAACAGACAGACTGGGAGGAAAAGTTGCCTTCGCTGCGATGGTTTTACTGCACAACGTTCAAAGTCACAACTGGATAGATGCTGTTCTAGTTAATGTTTGGGCAAGAAGCCGTGGTACTAGCTAAATTCATGGTCTCGAGCCTCCAAATTGCAATTGAAAATAGACTCAGAGATATGGAAAATCTAGGAGAGCCCTATATTGATTGAACAAATTGGATAAATGAAGATTAACAATGCAATGGGCGATGGAGGTGGCCCAAACTTGTCACAAGGCATGACACAATAAACATTTGAAAAGGACAAGGTTCTAGCCAGGTCAATTGGTGCTTCGGTACAATGGCCGCAATGAGATAAAATTGGGGAAATTCAAGGTCAAATGGCTTGGACCATATAAAATCAGAGAAGTTGGTGATAATGTTTCTATAAAATTATAGACCTTGGATGAGCGAGAAATTCCTAACACCATTAATGGATTGAAGCTGAGGATCTATCATGAACGACAAGAAGGCAAGGTAAGGGGTAATACTTGTCAGAAATTAGACTTAGGAAGTTTTAAAAAAAAAAAAAAACCGGTGGAAAGTGCCCTGCGAGCAAGATGTGGCCTATCGACACGGTTGTCCCATAGATGTAAGTGCCCACTAGCATGCCATTCCGACACATCATGGCTCGCGGCCCGCGGAGCAGAGAAAGAAGACTTCCTATGGAGTGAAAAAACATTCCACAGAGAGGAGAGGAAAAGCACAGACCCGTAAAGAGGAAAGGCAAAAACGCATTCCATGAAGAGGAAAGGGAAAACACATTATGCGGAGAGTAGAGGAGAAACATAAGCACCTTCTGCGGAGAGGAGAGGGAACAAGAACTCTGTCGGTAAAGGCTAGCCGTGGGAAAGAAGAAAGAAATAAAAAGAAAAGCCATTACTGTCTAGAGAAACATTGTCGCGGAGAAGGAGAAGAATGAAGCATTCCGTGGGCACTAGAGGAGAAGAAAACATTCTGTGGAAGGAAGAAAGAAGAGGTACTGCGGGGGTGGAAGATAGATGTACCAAAGGGGCTGAAGCAAGATGCGTCGCGGAGAAGTAAAAAAAGAAGCAACCGCAAAGAGCAAACCTAACATTTATGCATAAAGACAAAACAAGAGACTGCTAATCAGTTGGAGTATGCAGTTTGTAGGGAAAAGGAGACAGTGGAAGGATTAGTTGAAGGAGAATAGTGTCAAGATGGACAAGAATGCGAGAGTATTGGCCTCAAGAGTTCGTGTTGCAAGGCCAGGAGCATCAAGTAGCAAGAAGTAGGTGCGCCCTAAAGCACAGCCATCAACATAGAATGCCGACATTTCTCATCTCACAGTATAGTTTGAAGGGCTGAATGGCAGTGAGTGTTGCAGATGGTGGTAGGAAACGGCTGACATAGACCTCATCAAACAAATACTGATCCGTGCACAAGTACATTGGGCGATTCAACTTCCGGTGTTTTCCATACGGTTGTTTGAGCCAATATTAAGAGCTATGATTGAAACATACAACAGACACATCAGAACAAGTACATTTGCATACAAGAAGCATCGTCTCACGGTCTTGTTGAAAGCCCACAACTTTACTAGGGTGCTTGACATTCCTAGCCAAGGAGGCCGCAAAGTGGTAACTATGAACCACAAACTTTTGCAAGAACGAAATGAGTATTGGGCGAAGTTGGTGGAACGCGACCTCATGCTAGAGGAATTTGACTCCGTCATAAAGGATACAAAGAGTCGAGGACTGCGGCAGGACTTCATCCGGGAAGGCCATTGGTAGTGTATCATGGACGTGATAAAGAGTAGGTTAACCTGGGCAAGTAGGGCTTCAGATATCGCCGTGCCATAGATTACCTCATGAATGACATTATGAATGGTATGGTATATGATTGAGCGACTGTCCTCGCTGATAGAATGAAGGATTTCATGACACTGCAACATCACACATTCTATATGCTGCACCATGCTATTGGGTTGTTTCTTGAAGCAACATTCCATCAAATTTTAGTTGATGAGTTTGAAGTCCCATCGAGAGGAAGATTGGCACCGGGAGAACCCCGGTATTTTACTAGAGGCATTTGGACATGGGTGGCATGATGACCGACCAGAAGAGGGTAATGTAGGGCTTAGATACCTGCGGTGACATTGATGGCAGACGGGAGGAAACCATGGAGAGTGGTGGGACCAATTCAAATGGAGATGATACTTTCGCAAAGGTTAGGAACGACGAGGCAAATGTGTTGTGAAGTTTTCACACCATCGTCCCAAAACTTTGGGGATACCCTTTTTTTCGGTCGCCTTGGCAAATTTTTGTGAAGTCCAAAAATTTTGATTTTTTAATGAAAATTTCGAGTCTTGGATGCCTTCAAGCCAAAAGGGAGAGGGTTATATTTATTTTCACCCGGTTTTAGCTTGATTTTCCAGAATGACCAATTTCATCCTTAGACTGAACAAATTTGAAAGAACAACACTTGGCAGGATAAAATTGTAAATTTTGTACTTAAACGATTTGTTCGAAAATTTGGATATAATTGTATAAATTTGAATAATTTTCAAAAAATGAAATTTTGTTAGAGTTGGGTTTTTTGGAAAATCATGAATTTTTTTGGTGAAAAAAAATTTAATTTTGTGATGATGAAATCAAATAGGAAAATCGATTTTAGACTCTAAAGAAATGATTTATTTTTGTAAAAAATTAAAATTGCATAGCAAAATCGATTTAGATTAAATTGCAAAAATTGGCATTAAATGGATTAAATCTGCCTTGAAGATTTTAAAATATTTAAAGAAATTAGTAATTTAAAATTGAAAAAATCAATTTTGGCTTGCCAAATTTGATTTTTAATGATATATTAATTACTAAATCGTCATTAAATGAAAATGTTTAGCATCTCCAAGGCTTTATTTATTTTATTTTTGCAATTTTGGTCTAACCGGCTATTAAAAAATGCAAATTTCATTGTGGCAAAATTAATTTTTAGCTTATCATTTAATCTGGGCCAGAATTGTGCATTAATTAATGTTTTTTTTTTTTTCCCTACTAGGTGCAAGTCGTCTAGCTAGAGAAGGCAAGTGAATTGGGTATAAGAGGGATCTCCTTCCTCTTACCTCCTCATTCATTCCATCCTCCTCTTCCATGCTTGGGCGAATTTTGAGGAAGGCAACGATTTTTCTTAAGGAAGGCGATTTTTTTCCAGATTTTGGCATTCTTGCAAAGGTGGATTTCTATTGTTAGCAATCTGATTTTTTTTCATGAAGGCTGCATTTCTGCCCTAGGCAACTTCTTGGGGCAAATCAGAATTTCTTGCCCGAAGATGATTTTTGTGGAGCCGAAATTTGTGGAAGACAAAATTATGATTTTCTAAAGGGGCTGCGATTTTCTCCTAGAGATTGGACAATTTTGTTGGTGAAGAAAACAAGTGATAAAGTCTGATTTTTTTGGGACATACGTGGGCAATTTCAAGTGGCCAAAATTTTGATTTCTTCAGCTAGGGCATCAATATTTGCAAGGGGCTTGAAATTCTTAAGTTTGATCCAAAATTCAAAAGAAGACCCGGCCATTGGTAAAGGTAAATTCAATTCATTTGAGTTGAAAGTGGTCCTTAAGCGGATTTCGTTCTTTTGTTCTTCTCTAGTTTTGTTTCCCTTGGTTCTTTCTGCATTCATCATCCACCACTTCATCATCCCATCCTAAGTTGAAGATTGTAGATTGATAAGTGTAGAGTCCATGATAGGACATTTGAAGGGGCAGAAATAAGCTAGACCACTCTAGGTTGAAGTTGGGAGATATAAGTGTAGTCCATTCTAAGGTAATGACGAGACAAAAATAAGTGTTAGTCCTATCCTAGGTTGAAGATTGGAGATTGATAAGTGTAGTGATAGGACTTGCCGAGGCAGAAATAAATGTAGAATCCATCAATAGAAAGAAGGTTGGAGATTGATAAGGGTAGTCCATATCACTTAGAACGAAAGGGCAGAAATAAGTGTTTAGGATGGTAGATGTTAGTGCAAGCAAGAACCCCAAGGGAACAAACACTAAGAAAGACAAAGAGGATATGATGCCCAAAACAATTTTCTTCTCGAAAATGAGGTGAATAACCGATACCAATGTCGGTACAATAAACATGATACAGGTAAAGGACAGACTAAAGGAAGGACAATCCCCCATGTCAAAGAAGATATATAGAAGTGGAATTGTACATGCAACAACTTTTCCTCCCACCTCGCCTTGTCCAAAATTGGTTATGGAGTGCGCATCTAGGTTTGATTTGATCAGTAAATCCATCATTTTTGATGAAGGGAAGAGGGTGTTGGCCAACATTGGCGGACATGCGATCGAAGAAGCATTTAACATCCCCTAGTACAAGAGCATGAGAGTGGTGATAATGGATCAGGCAGAAGGAAAGATAAAGAAGTATGAGAGTTGGTTCATCCAATTTCTGCAATTCACTTACATTAGAGTAGCAAGAAGCATAGTTTGTCCCAAGAGGCTTCCAAGATACCCACCCGACAAGGTAGTTTTGATGGAATTGGCTATGCAACTTGAGCATTATGACAGAGTAATGAGGCAAATGCTTATGCCTAGGGGCGAGGCAATAACTGCCCGAACAGTTGAAGACATCTAAGGAGTAATAGAAAAGGGTGATAGCGACAACCAAAAACAAATGGAAAAAACGGTGGCAAAGGGTAATTAGGAGCGACAATGATGGTCACCGAAAGGTTTAGATTGTTATACCAAAATTCAACAAGGCATCGGATGAGATTGCGGCCCAAGAATATGAGATAGTGGAGCATAATTTGGGAAGAAACATAGATGACATGGAATTTGAGGAGATCCAGGAAGGTATAACTTTAATCAGAGAAAGGTTGAGAAAGAGAAATGAAAGGATCATAAAGTTGGAGGCCAAGAACAAACATTGGAGAGATTGCCAACCTATCCAACAATTGCACCAGGCAACCTGGTCCGCCTCACAATGGGTGTATTATAGTCATGCTCTGGGCCATGCTTAGGAATAATATATTCAAACTAAGGACTATTTTTCCCACTATGAGGTGCATTTAATCTTGTCAACCCAGGGACGTATACTTGAAATGGTTGGCACAGTATGTGCACTAGGTCTCTTAATGAGTCACTAAGCTTATGCTACAGGAAAGTAAAATGCAAGGAAAATAACTTACACTATTGCTGCAGGAAACTAACACACTTAACTCTACGAATACTAGAAATACAATGAAAGGCTAACAAATATTCCAACTTAGTTCATCCATTACAACTGTTCTCACATATGCTATAGGAACATTCACGGAGTGCGATGCTACAGGAAGGAACTTACAACTTCTACTTACAATACTAAGAATGCTTGGAAATAAATCTATTCTATCCTAATCTAATCCACCTTCCAAGTGGGCCCCCTTGGTCGACTTCAGCTAAACTACTAACACAAGATAGAAGCCAAAAACTATTTCATTGTATTTCAGAAATTCATTATATGGGAACAATACATAGAAACTGTAAAAACACAACTGTAAAAGTTAACAGTCTGCTCTCATAAACTCTTTCTTGTAATTGGCTAAACTAACACACTTGGGTCGATTCCTATATATAGGAGATTGACACTTATTCCCATAAGAGAAAAGTAAATAACCTAGCTTTAAATCCACATAAGAGAAAGAAGGAAAATAACAACTCAAGGCGGGAAGAAGAGAATGGTTTAAGGCGGGAATAATAAAGTCTGAATATCCGCTCGCTATTGGAATAAATGCAGAGAATACAATAAGTCTTGATAGCTCCTCCATACTCGCTGCCGTGTCCTTTGAAACTGTTACAACTTTCCTCCACCATGGCTACATTTCAGCGTTCTTTTCTCCTTAAATGCTATTGGCACTCATCTTTGAATTCTTCCAATCATCTTTCAGCTTCATTGCTAACAGGTTAGTTATAATACAGAGACATGTTTGCAAATAAACGTTTATCAAATTAAATTCAAATATAAGATGTCATAGTATCTATCCATAGGTTTGTCATAGGTTCGGTAAACATAAGTCCACAAACGTTTTGACAAAGATAAAACAGAGTATCAACAAAGTGTTTCAAAACTATCATGAAATAAAGGCAATATTTGGCCTCATCATCTACCCGTTGCTAAACTAATGCTTGTCCTTAAGTAGTACACTTTCTTGTTAATGACCTGAACTCCCCAATCTTTGCCCTTCCTTTCCTGCTGCTCTTGAAGGTATAGTAAAATCCTCTTGTTCTTTCCTACACTTCCCTTCTGTGATCTTCCTGTAGCTTGTCGAGTCTATCGGCATTAATGTCATATAAAGGCCATAGGAGCATTGGAGGCTACATGGTTAGGGGACACCACAATTCTGTTCTGGCCTGCTTCCCTAACTCTAGATACTTTGGAACCCTGTGAAGTGTTGCCTCCAAGTTGATGGGACTATGTGGTTCTGACTTTTTAAGTGATTCAGGCAATCTGACCCATCTACTCTTAGCACCAATCATAGCTCTCTGGAAAGCAAAGTAGGGCAAATTCTCATAATCAACATAAGCCTTAGCTCTGGCAGCAAAGATCCTATCCCTTACTTTTGGATTCTTCTTTCCATAAGTGAATGTGAACCAATCCCTGATAACTTCATCTGGCTTGCTACTCTCGGCTCTTAAAAACAAGGGTTCTGTCCTTTCCTCTTCCCTGTAATTATTCAGCTGTCTGTCATAGTTTGCTTCATTGGACATCCAGGACATGAGGGCTCTTAAATGTATATCCCCTATATAGAGCAAGGGGTTCTGTTGAGTCTCTTAAGGGATAACAAAATTATGAACATATAATTCACAAAGCAAATTCTGCTGTCAGGGTGGCAGAGTCTGATATAATCCATAAAATTCTTGTGCTGATTTGAACTCTGCATTAATATCCTTAAGAGTTAACATTAGCTGAAACAAAAGAAATTGTTCTTTTAAACAGAGAGCATAAACTCTTGGCGGTGGTCTACAAGCAAGTGCTTGATCAACCAACTTGAGGGCATGATCCATCCGTTGCTTTTGACTTGCTAATTGTTATTTACATCTTCGATTTCTTCACCTTGAGATGCTATGATTTTATTCATCTTTTTCCTCTCTTCCTCCCACAAGGTCTCAACAAACAGATGCTGTCCAAACAACTGAAAAAGGAGTTTTTGTAGTGTAATAGAACCGTTGTCTTCTTCATGATTTCTTTTCCTTTTTCTTTGTTCCTTCCATAAATGTTCTACAAAACTAGTAATCCATGTTGATTGATGGAGAACTAGGGCAGTGTTTGGATCAACTTGCTTAGGAACTATTTCATCCCTAGAGCTTGAAGTACCTGGTTGGTCTGCTGGGGTATCAATTGGATTTTCTTCGATTTCATCCCTACATTCCTCATTAGGATTTTCGGGAATGCTTGTAATCTTAGGATGGGGAGGAGAGTGATCAGAGACAATTTGCACAGGGGATTCCTTTGTAGATGTTTTGGACAAAGTAGAATCTTTAGAAACTTGCCCTCTCATCCTAGGGCTTCTCCTTACGGGTGTTTCTTCTTGTATCACAGCCTTTTGTCTACCTTTCCCTTTGGGCGTCTCTGCTGCAGGAGTAGTTGCTACAGGAATTTTCTTTGTTCTCTTTTGTCTCACAACTATAGGGTTTGGCTCTTCCTTTTTCTGAACAGAGATTTCTTCTTGCAGTTTTTGTTTCCTCTTTGCTCTGCTAGAAGTAGGTTTCGGGGTTTCTTGCACAGGTAAAGGTACAGTCTCTTGAACAAGGATGGTTTCTTGCACATTTTCTTGGGTATTTTCGGCGTCAGCCTCTTGGGTATTTTGTTCAGGAGGCTCATTGGTGGGGACTACATTTTCCTCACTAGGCTGTTCACTAGGGGCAGCTTGGGGTTGCAGTGTTTTGGCTTGTACAAATTCATCCCATGTCATGGGAGACATCTCTAAGCGACCTCTCTATCAATAACTTAATTAGGGCATGATGGGTAACAAATTTATCTTTTCCTTTTTGAGTTTCTTCCACACTAATACAGAGTATATTGTACAAGAAATTTGGAATGTTTACTGAAAGATTATGCCTTATACAACTAAGTAATTTGAAATGATGTGCATGTAAGTATGAGAATCTACTTTCGCATGTAAGGTACCTGATAATATGCATGGCTAATTCATTGTATGGCGGCAGTAGTGACATTCTCTTGCAACCTTTTTTTGTAATGTCCATTTGAGGATTAGTCGCTCTAGTAAATTGAGCTCTTGCTAACCTTGCATCATGTGCGTTGGGATAATGTTCTCCAACTGCAGGCAACCCAGTTACTTCAGCAATGCGTTCCTCTGTTGCAATCACCGTTAAACCCCAAACGAAAGCTTCGCCTTCATCAAATGTCCTTGTGAATTTTGCGGCTGCCTCTTCATCATATGCAGTCAAACTCAAGAAATACCCTAGCTGTCCGCATGCATTAAACCTTCTTACGGCCTCTACATCTGAGAGCAACACAGTATGTTCCACTGGTTCTCTCCTTTGCAATTGTCCACCCATTTTCATAACACTTTATCTGCTCTGTTTTCCCTCTTTTGAATTCAAGCTGCTTTGTTGTTTTACAAACTCAACTCACATTTCTTTGTTTTAACAGGCAATTAATGTCATAACGAATTGTTATGCACAATAATATGGTTTTTAATGAAGGTAAATCATGAATATGTGTGAGAATCGTCCAAAAATGGGGTTCAGATCACGTAAAATTTAAACACAAGTCACATCACAGCCTAACACAAAAAATATTCAAAAATAAGGGTGTAACACCTCACTTGTGTACTTATGGCAATTAAATTCCATCAATGAAGGAAATATGAAGATTTGGAAAAAGTCTTTACGGATAAATAGAAATGCCATTGGATATTAGTGACCTTCCTTGCCCCCTGCTAAATATGGACAAGTGTTCACACTTGTCAGAGCTAGTATGGGTAAGGGACTGGCATAACGCCGCCATCATATAAAGAATGCAGTATTAAATATAATTAACGAAATCTGAGGACTATAAGTGAATAATAATTTGAAAATGTTATACCTGTCAACTAATCATTGCACGTACCAAAAAAAAAAGGTGGCGGAAGTGATATCAGCATTGGCAACATCCGTCAGCATCTCGCAGGGTTTATTGAAAACATGAGAAATTGATGACGTGGAAAGTGGGTGGATGGAAGATAAAGAAATGAGATGAGGTGGATGGGTGGAAGGTAAAGAGATGAGATGGAATGAGAAAGTGAATGAAAAAGTGAACTTTATGTGGACATAAAGTCTTTATTATGAGCATGCACAAAGGAATTAATGTTGAAGAGCAACAGGCAGAAGGTTGACCCCTTTGGTTGCAGGAAGAGTTACCTGATGTGTATTTGAATCCGGTCGCTGAAATTGCTGCAAGAAGTCCTCTTTTGTTTGGGGTAGTTTATATAATTTGAGTCTGTGACCATTGACTAATAATTTGAAAGGTACTGGATCAATGGTAGTTAATTGAACAGCTCCATTATCAAAGACATGACTAATTTCATATGGTCCTAGCCATCTTGTCTGCAGCTTTCCTGGCATATCTTTAAATCT
The DNA here is from genome assembly GCA_028749045.1 of Cupressus sempervirens. Lineage (NCBI taxonomy): Eukaryota > Viridiplantae > Streptophyta > Pinopsida > Cupressales > Cupressaceae > Cupressus > Cupressus sempervirens. The sequence goes on from CM053790.1 coordinate 487,070,699, forward strand.
GGAATCATATAGTAGTGCCCATTCACCAACTTGAAATTGTTTACTGATAATATGAGAGTCATTGCATTGTTTCCTTTGTTTCTGTATTAGTTCAGTGCGCTCCAAAGCAGCTTTGCGCATTTCATCCAAAGAGTTAAGGTGCAGAAGACGTTCTCTTTATACTACAGGAAGTTCAATATCCAATGCCAATGCCGTCCTTAGAGTTTTATGTTCAAATTCAATTAGAAGCATTGCTACCTTTCCATACTGGAGCTCAAATGGTGTGAATCCTATAGTAGTCTTTTAGGTTGTTTTGTAAGCCCAAATAGCTTCTTGTAATCTACTGGTCCAATCCCTAGGATGTAGATGAACCGTTTTTGTTAGGATGTTCTCCAGTTCACGGTTTGTGACCTCTGCTTGTCCATTAGCTTGAGGGTGATAAGGATTGGATTTCCGGTGCGTGATGTTATACTATTTCATCAACTCTGAGATCAAATTAGAAGTAAATTGCGCACCTTGGTCAGTGACTAGCTCTTTAGGTACACCATAGCGAGTAAAAATTTCTTCATACAGAAATTCAACAACTTTCTCATCATGAGCATGCTTCATGGCCTTGACTTCAACCCATTTTGTCAGGTAATCAGTGCATACAAGAATATAGGATTTCCCATTTGATGTAGGATCAATTGGACCAATGAAGTCCATGCCCCATTTGTCAAATGGAGTTAACGCCATCTGAGGATTAAAAGGCATCTCATCTGTTCTTGTTGGTTGGCCCATCCTTTGACACTTGTCACACTTCTGTGTATAGTTGGCTGCATCTTTGTGAAGTGTAGGCCAATAATAACCAATTGTCAAGATTTTCAAGGCTGTTCATTTTGCTGCAAAGTGTCCTCTGCATGGTTGATTATGACATGCATGTAGAATATCATGTCTCATCCTCTCTCACACATCTTCTCATAACTTGATCAGGTCCAGTGTAAAACAAGAGATTGTCTATCCAGGAGAAACGAAAGCTTTTCTCTACAATCAACTTCTTTTCCTTGTAAGAAAAGTGTTTTGGTATTTTATTAACTGCAATGAAGTTAGCAATGTTTGCATACCATGGAGTTTGAACAACAATATGAAATTAATGCTCATATGGAAATGCATCATCTACCAAAGTAGTGTCAGTATCATCATGATGGATTCTTGATAAATAATTAGCTACAACATTGGCTTTTCTAGGCTTATCAACAATAGTTATATCAAATTCTTGCAACAACAGTAACCATCTTGCTAATTTGCTGGTTATAGCAGGTTTATTCATGAGATATTTAATTGCTGCATGATCAGTATGAACAAATATGGAATAGCCAGTTATGTAATGCCAAAATTTGTTCAAGGCATAGACTACTGCTAGTAGTTCTTTTTCTGTCACTGTGTAGTTTAATTCTGGTCCATGAAGGCTCTTGCTGATCTAATATATTGCATTTTCAAGATTTTGAGATTGCTGTGCTAGGACTGCACCTATAGCATAATCAGAGGCATCTGCATATATATGAAAAGGTAAATTCCAATCAGGGCCTTGTAAAATTATGGCTGTAGTCAGAAGTTTCTTAAGCTGTAGGAAGGCTTCATCACATTCGGATGTCCAACTAAAGTCAGCTTCTTTTGTGAGCAACTTATACAAGGGATTAGCTATTTTGCTGAAATCTTTTATGAAACGTCTGTAATATCCAACAGGACCTAGAAAAGATCTTACATCTTTTGATTTTGTAGGTATGGGCAATGTTTGAATTACCTCTATCTTAGCTGGATCTACTTGTATTCCTGCAGCTGATATGAAATAACCAAGTATCACGCCTTCCTGCGTAAGCATAAAACACTTCTCACTATTAAGTGCCAAATTATGTTCTTGACACCTTACCAAAACCTTTTCAATATTGAACATTGCTTCCTCAAAAGTGACCCCAAATGTTGTGAAGTCATCCATGTATATTTCCATACAATCATGTGATATATCAGCAAAAATGCTAATAACTGCTCGTTGGAATGTTGTAGGAGCATTACATAGACCAAATGGTAAAATAGAGTATGCAAAAGTACCCCATGGATATGTAAATGTGGTTTTGTCTTGATCTTCAAGAGCAATACTAATTTGGTTATAACCACTATACCCATCTAGAAAAGAGAAATACTTCTTTCCAGCTAGAGTGTCCAGAACTTGGTCTATGAATGGTAACGGAAAGTGGTCCTTTTTGGTGGCCTTGTTCAATTCTCTGTAATTTACATAAATTCTCCATTTTCCTCCCTTTTTAGGCACTATGACCAGGGGTGAAACCCATCTACTATCAAATATAGGATAAATAAAGTCAACATCAAGTAATTTTTGCAATTCAGTTTTAACTATCTCTCTAAGGCTTGGATTTATCCTTCTCTGAGGTTGACGGAGTGGTAGACAACCTTCATTGTGTATATCATATGGGTGCACAATGTAGGACTCAACCCTTTCATATCACTATAGTCCCATGCAAAGGTCTTTTCATGCCTTTGAAACAATTCTTTTAACTGTTCCATCTGTGTGGGTGTTAGTTTGGGATTAACATGGAGATTATGACCTTTAGTTCAACAGTAGTGGTGGACTCTATCATAGCAGCTTCAGAGATTGGACTTGCTTCTAATTCACACGGTAAGAGTGGATGAAGAATATTAGGTTCTTTGAGCAAAGTACAATTCTTATCACATTCTTCATATGTGATTAATTCTAACACAAAACTTTCAGATACATCTTTTTCTACCATACAACTGTTAGTAAGGATACTCTGAAGTACTAAATCTTCCTCTTGTAGTTTTAGAAAAGATTGTCTATGCAACATCATGAGCTGTACCATAGAATTTAACTCTTTTTCTTCATCCCCTCAATCTGGCCAAATAGATGTGCTCAAATCTGGTAATGGTTGGGCTGGAGGATATAAATCAAATTTCATTGTTGCTTGGCCATTTGATATGGTCATATTCCCTGATCTACAACTTATATTTGCATCAGCTATGGCTAACCATTGTCGACTTAGGATGACAGGATAACGAGATAGATTAACTTTGGGGGATAAAATCATGAAGTCTGCAGGATACTCTAGAGAATCTAAGGTTACGACTATGTTCTCTATCATCCCATCAGGGGTGACAGTAGAACTATTTGCAAGTTGCAGGATTATTGGGGTAGCCATTAGTCCTTCTATTTTCAACTTCTTCATAGTATCCTTGGTCATGACATTTATAGCAGCTCCAAAATCTATTAAAGCATTTTTAATAAATTGACCATTTATAGTGACATTCACTGCTGGACTTCCAGGATCAGAATATTTTGCTGTGATCAATTTCCCTAACATGATGTCAGCCAATTGTCCTACAACATGGGCTGTGGTGGGTTCCTTTTTCTTCCTTCCAGGCTTCTTCAGGCAAGCATCTCTAATGACTTTTCCATAAACTAGAACATCCTTAATGGCTTGAAACAAGGGTATTTGGACATGTATGTTCTTCAACTGATCAACACTGTCAAAAGGCTGTTCCTCTGCTTGTATAGGTTTGCTTTTTATAAACTTTTCTGGGAAAGGAGGTTCCATTGCTGGTTGAGCTTGGGTTGACATGGTAACATTGGTTGGGTCAATTGTTTCAGCAACTGACGGTTCAGATGCTGCAGGAGGGTCTGATATTTTAGTTATAAGAGGCGGTTTAGGCGCTGGTAAAGTTGTACCAGATTTCAGATGTATATTTGCAACACCCAAAGCGTAAGTAGGATACTGCTGAGCATCAACACTATACATAGGTTGCTGTGGCTGTTGGCTATTTCGGTTTCGCTGAGGTCGTGCAGATAATTGTGTCTGCTTTTGAGTCTGCTTTTGAGATCCAGGATTTGCAGGTGGTGGCATTAGAGTACGTTGTTGAACAGGAGGTGGTAATTATGGAGTACTAGTATTTTGGTTAGGCCATTGTTGAGATCCCCTCCATTGGTTCGTAGACTGCCAATTCCCTTGGGGTGGTTGCCATTGGTTCTGCTGGTTCTACCAATAGTTTTGTTGGTTCTGCCATTGGTTGCTCTGTTGGTTAGGCCGGGGTGGTTGGGAATTCTGAGGCCATTGGGATTGTTGTGGGTTGTTTTCCCCAGCATTGTTCCAATTAGGTTGATATTGTGGAGGACCTCGGGGATTACGGCTTTGCCATTGATTACCATATGAATTTGAATTTTGCAAAGGGTCCTGAGGCATACCTTGACGTTGGGCCCATGGTCGGCGTTGAGCAATAAAAAATACTTGCTCATCATCTCCATCTATCTTGAGGTACTCAGTTGGAAGATGCTGGTTCTCCATGGTTTACATTGGCAATCCTTCTTTTGCTTCCAGCAATGAGGGTAGTATTCAGCTAGTTGTAGCTCAACTTCTGCATACTTCTTCTTTGCAATCATTGTGTCAAGATGTGTAGCGACATCATTGATGATGTCTTGTTTGAGATTTGACAATAGGTTAGATATCTCGAGCTTTGAAATGCCTTGACTAATTCCTTTAGTGACTGTGGAACGAGGTCCTCGGCCTTTCTTCATGGTTGACCTTGAATAGTTTTTACAGATCTTCTTGAGGTCTTCTGAGGAAGCTTGATATACATCACCACCAGCCATCAGGTCAAGTGCTTCTAGACAATCATCATTCACGCCTCTTAGAAAGACTAGCTTTTGTGAATCCTCGGACAACACATGCTGAGGGTTCTTCTGCAGTGTATATAAGAAACGTGAAACATAGTCTTCCAATATTTCTTCCTTCTTCTGAGATATCCTGAAGACATCATCTCCTCTTGAACTAGATCTTTGCAATACTCTTTGTATTTATCGAGAAACAAGGTTTGCATTTCATCCCAACTTGCTGTTGCATTGGCTTCTAAGCCCATGAGCCATCGTAGAGCTGACTCTTTCAATGTTGCTGGAAACAATTTAAGCTTATGGGCATTAGTGTTGTAGTCAAAACTACGACAAAGTATATCAAACTCAAATAAAAAAGTATCAGGGTCTTCGGTTGCAAGGCCATAGAACTTTGGAAGGGCAGCTGCAGGTATATTATTGAGATTACCGGTATTTATAAGGCTTGGGAGAGGAAATGGAAAAGTAGGTTGTGCCATTACTGAAGGTATTAGATTATGAGGTTACTGCTGAAAAGGGACATTGGGTACTGGATGATTAACAACTGGTGGATTCAGAGCAGTGTTATCAAGAAAACTGGTCAAAACTTCAGTAAAAGGTTGAAGACCACTTGTATCTATTGGTTCAGCTCTTGATGATGATGCTGTGGGAAAAACAGGGCTTGTGTCTTCAAAAATCAACTCAACTTCTTCAATCTCTTCGTTCAAATTAACAGACTCTTGTGGAAGAAATCTGCCATATTCATCTCGTCGTCTTCCTCTTCGATGCATACAATTAAACTTTTTACACTTGGTGAAAGACGCTTCAAAACTGAAAATTTCTAAAAAAACTTTATCTAAGAACTATGACTCAAAAATGCTCCTAGCTTGACACCATCCCTGACAACGGCGCCAAAAATGTTCCGCCTCACAATAGGTGTATCATAATCATGCTCTGGGCCATGCTTAGGAATAATATATTCAAACTAAGGACTATTTTTCCCACTATGAGGTGCATTTAATCTTGTCAACCCAGGGACGTATACTTGAAATGGTTGGCACAGTATGTGCACTAGGTCTCTTAATGAGTCACTAAGCTTATGCTGCAGGAAAGTAAAATGCAAGGAAAATAACTTACACTATTGCTGCAGGAAACTAACACACTTAACTCTACGAATACTAGAAATACAATGAAAGGCTAACAAATATTCCAACTTAATTCATCCACTACAACTGTTCTCACATATGCTATAGGAACATTCACGGAGTGCGATGCTACAGGAAGGAACTTACAACTTCTACTTACAATACTAAGAATGCTTGGAAATAAATCTATTCTATCCTAATCTAATCCACCTTCCAAGTGGGCCCCCTTGGTCGACTTCAACTAAACTACTAACACAAGATAGAAGCCAAAAACTATTTCACTGCATTTCATAAATTCATTACATGGGAACAATACATAGAAATTGTAAAAACACAACTGTAAAAGTTAACAGTTTGTTCTCATAAACTCTTTCTTCTAACTGGCTAAACTAACACACTTGGTAAATTCCTATATATAGGAGATCAGCACTTATTCCCATAAGAGAAAAGTAAATAACCTAGCTTTAATTTGCAGGAGAGAAAGAAGGAAAATAACAACTCAAGGCGGGAAGAAGAGATAATGGTTTAAGGCGGGAATAATAAAGTTTGAACATCCGCTCGCCAAGGAATAAATGCAGAAAATACAATAAGTCTTGATAGCTCCTCCATACTCACTGCTGTGTCCTTTGGAACTGTTACAACTTTCCTCCACCATGGCTACATTTCAGCGTTCTTTTCTCCTTAAATGCTATTGGCTCTCATCTTTGAATTCTTCCAATCATCTTTCAGCTTCATTGCTAACAGGTTAGTTATAATACAGAGACATGTTTGCAAATAAACATTTATCAAATTAAATTCAAATATAAGAACACACATTTTGATAATTATATGAAATACTACATAATATATATAATACTAGCAAAAGATGGTATAGTATCTACCCATAGGTTTATCATAGGTTTGGTAAACATAGGTCCACAAATGTTTTGACAAAGATAAAACAGAGTATCAACAAAGTGTTTTAAAACTATCATGAAATAAAGACAATATTTGGCCTCATCACAACCCTTCCTCAAGATAGACGATCCAACCTAGAAGAGATATCAGCTCAGCTACATGAAGTCAGGGATTGGATCCATGATACAATCCAAGATGGGTAGAATTTCTTGCCTTCCTTCATCTTGACATTCCGGTCATTAGTGACCGTTAGAAACAAGTTTAGAGTATTTGAAGAGGAGTGGAAGGATTTCCTTCCGGTCAAGGATTTAGCTATTCCCAGGCTACAAACATTTATTGGGCTATCAGAGGCATATTTGGAAAGGGCCAAGTTGGTTGATGAAAGAGGATTGAGTACGGTTGAGTCTTGGTTTGTTGCCTTGACTACTAGATTGAGAACACTCAAGGAGATACAGAAAGCAGTTGCATATCATAGCCCAAGCGTCAACACTGCCATTTCAACCATGATGAGCAATGTTGGGGTGACACTTGATTTTTAAGACATCAGAGAAGAGGACATTGATGAGACAAGACTTGGATCAAGATTGGATGAGTTAGGAAAGGTTGCTATCAAGAAGAAACATTTGGACACCCTTTCCTCCCTCAATGCCTTTTTATTGAATATGCAAAAGAGTATGAGAAGGACCATGAGAAGACACTACAGGTAGCAAGCAACATGATGAAATCGACTGAGCTCAAGATAAAGCATACCCCTTGCCCTCTCGTGGAGGAAGTCAACGATAAGACTAGCTAGGTTCATTGCCTTAGCTAAAAGAACGAAAGAAAAAGGGAGATTTATATTAGATCATTTGATGTAAGCCCAAGTGGCAATTTCTCTTTCTTCTAGGGTAGGACAAGTGTCTAATTCTGATTGGCCACTATTTTGGTGCCTTCTCATTGTTTGCTACTTTTCCACTTTTTTCATTGGTCCATTGGCGAGGTGGCATCTTCTCATTGGTCGAAGGGGTGGCAACCCTAATTAGGGTTTCTAGGATTCAATCTGGATCATTGGTTTTGCCTCTTTATCTCTACCGTCGGTTGTACATTTTGGCCTCTATATAAGGCCATTTGCTCGCATTTGTAATGGTTGGAGAAAATTGTTGCATAAGATAATGCCAAAATTGCCTCTCTTTATCATTGTAGTGACTTGTATGGTGATTAAGAACATTTGGTATTGTTGCATGGTTTCTACTTCCACTAGTTAGAATAAGATTTCCTTTAAAATTGCTAAAATAGATTTCATTTCAAGTTGCTAAGTAAGATTAAGAGTAGATGGATAGTTGCATGGTAGCATTAGTGGATGTTTGATAGGGATCAATAACTAGGCCACTAGCATCCTAGCGGCTTGTTGGGAAGCCTTGTGTGGTAAACTAGTTTATTTTTCTTTGAATCATTGCATCTATGGAGGTGGAGCCGCCGGTTAATTTTTATTAGATTCGATCCCTGTCCATTTGCTAATCTTTCCATTCATAGGAGTAGGAGTAGAATAGCAAGTAGTTAGGAGTTGGAATTTTGAAGAGGAAAGTTAGAAAGGTGTAAGTCATAAGAACATTCACCCTCCATCACCATCACCTTCTCCATCAACATCATCTGGCATTCACACCGAATCATCATCACCACTATTCCACCAAAGTCCAAATCGTCCTCAAACAAACAATGTAAGGCTGCCTACGTGATTACTAGCAAATCACATTGATATACTGAGTTAGTATCCACAGGTGTAAGGAACATTGGAGTTATTCTTATGTTCTCATGAGTATTAACTTTTCAAGAGAGGAATTAAGGACTTGATATTGCATATCAAGTGTTTAATTGCTAATATGTTATGTGGTATAAAAATTGACATCAACAAGATGCAGGGTCTCCACCTAAGACACTTTTCACTCCTCAGTTGCCGACTTCCGCGCACTTGATAGCCACAACCCACATGCCGCTTATTCCTCCATTCGGCCAGAGGTATGCACTCAATATTATGACTCCAACCACGGCCATGGTAGAGAGCACAAATGTATCAGCTTAGATGGAGGTTGTCAAGGAGCCATTCGAACTAGCCACCCCTGAGGGAACTCCAGTTGTGGACGTCCCAGTGGATTCTGTTGCCACATATCTAGTAGCCTCAGTTCCAACAATAGGGCTCGTGGTGATGCACCAAGCACCGGAGCCTGAGCTTGAAGTTTGTCTAGATGTGATTGGCACAGAGGCTATTGCCACTATAGCTTCACCATTGTTGGCCAAACCTGTAAGTGTGGTCCAGCCAACACACCCAGAGCTCGAGAATGTTGGAATAACCCAACCAACATAGCCAATATAGTCAGAGGACGAGGGTGTTAAAGTGATGGATCGAGCGAGTGTGTTCTTAAGACAACCGTTCCAATTCATCCTTGCAGATGTCGACCCGTCCATCTAGTCCCCGAGGCAAGGAGAGGTATTGATAGTAGTATCTACCATTCTAGTGACATAGGAGTCGAGAGTACCACAGTTCAAGGATGCGCCCAGAGATGAGGGGGCCGCATCGGAGGTGGACGTGGCTACCATAGAAGGGGCAGAGAGGGATACAGAGATGGATATGAAGTAGGATGCCGACACTGAGGATAGGCTGAATTATGGGTCGAATGAGGAGAGATCCATGGCGTAGATTAGGGCCATGGAGGATGTGCTGGAGAGAGGTCAAATTATTGGACAACATGCTTTGACTCGTAGAAGGGAGTTGCAGTTAATCCGAGCCTATAACCAAAGGGGTTGCCTAAAGTGTTTCTGTTCTTGCTTTGAGGCCAGAAGATGACCAGTCGTGGAAACGTCAGACTGATTGAATTATAGAACCCGAGTTGGGACCGTGCAACATTGCTATGGAGAAGCTTGCACATGAGATAGTAGGGGCATATAAAGACGTCTACTATGCTCATCGGCGTTTTGAGGCAGATAGAGAAGTAGAGAGGGTTGTAGCTGTGAGGTCTAAGGTAGTCGAGGCAAAGGCTCGAGAGGAGCTAGCTGCTGAATTGGCTAGTCAGCAGACAACATGGGTGGTAGAGCGAGCAATGCTCCTGCAAGATAAGGAAAAGGCTGAAAAAGGATTTCAGGCGGCTCAGACTCAAGCTATGGAGGCAACACTTCTACTGAAGGAGGACATTGAGGACAGGCTGAATTATGGGTCGGATGAGGAGAGATCCATGGCATACATTAGGGCCATGGAGGATGTGCTGGAGAGAGGTCGAATTATTGGACAACATGCTTTGACTTGTAGAAGGGAGTTGCAATTGATTCGAGCCTATATGCAAAGGGGCTGCCCAAAGTGTTTTCGTTCTTGCTTTGAGGCGAGAGGATGGCTAGTTGTGGAAACGTCAGAGATGCTGGCTGATTGGATTATAGAACCTGAGTTAACCCCATGCAACACTGCTATGGAGAAGCTTGCACATGAGATAGTAGGGGCATATAAAGACGTCTACATGCTTATCGGCCTGTAGAGGCAGATAGAGAAGCATAGAGGGTTGCAGCTGTGTGGTCCAGGGAAGTCGAGGCAAAGGTTGGAGAGGAGCTAGCTGCTGAATTGGCTAGTTAGCTGGCAACATGGGCGGTAGAGTGAGCAACGCTACTGCAAGACAAGGAAAAGGCTGAAAAAGGATTGCAAGCTGCTCAGACTCAGGCTATGGAGGCAACACTTCTACTGAAGGAGGCTGTGGAGGTCAACACACAGACACAAAAGGGCTTATGTATACGCACCGATCAGGTTTATGAGTTGCGCCAACTATTGAACACTTTAGGGATGCAACCTCCTCCCCAGTCTATGTTTGTTTCTATATTTGTATGTTGTCTCCTAATTTTGTCAATTTTAAGTCGCTAGGAGACGATTTTTCTTTTGGGGGGGATGATGTTGTCCAGCGAACTGGGTAGTTAGACGGTTATGGGTATGGACATGGCTGGGTTACTTCATTGGCACCGTGTTGGATGTTATAAATATGGCATACACTTATGTAATTGACATCATGTTGGTATTGAATATTATTATTTTGTATGGAAGCATTTAATGATTGAATAATACTTTACTTTGTTAAGTTATCTGTTTATTTCTTGTTCACCTACCGGCTGATCATCCTTGTATTATTCATTCTGAATATACAACTGATATTTACAAAAGAACTGTAATAATCAAAGAATGCTGAAAGTGAAATTCTCTCACACAAGTGATCGTGAGAGTAGTCCTTAAACTGCCAATATATATTCCTACTTTGATAGATAAATATCACGAAAAGGAAAGGAGAGAGGAGAAGGTCATGGGCACCAATCATTACCTGTAATGATTGGTTCACTTGCATCCATTTGCTTTCACCCATCCGCTGCCTCAAACTGCATCCCATCCACTCATCCAAACCCTGCATTCATAGAAAAATTTGTTATATCCAATGGATCTATAAGCAATGCAAAGTGTCTCATTTCACCTCATTCATATTCCTATCATGCCATTCATCTTTACAAAATAAAAATATATATCAGCAACATAGGGAAAACAGTTATGCCAAAAATATTTTATTACTAACATGTTTGTTTACCGTGCAACTTCCTGTCTCTAATGGGTACGTGGATATAACAGTAGGCTCCCACAAGGGTTATTGAGCCCAGCGTACCCATTAGAAACATGACTTAGAAACAGGACCTATGAAGCTGATCAAAACAAGTAAACGACATATTAAGGGGACAAGCCTTTTAAGCTTGAAACCTTTTTTTTCAAATCAAACAGTCAAAAGAAATGGATATTTCAGCTGAAAGTATTAAACGAGCGCAATGATGTACAGTAAAAGTTGCAGGATGGAAGATATGAAGGCAAAAGTTACAGTATGAACAGAGAAATGTACATTCAGAAGTGATAAAACGTTGAGACAAGCAAGTGTGAGATAAACAATAGTAAGAACAAAGATAACTTCATGCTATAGAAGGTAATGTGATAGAATATTGAATCTGAAAGGGCTTAATAGAATCAGCACTGCAGTTCAAGCATTTGGTGTTGTTCATCACGAGGATTTTAATAAGGAACCTGTTGTAATCTAATGCCAAAGTCATGCATTCAAAATTCAATTGCTAATACAGGGACTTCCAATAAAGTTTCAGCATAGGAATTAAAGTTTTATCAATTTATAATAGTACAACAAAATTGAAACATGGGGCTTTGTAAGGCAATGTACACAGAGAAAAGAAGAACATATCAGAAGAATGCAATTTTATTTTAGCTATAGCAAAGGTGTGTATTGTTAGCATGAAAACAGCAGATGCAAATGCCATAACAAATCAAATAGCTAATGGATAGAGTGCAAGTGAAATTCAGTATTCAATAGTGGTTGGAACATAAAGAAATGTGCCTTCAAATAGAAGAGAAATCTGAAAGGTATTTTCAATATTATCCTGGAAAGACTTTCCTTTCAGCAAAGGTGAATTCCAAAAACTCTGATCTCTACTCCAAAGAACCATCAGAAATTGCAGCATCCATAAAACAGAAGATAAGTCTGTTGATTAAACATTAATGGCAAAATCCAATTCAATAACAGATATTTTCATGAGTGCACTCTATACAAACAGATCAGAATTTCAAGGAGCAGCAAGACGTTTTATCAAATAGGAGGAATCTGGAAAATGACAAGGTTTTTTTTTTTTTTTTTAATAGAAAAAACTCAGAAATCTTCATAATGGCTGTAGCTGTAAGCCTTCAAGACATGTAAAGAAAAAAATGGGCGATATAACAACACCAACAGATGGAAACAGTGAGAGAGCTTCCAGTTACGATGAAAAGCTCCAAGAAAATTCAATAAAGATTCATGTTTAAAAACCCAGCAAACTGGAGCCCTTCAACAAATTTTTTCGTATCAAAGCCCTCTACAGCTGGGAGTAACAACAAAAGATACTCAGAAGCATCACCTTTTTCAAATGAATAATGGAAATATTTTGCATTTCTGCTACAAGGAACAGTTAGAGACAAAAAGTGAAACCCTTAGTTGTGGTTATGAGCAATTTTTTGTGCAAATTATCCAACTTTGCGGTTATATAATAAGAGAACAAAGTGATAGCCTTGTAATTGCGAAATGGAAAGGAAAATTCTAAGCTACAGCATGAAGAAAATCACAGAGAAATGAGTCCAGCCTTCATACTAAATTTCAACAGCTTAACGTACACATCGAGCTCGAAGATACAACAGATGAAAAGGAACCCCAAGCAAAATACAAATGAAGCAAAGGAAAACATCAGAATCATCTTCAGCTGAACGTCTGCAACAAAAGATCTGCAAATAAAAACCCTCTATGATCAAAATAGACAAAGCCACGATTTGCTCATCAATAGATGACAGATGCGGCTGAAAAGTGGAGTCACGGTAGCAATAAAAACTCAGATTCATACCAAATGTCAAAGACCAGGCACAAAATCGCAGCAAAGCCCCAGAATTTTCTTTCATGGCAGCGGCTAGGGTTCTCTCAAAGCCCTCTTTCTTCTTCATTCATGATCGATAGAGATAGCGAAATGAAACATTATGTTTAGGTTTTTTGTTTTAAACCTTTTAATATTTTAAATGGTATTTCATAAACATTTCGGGTCTGGCCATATAGTCTATGGTTTATGACTTAATTGTTTAAGAGTTATATATCATGCAAAAAGATCAATTATTAAATAATTAATTTGGTGCAACAAAATAAAAGGAGTATTTGAATTTTAAATTCAAGTTACAAAGTTAGAGGTCATGAGTCATTTGTTGACTAGGTATTTACATGTAGTAGTGTCAGTCTAGTTGCCTAGTCTTTAGGGATTAGTTTCGGTTTGAATTTATAAACTGAAGTGACTTGTAATGATGACATTAAAATTTGCCATGTGTCTTAGTTTTGAATTTGATCAGTGATCCTAACTGTTGACTTTTGTGTCAGTTGGAAGCATTTCTAGGAGTTGGTAATAGGTCGAATTTGACTTTGGCAAGGCAGTTTAGGGATCTTTATGATCAGTTGGAGCACTTTATGGGTGGTTAGGAATGAGTCATGGGTTCCTTTATGACTTAGTGGCGGTTGTGTAGTAGTTAGTCATCATTTTGATGATTATGACTCCTATTATGGAGGCTTTTTTCATGGATTCGACCCCAAGGCCATTTGTACTTAGGCTCTTGGACTTTTCTTGTTTGAGGAGTTCTGATTATGCAGAGGAGGAATTTTGTGACATTTTATTTTTTGATGCCCTTAGTGTATTTCCTGTGTCTTTTGTAACTCATTTATGGAGACTCAATATATGAATGAAATCATTTTGGAGCAAATTTTCTTTGGATTAATTATGAACCTTCTTCTTTTTCTGCAAATTTTTGCGTGAATGTTTGATAGATAAGAGAAAATAGTGAGTTTTAGAACTCCTTTTGATCTTTGTTTCAACTCTTATCAAATTGCAGAATTCTAAGTTTGTTTGCACGTTGTAGTCTATGTGTCACGTCTTTAAGATTGTTAAGTGAAATTGTATTTTTTCCTTAGCTTTTTCTTTAGATACTCACTGTGAAATATTTATGCAAGCCTTTATAAAGTAGAAGTGCTTACGTCATAAAAGAGATGTTACAAAGTGAGGTGATTTGTATGTTCTGTATCAATAAGTTTTTGTGTATCACCTATTAGCTAGGTTCATTTTTTGAGGTTTTATTTCTGCATCATCTTATCATTTCCTACAAATCTAGTTAATTTAAGTATTCAAAAACTTAGGCGATTATCATAAGGAGCCAGCCTATAACCCAAAGATTCTCTGAGTTCCATAGGAAAATCCCATTGGCTATGAGTGATTCCATGTTACTTGAAATTTTCCAATTTGTTTCACTGGATTTAGTAGGGTGCAGATTTCAGGCCTTCACAGTTTTGGCACGCTCGGTGGGACCGGAAATTAGAAATTTCAGATAGATCTTGCTGTTTTGATGTGCTACAACAAGTTCATTGCTTTTAAGAAGTTTAGTTTCGGTATATTTGGTGACTCCGCTGGGGAAGGAAAGTGACCATGCAAAAGTTTATATGAAAAAGGTGGAAACAAGAAGTTCAAAGTCTTTTGAGTATTTCATCACCCAAGAGGAAAGGAAGGACTCTTGATGAAACTCCTCATGCAAAGAGAGTTCAAACAACTCCTCCAAAAGCATATGTTAGAAGAGAAAGATCATTGCATAGTGAACATCCTATGAGACATTCAGCATCACCAACCGTAAGAAAAGAGCCACCAGTTTTTGTTTCTAGGAATTGCAATTTCCCAAACAATAGAAGTAGTTTTGGTACAGCAAGTGTGATTTTTTCTATTACAAGTACTTTTTCATCACTTTCAAGTACTGCATCAGCAAGTGTAAGGTCGGTCAAAGCAAACGTATCAACATAGTCTCATACTATGGCCGTACCGAGAGCTTTTGCTTTTGCACCTTTCAATCAAGGTAGCCCTCTGAATCTTCAACAGTACAATGATATACCATTAGCAGCTTTGAAAGGACTACCGGAGTTGACAGGAGAAGGACAAATCATGCCTTTTGAGCATATAAGAGATAGAACAGCATTATGTAATATTCATTGTGTGACAGAAGAGCACATGGCTGTGAGGTTATTGGTTGCATCATTCAAGAAGAAGGCATTAGAAGTCTTAGTGGCTTCTATATCAACTTGGGACGAGCTGGGTGATGCTTTTACAAGGTTTTTTAAAGAAAAGTCAGATCATTTGTCATTAGTGGAGTAGTTGACCACTATCAAGAGAGCTCCTCAAGAGCAAATGACAGATTTCAATATCCTATTCCAAAAAGCCTGGAATAGGATACATGCTGTGGTAAGACCTTCTGTTGATCACACAATTTTATATTATTTGAAAAGCCTTAATAGTGATATATCTGTAATGATACAATCCATGGGGGTCAATTATTACCTCAAGCCTATAGTATAGCTATTAGGGTGGAAAATAGCCTTATTCAGGCTGGAAAGATATCCCCTAGGCCTCCAATTCCATACTTTCCAAATATTCAGCCAAATATGCCATTGGATATACCCCCTCTTGCTGCAATAATTGTTGTTTCAGCTATAGAATCAGCTGGAAGTTTAACAAATGCTATTGCCAGACCCTCAAATGAGCTACAATAGATTAAGACCTTTTTGCAAACCTTGGGGATTGAGTTAACTAGCTTGAAAAAACAGCAATACCAAATTCAGAGGCCGCCATTTCAACAGCAGCAGCAACAACAAGAAGCAAATCAACCATATCAGAATCAAGGGTGTAATCAACAATACTAGCAGAATAGGCAAACATACCAAGGAAATTAGCAAGGACAACGGCAAAACTTTAATCAAAGGCCATTTTAGGCATATAGTCTAGGGCCTTTGAATGTAGCAAATCCAGTGAGAGATATTGTTTGAGCTCAAAACAATCTTGCAGCGGATTACAAATGGTTTTATCCATGCAATCAAGCACATAATCAAGCAACATGCTCAAATGAAGTGATTAATCAAGCACTTACGGTTCAAAATGTTGTAAGTACACGACCTGATGCATCTGTTCCTATACCTGAACAACGATCAGAGACACATCCGAATGAGACAACATTTCTAAATTGGCAAAGTGAAGAATTTTGTGGTGTTAATGGTGATCCAACAGTTATAGCTTATGCTCGAGCAAAGAAAAGAGTGTTAGAAGTAGAAGGTTCAGCCAAAGGAGTTACAAATGCAGGGTCATCACCCACACCTAATCGAAATATCTTATAGAAACCTTCAAGCCAGGAAACTAGCAATTGACCTTGTAAAGATGCAGATCCAGCTGCTGCTAAGATACATTAGAAGGTTCAGCCTGCTATGCCTTACAACATTTTGGACAGTATGAAAAGGATGAATGTTTGAATGTCTCTATGGGTTTCCCTATCTAATCCTAGACAAGTTGAAATGTGGAAGAAGGCATTGGATGGTGAAGATATAAAAGTAAGCTGTTGGTGATTGTGAGAAGGTACTCTTGACAAATGCCGAGCAGAAGAATGATGTGGACAAGTAGTCAAATACCATAGTTCAAGATAAGAATGTGAGACCCCCTCCCTTCTATGTTTCACTAATCATTGGAAAGAACCTAGTGCACAACTGTATGGTGGATAGTGGGGCTACTGACTCTGTGATGCCTAAGCAAGTAGCGGATCAGATGGGTTTACAATATGGGCCTGTAGAGAAAGGGGTAGTTCAATTGGATGGTACATCAGATAATTCCATAGGTTTGATTAAAGATGCATGTTTGGCCTTACATGCTTGTCCCAATTTCTCTATCTCTTAGGATATTTATGTTATTAATTTGCCCTTATATTTTGGCTATGTTTGTCACGGGATTTCACCGCAAAAATAGAGGGACACTTATCATTAGATTGGTCCCATATGCTGTTCCATACCAGATATGGTACCAAGGTTACCATCAAGTCTAAAGCATGTGCAAAGGACAACATTGAGGCATATGTTCCTAGTGCAATTAATGCAAATTGTCTTGTATTGGAAGAAAGTGATGTCCTCTTTACTGAAAGTCAAACCTAAAATATTCCTGATATCCTTTTAGATGAGTGAGTAGCAGAGAATGCTTTGGAAACTGAATGCAGTCCTGTTTTAAATGTTGGTATGGGCAACAACATGTTTTAAGAGGCTGATTTGGTTATGCCAAATTTGGTGAAAGTGACACAGGCTGATTCTATACAACAGAAGAAACAAGTTAACCAAAACTTTGCAACTGACTAGTTTGGCTCCTGACTCGGGAGGGCGATTGCATGGGTCCCATAGACTACTTTAGTCTCGTGGACGTCATTAAAATCTATCATATCATATCATATCATTTGATGGTTCAAGGACTAAAAAAGGAGCTAGTGGAGGCGCAATGTTGGTCTCACCTAAAGGTGAAAAGTATTATGCTGCTTTTAGGTTTAGTTTTTCATGTACAAATAATACAACAGAGTATGAAGGCTTTATTCAAGGATTGGAATGGGTAAGGAAATGTGGTATCAAATGTTTAAAGGTACATGGTGACAGCGAGTTAGTAGTAAATCAAGTGTGGGGCTTGAAAGCTATTAAAAATGATGTTCTCAAGTCTTATAGACATAGAGTTTGGGATCTCCTTGAGAATTTTGATGCTTTCAACATAATCGCCATCCGAAGAAATGAAAATCAACATGTTGATAGGTTGGCAGTTGTGGGAGCTCAGTATGATATTCCAAACAACATTAAAACAAGTTGCGACCAGCAGCATATAAAGATCATTATCTGACCTTTAGTACCTGATAATAATGTTAATTGATAAGTTTTCAAAAATGATGAATAGATTTTGCAATTTTTGTTTGAAGAGGATGTTTTTGCGAGTTCAAATCAAGACATATATATGGAGCAATATGGAGATCAAGTGCTATAATTGAAGAATAATAAGTTGCCTAAGTGGTTAGTCACTCTAGAGAGTGCCTTCAATTCAGATGACCAAATTAAAACTGGTAAAGCTAACCTACTGGTACAACATAATCAATATGAAGTTTTGGAGATTGCACTTGGGAAGAATCTTAAAATTGGTAAAGTAAATTCTGCTGATGACAAACAATCATTCCTCCATTTATTTCAAGAGTTTAGTGATATCTTTGCATGGGAATACAAAGATTTGAGAGGTTTTGATCCACAGTTCGCACAACATACCATAGAACTGAAACCAATGACAAACATAGTCATGAATGCAACATGTCAATCATGCTAACCATCTCTCCAGTGCTTAGTATACTCCCCCAAAAGAATACCATCAACATTCATGCTAACAATCTTCCCCTTTGGCATTGATGGCAACATAGATGGAGAACATCTAAGTTCTAAGAATACTAAATCCAACTTTGGTGTTGCTGCTATTGTTCTCTTCTTTTCAGATCTTCTTCATCAATCATATTCGAAACTCACAGGGACACTTCTCCATCTGTGCTTCCTCATTCTTAGGATTGACATTAGTTGTTTACACTCTAATTCATAGGAACAACTCTCCATTCTTATCTATTATTATATGGATGGAAATCAACTGATCGCACTTCTCCCCCATTGAAATAACTCCATGTGTTTCTCCCAATTGAGATCAATCTATCCATTAGCAATTCTCCCCCATACATACATCTTCCACATACTATTAGAAGATGTTTTTCATTCACACTTCTCCCCCATTGACAACAAAGGCTTCATTACGTCTATCATCTGCTCCAAGTCTTCAACTAGCTCAAGTGTCCATAGACACTATTCTATACCAACTACCAAGAGTCCTTAATGACTCTGCTCATCACAGATACTCCCCCATATATGAAGCATCAAAATTCAGTCTAGATAAACAATAGTGTTTTGTACCACTGGATTGATGCATTCTCTGCATTATCTACTCATAAATGGGCAGGGCCATAACCCCAAGCATACCTCGCAAATACCTAAATGTATCCTTAGGCAAAGGCTTTGTAAAGATATCTGCAATCTACTCTTTTCTACTAACATATTCCAATCTGATTTGTTTCTCTGCAACTTTTTCTCGCAAAACATGATACTTAATGGATATATGCTTAGTCTTAGATTGCAACATAGGATTCTTAGACATACATACTATACTTGTGTTATCACAATGTATGATAACAGATTCTGAAAACTCTATCACAATGTCCTTCAACATCTGCTTCAACCACATGATCTGATTACAATTGATTGCTGCTGCTACATATTTTGCTTCTGGTTGTACTCTGTGAGATACAGTCTTGTTTCTTGCTCAACTAAGAAACCAATCTTCCTCCTGTTGGTTCCCAAAACTGCAAATTGTAAATCCAAGAGTTTGCCACTTCTCCAATAGGATTCCGCAATCAATTTTGGCCAATGAACGAGAATCGCATTGATTCCCATGCACTTTAGGCTTTGCTACACCCAGGTGGATAGACCTTCAACTCAAATGTTGACTGCTTGGTTCAATGCTTTCCTATAGCCAATTTAAGCTTTGGAGTTCTTCTGCTGGCAAGGTCTTTGAACTCTATTAATATGGAGTTATGTGATAGTTTGAAATAAATCTTTTGTATAAGGTTTTTAAGAATGGATTTCAGGATTGTGAGAGGGAAGTTATAGGTTTTCTGACTTTAAATATAAATCCAATAGTTCAATGATAAAAGACCAATGCTTCAGCTTATTCGGGCAATAGAGTCAACTACAATGAAGATTATAACATACAACTTTATAATGTTCTATGCACATAAACTATAAACAGTTTAATAATCAAGATGAGATAGATCAAATATGTGTACACAATTCTAAACTAGTCCAGATTGCGCTTTAACTTCTAAAGTCGGGGAGACGGATTGGACACAGATTTGGAAACAATTAAATATTTCACAATATCCGCAATGATTGAGTTTAAAATGCCATCGATGACCTCGTCCACTTATCTGACATAAATTGTTTAGAGGATTAAAAAAATGATTATAGAGGTCCATTTAACTACAATTTAGTTCTCCATGCCATTTAAATACCCAAAAGCAAAAGGCTTTTATAAATTATTGAAATATAATATTAAAATATATTCATATTCTGCTCCTTATTCCTCCAAACAAATAAATATAAAATATTTCTTCTTTGTAATATGTGTTATTTTCAAACATTTTTTTATTTATATCTTTTTGCATGAGCTTGTAAGATAAGATAAGATAGGTTTTTAACATCCACGAGGCTAAGAATAGCCTATGGGACAGCCTTCTGTGAGAATTTGGTATAGCTCTGATACCATGGAAAAATTTGCCTAAGGTAAGAATGAAATGCCAAGATCAAGAAGCTCAATAGATAGCACAAGAGAGACAAATAGTGATCAAATGAGAATGGATATCAGATAATTGGATATGAGATGAATACACACTAGAAGTGCCTATATATAAAGGCAACTAGAATGACTAGGAGTCAGTAAAAAGATAATCATCACAACTAAGAACATGTTCACCAAGAGTGGATTATCCTCCATTGAGCATAGGAGTTTGTGCGATGATGAGAGGATAACTTTACATAGGTGTATCTCATAAAGAGATGTTGTAGACAGCATGTGCTCTAATAAGTTGCTAACTCTTGTGTTGTCAACAAGACAACTCATATATCTATGCATATGCCTAAGTGTTTACACAACAACTAATATAAAAATGCATTATCCTAAGTAAACTTAAGTAAAGTGTAATAATAATTAATTATTTACACTAATAACTTCCCACTAAACCAACTTTACTAATTCAGAACTTTTTAATCTTATCTTTACATCTTTTTACATGAGACTGTTTGACTTTTCAAAATCATGAAGTTGTGTCTTCTAAATAATAATATACCTTCATTAATTTAAACAAAACAATATTTTATTAATCGCACATCTTTATATTTATATAATCCTCCTCCAACATAATCGTAGCTAGGACTTTTAATGAATGTTTGGAAAATCTTTATATTTGTAATGTTCCTTCATCGGTTTTGTTTATTTCGATTCATGGTTGCACAAGGGAATCTTTCGAGAACAATTTTTTTCCAGGTTGTTCTTTGTGATTGTTCTTCAAGTGTAAATCCATGCGCATCCATGTAGTAAATTGAATCAACCAAATCGATGTTCTACAATTTACTTGAACCTGAACGCAATCTCCTGAAGTGGTATGCAAGCGTGGGTTTTGCCGACCACAAATTTTGATTAATTTGTTTGATGGAGAGCATTGTTTCTATGCAGGTCGACTGCTTGCAGACTCTGATGGCTCTCTTGGAGTTGCCCTTCATTACTATGACCAATGGATTTTCATATCTAAATCAAGACAATTTAAATTGAAAACTCCCAACATTTATAAATAGATAATTGAGTCCTCTTCACATGACATTAACTATTTTTAACAATTAACAAAAAATAACTATAATCATATTCAATTGAAATAACTAGAACAACGATTAACTATTCATAACTGTAATTCGGGATCGGCTGAAATAAATAGATTAATGACTAACTATCATAATTGTATTCATGATCCACTGATTAACAAGTAAAGTAAAATACTTAACAAGAAAAGAAAGGAACATACAAGCATCATCGGAGGATCTTTAGCTGGTTGTGCAAGCCTCGGCTTTGGTGAGAGGAGAAGCATTGACATAGGCTTAACCTCCCAACCTCAGACCATACTTATCCCCACACATTCTATTAAATTAGAATGACCCTCCTTACCTTGGGATTGGGCTTGGGATGTTCTTCAGTCCAACCACCTGAGCATCCTGGTGTTTTGATTGTCCGCTCAATTATGAAACGGACATGCTTACATAACTGGCGCTACTGACATCAAGTGATCATTAGATGACAAACATGCCTATAAACTACCATGGCCAAGGATTTCTGATTGGGTTCAACAACTCGATCACCACCGCTTGACTTGACAACAGGATTCATTACAGAGATGAGCATGAGCTATTAAATATATTTCATTTAAGGTATTCTTGTCTGATTTCTCTTTTGTTTTCTTGCAAATTTATTCCACCTCTTCACCATTTCATGGCTAATAGCTGGTGAGTCCCAGGTGCATTAAAAGTTTATGAGCACCCTGCCCTTTTTCACTTCTTCACCATTTTGTGGCTTCATTGCCGGTGATTCCCAGGTGCATTGGATGAGCATTCTGCTCTTAATATCTTTTATCATAGTTTGAGACAACATAAATCTTGCTATTGATATTAGTAATAGTCATGAAGATTCTTACTACATTATGAGACTCCTTTTTAAGAGTTACTACTCGACTTCTTTAAAGATGGTTCTGAATACAATGAAAATAAAAAGAAAACTCAATATAATTCATAGTGAACAATCAACAAGTTGCATAATATGATCACAGTCATAGAGAAAAGGACACCTAAGCTTAGCCGGCTGCAGTAGAATATGCATTCAAAAACATAGAAAAGTAACTAATGACCTGATATGTATTCTTTGGGGAATTTGCAATTTGATCAGCTCCCTCTTGTTCTTCAACGCTTAACCTCAATATTGTAGCCGAAATACTTGCTCGACTAAGTTGAAATCACACAATCTAAACAAGGTTTTAACAATGGTATTTTGTAGATGTATCAATGGCAGAATTGCAGATGTATCAATGACAGATGTAGATGTATCAATGGCAAGATGCAGACGTACAATGGCATATGCAGATGTATCAATGGCAAGATGTAGACGTATAATGCAGGGTCGAATTAGTTAATGAGACAAGGGAAATCTGGAACATAGCAAGGTAGGAAGAAATTCGGGCACCAAGGAAAAGGTGATCTTGTCTCTCCCTCATAGCTTCCATATATGGAGAGCAATCAAGACTCCTTGGCTTCTTTCAGTTACAAAAGATTATAGCCGATTCAACATTCCAAGTATTAAATTGATTATGAGAGGGAAAGAAAAAAAAAAGTTGAAAAGAAGAGTTGGAAAGATAATAATTTTCAATTGTTATTATAATATATACTTATTTATGTTTATGTAAGTATATCAATGGGGTGACATCATTAAATTATGTTATTATAATTTATTGGTGTCACTTCATTTTTATACTTATATGTACATAAGTATTTATTATGATAATATGATGAAGATCAATTCAAAATCTCTTGAGGTATGTTTTATATTTTAAATTAGATTATTTTATGTTTTCTTAGATTATTTTCTTAATAGCTCATGCGGTCCCAAAAATGTATCGTGATCAAGTCATTGCGTCCTTTCCAAAGAAGTTTAAGGTCATACTTGTCAATCCTGATGACTGAACTAAGCGAACATCCCATTTTGATGATCTGTTTAGCAATGCTTCCCCCTGCTTCTTCATCTTCTCCTACAACCATCCATGGAAACACTTCTGCCATAATAATAATTCTATAATAATTCATTAAAACATAATAATCGTTATTTTAAATCAAGCAACTGCTAATCATCGAAAAACAGTTAATGGTTAACAATCATCTTCATTAACAGTTAATATAACGTATATAAATAACTACCTATTTCACATGATCATGAAAGGACAATCCGTTAAATCCAACGGTTATGAACAAATTAGGTCAAAATTTTGGGATGTAACATACCCTCCCCATTATATTTTTCATTGTCCCCAATGAATATCACAACAAAACTTTAAACAATACTTAATTAGTTTAATTTAAGAAAATAAAAGAATTGTTTAGTTTCTAGCGCAAGAGAAAAGATGAGGGCATTTTTGAAAAATTTCATGATAATCCTCCCAAGTGGCATTATCCTCTGCGTATTGATACGCTTACGCACATCAAGTAATCTGAGTGGTTCTATTTCTACCACCCCTGGTTCTCGCACCTGTAATAGTTTCCAATCAATTATATGATCATGATGGGTGATGTATTTCTTAAGGTATGACACATGGAAGATGTCATGCATCCTGGCAAGGGCTAGTGGTAAAGCAATTCTGTAAGCTACTGGGCTCACAACTTCCAATATTTCAAAAGGTCCCACATACCTTGGGGCTAACTTGGCATTCTTACCAAACTTGATAGTTCTTTTCTGAGGTTTTACCCTTAATAGTACTTTTTCTCCTATTGAGAATTCTCTAGGTGTTCTTTTTGCATCTGCATAATTTTTCTGCCTGTCATTAGCTTCCTTCAATCTTTGACAAATTTGGATTATTTGTTCTTCC
Organism: Cupressus sempervirens; assembly: GCA_028749045.1. Classification (NCBI taxonomy): domain Eukaryota; kingdom Viridiplantae; phylum Streptophyta; class Pinopsida; order Cupressales; family Cupressaceae; genus Cupressus; species Cupressus sempervirens. The sequence continues at coordinate 487,095,057 of CM053790.1, forward strand.
ATTTCCTTAAGCATTTTAGGTCCAATAATTATTCTGTCTTCTAAGCGATTCCAACTCACAATAGTTCTACATTTGCAGCCATATAAAGCCTTAAAGGGAGCCATTTTAATGGTGGATTGATAGGAGTTGTTATATGCAAATTCCACCAAAGGTAAATATGTTTCCCATTGGTATTGCCGATCTCAAAAAATCTTCTAATACTTGGTTTACTTTTTCTGTTTGACCATCTGTCTCAGGATGATAAGCTAAATTGATGTTTAGTTTAGTACCCAATGCTGAAAATAATGTTTGCCAAAATCTAGAAGGTATCGTAGCATCCCTGTTTGAAATAATTTTCTCTAGAATTCTATACAATTTGAAAATTTCTTTTATGAATTTATGAGCAATTTTTGATGCTCTATTAGTTAGATTACCTAGTATAAAATGAGCAACTTTTATCAGTCCATCAACTATTACCAGGATGGTATTGTGTCGATTTCGTGTCATAGGTAATCCCTGCACAAAGTCCATGAAAATTATCTGCCATTTCCACTCTGGTACATCATTAGGGTGCAAAAGGCCTGTTGGGTATCAATGTTTTGTCTTTACTCTCTAGCTTTTTGAACAACCTGCAACAAATTCTGTTATCTCCCTTTTCATTCTTTTCCAAAAAAATAGAGGTTTTATATCAGACAACATTTTAGTTACCCCAGTTTGTCCTGAATATGGAGCTGAATGAGATTCTTCTAGAATCATTCTTCGGAGTTCAGGGTTGTTGGGTACATAAATCCTGTTATGATATCTTAGTAATCCATCCTCTTCTAAACTAAATTCCGAATACTTAGAATCCTATGGGTCCCTGATAAGAGCTAGGTTGATTTCTGCATAAAACTCATCATGTTCTAGATGTTGTAAAATCTGGTCTTATAATCTGAAGTTTATAGTACCCATTGCAGAAATGTGTCTTCTCCTACTTAGGGCATCTGCCACTTTGTTTTCTTTGCCTTCAATATAACTTATGTCAAATTCACAGTCTGCTAAATGTTCTAGCCATCTTCTTTGTCTAGCATTTAGATTTAGTTGAGTGAAGATATATTTTAGACTGTGATGATCGGATTGAAGTTCAAAAGGTTTTCCAATCAAATAATGTCTCCACATCTGAAGAGCATGTACAATAGCTGCTAATTCTAGATCATGAGGTGCGTAATTTTGCTCATAACTTTTCAATATCCTAGATTCATATGCAATTACCTTTTCATCTTGCATTAGCACACCTCCTAAACCTTCTCCTGATGCATTTGTTATAACTATGAATTACTTTTGTGGATCAAGTACCTTTAGTATGGGTGCTATGATTAGCTTTTCTTTCAAGTATTCAAAGGCTGATTGACATTTTTTTGTCTAGACAAATTTCTTTCCTTTTATCTGAAGTGATGTAATCGGGTAAGTTATCTTAGAGAAGTTCCTGACAAATTTTCTATAAAATCCTGCTAATCCTATAAAACTTCTAACTTCTGACACATTTTTAGGTATAGGCCATTCCTTAATTGCTTTAATTTTTGACGGATCTATGATTATGCGTTGAGCTGATATAATGTGCCCTAAATATTGAATTTCCTTTTGGTAGAAGGTGCATTTAGACAATTTTCCATATAATTTATGTTCTCTTAACCTTTGCAAAATTGTTTCCAAATGTTTTTGATGTTTTTCCTTGTTCTTTGAATAGATTAGAATATCATCTATAAAGACCAACACAAACTTATCCAGGCAATCTTGAAATATGCTATTCATTAAGTTCATAAAAGCTGTTGGGGCATTGGTTAACCCAAATGACAACACTGTAAATTCGTAATGTCCATACCTAGTTTTGAATGTAGTTTTGCAAATATCTTCATCCTTGATACGAAGCTGGTGATATCTTGACCTCAAATCAATTTTTGAAAACACTGTCGCACCCTTCATTTGATCAAAAAGATCATCTATTCTAGGAAGTGGATATTGATTCTTGATGGTAGCCTTACTGAGCATTCTATAATCTATGCATAATCTCATGGTTCTGTCCTTCTTCCTAACAAACAACACTAGGGCTCCCCACGGTGAAACACTGGGCCGGATCAGTTTCTTGTCTAACATGTCTTGTAGTTGTATCTGCAACTCCATTAATTCTGTGGTAGTCATTCTATATGGTGTCCGAAAAATGAGTTCTACTCGTGGTATCAAATCTATGGTGAAATCAAAGGCTCGGGAAGGTGGTAGACCGAAGAGTTCTTCAGGGAATACATCTTGATAATTCTTTAGATAGGGATATTTTTCTTCGAAAGATTCCTTTAACTTTTCTCTGATTTCCCCATCTTAAAAAATGTAGTCATCTCCATATGTGTTGTTTTTAGGTTCTCTCATGTCCTCAACTCTGATGACAAAGATCTCACAGCCTTTTCTTCCATATTTCTTAAGTTGCATGATAGATATTTGTTTTGATTTAATTTCATGTTTAATCCCTATAATGCTTGTTGGCCTACCTCGATCATCAAAACAATTTACAGTTTTGGCAAGACAATACACCTTGGCCTTATGCTCACTGAGCCAATTAATGCCTATGATAATGCTATAAGATCCAAGAGGTGCTACATACAAATTCAATTCCGTTGAAAAATTTGAAAAGTCAACCTGAGCCTCAAACATACATTGCTCTACCTTAGCCTTTGACTGGTTTGCATATTCGACTGTCCATGGTTTTGCCATAAAACTAGATCTCTTTAGAAATCTACCTAACAGTCAAGGCGATATAAAACATTCAGAAGCTCTAGTATCAATTAAAATGGAAACAGAGTTCCCATAGATCTTACCCGGAGCTTCAATCGGGCCTATTTGCTATTCTGCTTGCCTATTGTCCAGGGTTGCATGGATCCTTTGCTGATACACTTACTGTTGTTGTACAAGAGGTGGTCATTGCAGCTGATTGGTGTTGGATTTGATGGGACATTTATTAGCATAATGATCTCCACAAGTGAAGCATCCTGAAGGTGGCCGCTTTCTTTCATTACTCTTATTATTCTTATTTGTACTAAAACTACTTTTAACATCCTTGACTCTGTTTCCTTTTGATTCTGGCTTGTTGTACTTGAAATCCTTAAACTATCTTTTTTGAGATCTAGAATCAGCAGCCTCCGTATTCCAGTTTGTTTTCCTTTTATTGTTTCGGATGGAATCATCTTTCTTGATTTTGTATTCTTGCTGAACAACCTTCTTAAGAGCTTCCTCCATAGTTCGAGGAGTGAGAACATCAACTGCTCCTCCTATTCTGTTGTTCTGACCCATAATGAATTTCCTCACCTTCAGATTTATATCCTGCTGATATGGTGGTACATACTTCAATAGTCGGGTAAATTTCTCCCAATACTTATGTGCATTCATATCTCCTTGCCTCAAGTTCTAAAAGTCTAGAAGTTTCTGATCATAAAAGGTTTGGGGCAGCCAGCGATTTCTAAAAATGGTTACAAACTTTTCTCAAGTAATCTCAGTAGTTTTAATGTTTTGCTCGACTTTGGTGTTTCCCCACTAGGTTGCAGCTTCTCCAGTAAAGTGGTATATTCCCCAAACCGCTTTTGAGGTTTCAGAAAAGTTTCTAATTTTAAAATATTGTTCCATTTCAGCTAACCAAGCCTTTGCTTCCTCTCTGGACTCAGAACCGACAAATTTGGGTGGTTTGATTTTCTTAATATCCACTGACAGATCAGCCACTATTTCTTGTTTTTTTTGTTTTTCAGTTTGAATGGGTGAAGGGGTTCTCTTGTTATTTCTAGAGACTTCTGTCTTTGTTCTAGGAGGAGGTGATGAATGTGTTTCCTCATGGTTATGCCCTATTTGGGCTGCCATCTCATTCATTCTCCTTTCCATGTTATCCAACTTCAGTTGCGTTTCTTGCAAAATCTGAAGTAACAAGTCATTGGATGATTGAGTGTTTTCATAGGCTATGCCATGTTCTGCAATGTTCTCGTTGCTGTTCATTTTATTTTGTTTATTGGTTTCACCTGTTAATTTACAAAATTTGTGTCAATTTATTGAATTCATACATATTTAAGTATTTCCACAACAGAAAGATTTTGCAAATGCATGAAACACATGAATTAAATAAATTTAATTGATTCACTTAATACTTTACTGCTGCACTTATAGCAGCTTATTTGCAAAATTCTCTTTTATTGAGGATGTTTAAATCAGAATATTTAATTTTGCTTTTCAGCATTTAGTTTTGGCTCAGATTGGTAAATATCCCGCACCATTCAGGATCTGTGGAAACGCAAAAGAGAGTTGCCTTGTTGAGCGTTCTAGTTTTGAATTAATTTGTTCTTATATGTTGCTTTACTAGCAAGGGTCCACTTGACTCTTTCTTTCTTCATTCGTTGCAATGCTTGGTTTAGAGTTTCGTTATCTATGGGCATGGAGCAGCAAGTATAATTGTATTTAGGCATGTTTTTAATTAAATAGGGGAAGATGGGATGTCGAGCCTTCTTACGGGGTTTTTTAAGTACTTGCATCCTGTACGATCATTCTAATAATTTTTCAGATTTACATAGAAGGTAGTGTCACCTAGGTTCAGTGTTGAACCTGGCTCTGATACCATATGTGACCAATGGATTTTCATATCTAAATCAAGACGGTTTAAACTAAAAACTCCCAACATTTATAAATAGATAACTGAATCCTCTTCACATGACATTAATTGCTTTTAACAATTAACAAAAAATAACTATAATCATATTCAATTGAAATAACAAGAACAATGATTAACTATTCATAACTATAATTCATGATTAGCTGAAATAAATAGATTAACGACTAACTATCATAACTGTATTCATGATCCACTGATTAACAAGTAAAGTAAAATACTTAACAAGAAAAGAAAGGAACATACAAGCATCATTGGAGGATCTTTAGCTGGTTGTGCAAGCCTGGCCTTTGGTGAGAGGAGAAGCATTGACATAGGCTTAACCTCCCAACCTTGGACCATACTTGTCTCTACACATTCTATTAAATTAGAATGACCCTCCCTACCTTGGGATCAGGCTTGTGATGTTTTTTAGTCCGGCCACCTGAGCATCCTAGTGTTTTGATTGTCTGCTCAGTTATGAAACAGACATGCTTACATAACTAGCACTATTCACATCAAGTGATCATTAGATGGCAAACATGTCTATAAACTACCTTGGCCAAGGATTTTTGATTGGGTTCAACGACCCGATCACAACTGCTCGACTTGACAACAAGATTCATTACAGAGATGAGCATGAGCTATTAAATATATTTCATTTAAAGTATTCTTGTTTGATTTCTCTTTTGTTTTCTTGCAGATTTATTCCACCTCTTCACCAATTCATGGCTACCAACTGGTGAGTCCCAGGTGCATTAAAAGTTTATGAGCACCTTGCCCTTTTTCACTTCTTCGCCATTTTGTGGCTTCATTGTCGGTGATTCCTAGGTGCACTGGATGAGCATTCTGCTCTTAATATCCTTTATCATAGTTTGAGATAGCATAAATCTTGCTATTGATATTAGTAATATTCATAAAGGTTCTTACTACATTATGAGACTTCTTTTTAAGAGTTACTACTCGACTTCTTTAAAGATGGTTCTGAATACAATAAATATAAAAAGAAAACTCAATATAATTCGGAGGGAACAATCAGCAAGTTGCATAATATGATCACAGTTATAGAGAAAAGGACTCCTAAGCTTAGTCGGTTGCAGTAGAATATGCATTCAAAAACATAGAAAAGTAACTAATGACCTGATATGTATTCTTTGGGAAATTTGCAATCTGATCAGCTCCCACTCGTTCTTGAGTGCTTAACCTCAGTATCATAGCCGAAAATACTTGCTCGGCTAAGTTGAATCACACAATTTGAACAAGGTTTTAACAATGGTATTTTGTAGATGTATCAATGGTAGAATTGTAGATGTATCGATGGCAAATGCAGATGTATCAATGGCAAGATGTAGACGTACAATGCAGGGTCGAATTGGTTAATGAGACAAGGGAAATGTGGAACGTAGCAAGGTAGGAAGAAATTCGGGCACCAAGGAAAAGGTGATCCTGTCTCTCCCTCATGGCTTCCATATATGGAGAGCGATCGGGATTCCTTGGCTTCCTTCGGTTACAAAAGATTATAGCCGATTCAAAATTCCAAGTATTAAATCGATTATGAAAAGAGAGGGAAAGAAAAATAAAAAGTTGAAAAGAAGAGTTGGAAAGATTATAATTTTCAATTGTTATAATAATATATACTTTTTTTTGTTCATGTAAGTATATCAATGGGGTGACATCATTAAATTACGTTATTATAATTTATTGGTGCCACTTCATTTTTATATTTATATGTACGTATATAAGTATTTATTATGATAATATGATTAAGATCAATTAAAAATCTCTTGAGGTATGTTTTATATTTTAAATTAGATTATTTTATGTTTTCTTATATTATTTTCTTAATAGTTCACGCGGTTCCAAAAATATATCTTGTGATCAAGTTGTTGCATCCTTTCCGAAGAAGTTTAAGGTCATACTTGCTGATCCTGATGACTGAACTAAGCGAACATCCCATTCCGATGATCCTGTTTAGCATTGTTTCCCCCCCCCCCCCCGCCCCCCCCACTTCATCTTCTCCTGTAATCACCCATGAAAACACTTTTTTCATAATAATAATTCTATAATAATTCATTAAAACATAATAATCGTTATTTTAAATCAAGCATCTGCTAATCATCAAAAAATAGTTAATGGTTAATGACCATCTTCATTAACAGTTAATACAACGTATATAAATAACTACCTATTTCACATGATTATGAAAGGATAATCCGTTAAATCCAACAGTTATGAACAAATTAGGTCAAATTTTTGGGATGTAATAATTACTGACTTGGGTCCATCAAGGCATAGTAGATCATAGCGATTTTGTAGGAACTTCATCTTTATTCATATCGCCACCAAAGGTATACGATGTGCTATCAATCATATAGTACACGTATCATACGCAAGTTTTCTTAGAGGAGGTCTTCACCCAAAATATGATAATAAAGCCGGACGATGCTTATCCATTTTCAACAAAGACTTTGCACAATCCAATGCTTACTCTGCTTCATATTGCCCTTCCTTGCTATTCGGTGATGTCTGCTAATGTTACAATCAACCTTTGTTCAAAGCTACTCTCGATGCCATAGAAATATTTATTGATATTCGATAGGGTGCAATTATTGCATTTTGCCGCCTTTGACTCCATCGCACAGACACCCTAGAGTAGTTGACTCATGTCAACGTGAATGTCTATTGTCTTGACTCATTCATCTGCATGATGGTCACTGTTTTAGTGTCTTATTTGTGTGTGTCTTTTTGGACTCTTTGATTGGATGTTTTGGATATTGCTTTCACTCGTGCCCCAATATCTCTCTTGACCCTTCAATATTCATATTCACGTTTCTGTCGAAGGTAGAATGACTACACAAAAGACGGCAATCAAATATCCAAAATATGCACCTCTTGAGAGTTAGCACTACCACAAGAATATGAAATGGCCAAGAAAATTGACTATTGTTCCATTTTTTTTGACATAATGTTAACTGTGGTAGTTTTTTTAATGTTTTGCAAGGGGGAAAAAATTTGTGAGCTCACGTGACGTTTCTAGTTGTAGGGTATGTACCTAGACAAGTACTTGGCACAAGATGTGTACCAGTACCCGGTACACATACCAGTGGTCTAGGTGCGCTTCTACATGCAACCTTAACATTTGGAACTATTGTGAGAGAGCATAATATTACCTGAAAATTACAACATACATGCTACACTCCAAGGAATCCAATTTATAAAGGATGTAAAGACCAAGCCAAATGAGGTGGATGCTTGTTGCCCAAGTTTCATTTCATATCTTTTTGCTTTAGGGTTTGAGTTGAATCAAGTGTCAATGTCTTGAGTCTGAGTCTAGATTGCCCATAGAATGACCTTTCGTCTCATCATTCCTTGAGCTAAACTTGATGCGGGAAATCATATGGCTAGGTGATTAGGTTTTGGAGGGTTTGTTATGCATTTCCCTATGAGAAGAAGGTTTGGATATTCTATTGATTCATCTTTCTTTGTTTCTAATTATGTTGAAGACAAGGATTCGTGAAATGTTTTAGTTTTAATGGAAGACATTGCAGATGATCAAGATCAGAATGCAGAGAAAGCAATTCATGCTGCTAAAAACGATCAGAAAAACCTTAACATCAAATAAGTGAATGCATGTCGTTAATTCAGTGAATGGACGGTCAAAGTGATGAAAGAATGCATGCCATTGGCTAGTTGAAAGTCAAATGCTTACCTATCAGTTGGGTCCCATGCTTAACATGATCACAAGTGTAACAACAAGGATTTTCAGATTTCATGGTGACCGTCAGATATTAGTTGATCGACGCTCGACATTTCCCCTCTTTTGGAATATGCACAAAGTTTAGCTAATGTGGGAAAAGGAGAACATGACACATGGAATAGGCGGGCCCACATTGTAGAGCAAAACAATAATTAAGGTCTTCTAATCTTAGTTGTTGGATCAAAAGATCAACACTTGCCGCTCGTTCGTAGATGATTTAAGGTAACCCAGGGTTGACATGGCGAAGTTGTGAGAAACCAATGTTCGCAAGGTTGCAAAGAGGTTTAAAATGATTTAATCTTAACCGTTGATTTAAGATCAATGTTGGAAATTCTCAGTTACAGTGACCGTTATAATATGAATTATGTAGACTTGCCGCCAAACAACAAAATATGAAGAAAATGATGATTTTCTACAGGATTCCAAGATTGAATGAAGTTGAACTGTCGTCGTGTGTTTTCGGCAGTATCATGAATTCAAAATCGTTGATAGAAAAGATGTCGTGTTCATTTCATTGCATAATTTCATATTTTATTTCTTTTTTCTATTTTGTGACTGTTTCTCTGTTGACTGAGAGATGACAAAAAAACTATAAATGTAATCTCTTTTGATAATACAAGGGTCAGAAAACTTGATAGTGAATTGGTCTATAATTCCATTTACTGTATTGCTTGTCATGTTTTGTGGTCCATGCATAGAGTAGTTTTGCATTAAGAGTTGAAAGACAATCATGTATGATTTTGTGAATAATCAGATGAATTCCATTTCACTTTGATGTTTGCAGTATAGTGATTCCATTTACTTTCTTCATATATGGTTCTATTTCTTCTTTTGTTAATTTCATAACATGTTAGATAGTTTTATTGGAAAATGAAAGATAAATGTGTATGAATCTATTGGTTATTGGTTGGATTCCATTTCATTCAAGGTTGATAGTGAAAGCAATTCCATTTTCCCTCATGTGCATATCTCTCCATTCCTCTTCTGCATTTAGATGGTTAATCTGCATTTATAATAGAAGCAAGGGTTAGAAATATCAAGATAATCTACTACCGTCATTCCATTGAGTGTGATAGGTTATTCAAATCCATCTTGCCTGAATTATTTGTGCTTACAAACAATTTGGTTATCCTTTATTGCTTTCAGGTTAAGAGCTTATAATTTCAAAACTTCTAATCTCATAAAAATATATTCATTGCATATCATTGCAAATCATAGGGAGCTGTACCTAATCATTCAGAGGGCAGTGATAGAATACATACACTGACCCATTTGATGGTAAACATCTTTTTGTCTCTCCTTAACCAACAATGCTCAAATCCATGTGGCACATATTTTCAGCACTTTGAAGCATGTAAATGATAATTGTACAAGATTCTGTAGCCCCTCTTACATGCCTCCAAACTTGGGTACCTAACTAGCAACTACCCCCGCTCTCCTAGTTGGTCAGTACCTCCCTTCCCTCACTGCTTCTACTCTCTATTTGGGTAAGTTCAAGCAATACATAGTTGGTAGCAAATTCTGTATCAAAACTCATCAAGATAGCCTGAGATTTTCCTTGGAGCGAGACTTGAATTAGCTTCAGCAGAAGTGGGATACTAAGCTGTAGTCCTATGACTAAATTTTATTTTAATATAATTTTGATATTTCATATAAAATCTGAAAATTTGAGTCACGAGTAATGACATTGAGCTTTCAAAAATAGAAATTTGAAAACGAGTCAAGAGCCATAATATATATGTATAATGTTTAAACTTTAGATGCATAACAAAGAAGATGAACTTTAACATGAACAAGATCATAAATCATATAATGATATATTTGAAATGATAAATTTCTAGTTTTAACTTGAACAGTGAAAATCAGAAGAAGTTTAGTAGTTTACTGTTAATCAATATTGTATTAAATTTTCAAACTGATTACATATTGAATTAAGCTTGATAAACAACAAGCCAATATGCAATGAAAAACTGAAACAAAAATCAGACATCTTAATCTACGAGGCAGTTTTTTAACTATTTTGCAAGGGGGGGGAACATGTGAGCTGACGTGGCATTTCTGGCTGTAGGGTATGTACCCAGGCAAGTACCCAGTACAAGATATGCGTACCAGTACATGGTACGTGTACCAGAGGTCTGGGTATGCTTACCCGCGCAACCTTGATTTTTGGAGCTATTTTGACAAAGCATAATATTACCTGTAAATTACAGCATACATGCTACACCCTGAGGAATCCAATTTTTAAAGAATATAAAAGTGGAGGAAGCTTCTAGACAAAGCCAAATGAGGTGGGTGACCAAATCCATGTGGCACATTTTTCCAACACTTAGAAGCATGCAAATGATAGTTGTACAAGATTCTCTAGCCCCTTTTACATGCCTCCAAACTTGGTTACCTAACTTTTGCCATAAATAGGTATAACAGATGCATTTAGACACCTTATAACTGTCATATAATCTATCATAAATGAGAGCAGTTACAGATGTAAGAGAATCTGTCATAACTGACTGTTAATAGTCGATTCTCTTACAACCTGGCATTATCTAACTTGGTGCTCATCTTCTCTATGCAAAGATGCCTCTTGACACTTGCCCAACCTGTTATCGAATTTGTTTCTTACACATCATAATTAGTCATAAGGATTTGTTGTTTGTCACAAGTTGTCACGATCTCTTACACACTGCTCAAGATGCCAGCGGATGCAAAGACTGTACCGCAAAGTGGGACACCTACCTTCTCAAGTGAGGAGAAGAATATCCTTGCCACCTCCCATGTTACCTTCTAGTATAATGGCAACTCACTGTGTCTTGTCACACATTGACAAAATAAGATGTGCAAGAAAATAAAAAGTAGGCATTAAATAAATACAGTAATCAAATGAATGCTAGTAAATAGTAAATACTAAGGTTGAGATACCTTGATTTCCAAAAAGGCTGGGCAAGCACAGTTGATATAAAGACAGGAGCAACAGAGGTCAAGAGCTTTGAATACTATAGGGAGGTCACACAACTACAAGTAAAGCTAGCAGCACAGGGAGCACCACAACTGTATTCATGGAAAGTGACATGTGTGACTACTTGAGATTAGATTGGACCAAGCTTTAGAGATGCAGTTTGATTTGATCTAAATGCTCTATGACTGGTCGAAGATGCAAGCAACTAATAAACTAAGATAACTATCTTAGAAATAGAAATAGAAACGAACTACTGAAAATGTTAAACTTTAACCGGAGAGAATTCTTGTTTTAGTTCTTTACAAGCATGAAATGAACATACAGTTATTTATATTGCTAAATTGTTTACAAAGTAATTTAAGCTGATCTAACTTGTCCATGCCTCGAGAGGAAACAGTTATTAGAAAACAGTAGCTAAGTATCATGAATTTAATTTTTTCTTGCTAGTGCTTTATAGGGAGCATTAATATTGGGTCATGAAATGATCTTTTTGAAAACTCTTGCAGGCTATTTTGAATTGTTTTGCAATCTGATTAATCCTTGAAACTGCAATATATAAACCAAACTTTGTGAAGGAAATGTTTGAATGCATTGCATTTTAATTTAGCAGTTATTTGTGCGGGACAGTATGGTCAGTGGGGCATGCTTGATCATTATCACTATGTGATTCTAATTTACAGTCCATGTCTCACTACATATCATGCTGACTATACTTGTGGAGATGGCAGCAAAAATATTTAAGGGTATTTTTATAGGTTGGGAAGTCCTCTTGCTTATTGCAAAATATTGTTTCTGTTTTAAGTTTTCTGGGAAATTGATTATCATTTTTGGCTTGTGGTGTCCTGAATTGCTTTCTTCCACCAGTAGATTTTGTTTGTGTTCTGTGCTTCTATCAACACCGAGTCTGATGAAATTGTTCTAGTTTTTTGACATGTCAGTTTTATATGATACCTTGATCAGTCCGGTGTTTCTTCCTTGGTAATCTCTCTATTATATTTGTTATTTATACTTAATTTTTTGCCTAATGCAGATCCCTGTTAGCTTTCGATACGGGCATGAAGTTTATGACATGGAATCTCATCAAAGTGGCAGACAACAAAGGCGTAATGTACATGGCCATGAAACTGCAGCTCTTGAAGCAAGTATCAAGCTGTCCATTTCTGAGAATGCTATTCACAAGCCCTCTAGGATGAGGGACTCCAGCCAAAGTTTAGTCAATCCAGAGGTAACTAATCTGTTATCATCATCGTTAGGAACAATATCTAGCTCTTCAAATAGCCCTGGAAAAAACGTTCCTTCTAGATGTTTTAAAGAAGTGAGCCCATGTGGATTAACCATTCCCTTCGACAATTCTTCTTTTCCTCCCCTTCCCAAGGTCAACATGTGTAGTCGGAAGAAAGTGGAAAGCATTAAACAAATATATGGTAAGACAATGGCTAGGAATCTTCATTCTGGTAGATCTGGCACTCTAGTTGTCAATAGAGAAGAACCAAGAGAATGTGGACAGAACACTTTCTCAGGTTCTTTAAGTTCAGGAGGACTCTCTTCTTCAGCTGGTGCAACTTCGGCTGTCAGTCAAGGAAACATCATCAGTGACACTTGCTTTATGGAAAGATCAAGTCTTTGTACCAGCAATGGAGTGCACACATATCAACCTGGCAGTCCTGACATTTTTGGTGGAATGCAAGAAAATGGTGACAACTTTCTGCTTGTTGGTGGAGCAAAAAGTGCACGTTCTGTATCTGTTTCTGAAAAAAAAAACTCATGTCCAAGCAATGTGCCTTTAGCGAGAAAGAAAGAAATGCATGCTGTAAACAAAGCATTAGTAAAACACATTTGGTCAGTCTTAGGGGAGAATGAAAAACAGTTTGCTGCCTTCAAAAAATTGTCTTCCCAGTACCGGCACTGTCAAATTGATGCTCAGAATTATTATTCATGCATACGGGAGTTGGGGTTGTTAGACATTGTTTTAGAGTTTGTGAGGCTATCTCCTGAGGCACATGCACATAAGGAGCTTCTTGAGATTCACAATGCCAACATACAGAAAAGTGCAAAAAACACACTACAAACTGATATCCGAGTTATGGATTCACTTATATTATCTGATAATACTAGCAAGCATCCCACATTCAATTCAATCTTAAGTTCTATACATAGTATGGATCTGGGCAGAAAATCTTCTGATGAAAATGTGAAGAAATGGAAAAATGATGATCCTTGTAATGCGTCTAAAGCAGTTAGCTTGTTGATTAAAGCAGAAAATAATTGGAATTCCAAAGTGTTGGTAAGCCAGAGTTCTGTTGCAGCATGTTGTGTAGATATTGATTCCACTGAAAGATGGTCATGCCTTGTATGCACTCTTATAAATGAAGCTGATTGTAGTCATTGCGTGTCTTGCGGTACAGAACATCCCAAGACTAAATCTAAGGCAGAATTAAATACCAAAAATACCATGTTACAAACTGATTTTCAAGTTATGGGTTCATCTATGGTATCTGATAATGGTAACACATGTAAAACAAAAAAATCCAAAGGTGGCGGAAGTTTTAGTGTGGTTCCCACTTCAAGTTCAACCTTAACTTCTATACCCAGTTGGAAGCTCGGCAGGAAAACGTCAGATGAAAAAGTGAAAGTATTATCCAAGGGTAGAAATTTGGCAAGAACAGAAAAAGCAATGATATTGGAAACAAATGTTTCCGGTACTGCAGTGAAAATGGTTTCTTCATTGGATATGGAAAAAAATAACTTGAATTCTGAAGTATTAGTTGAGGATAGATGGAGCTCTGTCCCAGCTTATGGTGCAGAGGATATTGATTCCATAGAAATATGGTCTTGTCTTGTCTGCACCCTTATAAATAAAACTGATTGTACTCACTGTGAAGTTTGTGGGGTTGAAAATCCCAAGAGAAAATCAAATCTACGAGAAAATGAAATGGAAAAATATAAAAAGAAGACATTTAAATTCAACAAAAGAAGCTTAGGGAATGGTTCAACTGCTAGTTTCCTTAAGCTGGGAAACACTGAACATACTTTAAAGGGTAATGTGAAACAAATTTTTGGAACCACTGAGCAGCTATCCAGTCATGGCGCTTGGAATAATGGCGGCGGACGGAGATTAGTAGCATTGGCTCAAAGAAATCATCCTTTTGACATGATTTGGAATTCTTCAAAATGAAACTGAAGGAATATATTATTATTTAGTTTTGCCGGCAACATGAATTTTAAATTCTATAAATATGCAAAGTGGAGGTAATAATTGCCTTGTTAACCAGCGTAATTTTACTTATCAATAGATTCTATAAAAATCTCAATGTCAGTGCTAAGTTAAAATGAAGTCATCTTTCTCTTGGATATGTTTGACAGTTGGAGAGATGCCCTGGGCACTTCCTAAAACACAGTGTTATCACTTTGTGCATACAATAACTAAATTTTGTAAGTCTTGTAAATTTCTCTGATTTTTGAGATGTTACATTGGTAGCTAACTCCAATGTTTTGGGATTTTTAACGGGTTCCTTGCTTTACACTCGAGAAGAAATGGCTTTCCTATGATTAGATGCTTATTTTATTTTTGGTTGCCAATATCATCACTTGATTGAATTGATTGGTGTAATGGAGTTAGCTTGGCAGTAAATTTTTAACCAAATGACAGATCAGTAGGAGATATTTTCCACAGCAAGTCAAATTGTGATATTGCTATTAGGATTCAACTGTTTAGTTTCCAAGTCAGGCTCAATGGCAAGTTAAGTGGATTTAACCTTGGAGGAAACTCCATCATTAAGATTGCTTGAGTTGGAGTCATATTGGAATGGGTGACCTCCCGAGAAGGCCCAATGCTTCACCTGTAAGTATCACCTAGATGCAACGAGTGCTAATTGTTCCATTCATTTCATGAGATGCGTTCTTGTCAACCACTACTCATAAACATGGGTCAATGAGTTTGACTCGAAAACTACAAAGTTGAATCCTGAAATAAAGGATGTATATAAGATGGTAACAGATCCTACTAATTTCCATGAATGAAACTAGTTAATTAGAACATTAAAGTACTAATTACAACAGCAAGTAGGGACATTGAAAGGAACTTAAACAACCCAAAAACTATATGAATCCACAAATAGCTGGAGTAGTGTGATTGAACTTGAAAGTACAACAGTAAGTAGGACTTCAAAAGGGAACCCAAATGAACCCCCCCACCAAAAAAAATGGCTTTGAATATAATAGGTATCAGAATTTGAGGCAGAGTAAGGGTTATCAGCACCAATTGTTGCTATGAAAGAGAGAACAAATAATTTGATGACACTCTCCTGAGAATGAACAGGCTATAAGGGGTTGGTTGGACAACCTTAGGAGGATGGAATTTACTCCTCAGAACCTCACTGAACATCCATGGCCAACTATACTAAATAAGTATAGTGCCAGTAATGTGCATCTATCTCTGTAACCAGGACTACAGGGGAGTAGCTGACTATCCATGCCATCACCAACTTACGCATTTAATGCGAAACTAAAAAACTTGAGTACTTTGGTGGCCACTCGTGAAGAGCTATTCTTTCTACCATCATCAGAATGGGTTGCTAGTACACACTGAGAGTGCTTAAGACATCTGATGGCTGAAGTAACCTGAAGGAGATAATCAAACAGATTTGATTATTAAACTTGACATCTAAATGGCAGTAACTTCTTGAACCCAAGGGGCCACATGATCATGCTAACAATAGAAGGTATTTAGGGTCCATCCTTAGCTAGTAGGCAATTATATCACCTCTGAATTACATAGACGATAGTTCATCACTTCATAGTATGCATGAAAATATGGAATACTCTTTATAGTTAGTCAAAATGGGAGAAAAAGCTGCATCTTTCCTCTATAAACAAACATATGCAAAGATGTACAGGTAGAAAAACTAGGTTGCAAGTTTTAACTTAATTGAAGTGTGGGTTTACTGTAGAACAATAATGAGCATCATGATTCATGGAGTAGCATTCGTCAATATCTAATGCCTTCATCCATTGTCTTTTATTTTTTGATGCTCTCAAGACTCTAAATGGTACACTCAGTACATACAATCTGCGTTAGACTTTCCATAAGCTCTTCTGAAATAAATATTGTTTGTTTCTGGCTTTGAGAAATAGGGCACATTGTTTGAACTGGACCTCTTAGCAGAAGATATTTTGTTTACAACTTTTCTTGCTGAATAGTTGGCTTAGTATCTAATTTACAATCATAAGAAAAGTTTAAGGAATTCAGTTTATGAACAAAATGCGTACATGGAAGTAAGTAGAATTATTGTTCAATTTGATGAGGAGTTTCAGTTCCATAATTGCCGAGTAGTAAATTCTTGTTTCTTTTTCCCCTTTATTAAGTGCTTCATGGATTTATAGGCTTAAGAAGACCGGAGGTGCTAAGAACATCATGGAACTGCAAGAAAATCATCCAAACAAAAAGGGGCTGTGTTCTATTTGGGGAAAATCATAGACAACCTAGATAAGAGGAGTATCTTTTAATTACTGGCATTTGCCATCTTTGAAATTTTGGCTTTGTGCTTATCTTTAAATGCTCCAAGATGGTAGATAGCTTAGTTGGACACTTAAATATATTGCTGTAATGTTGTCAATATATTGCCCTATTGAGATGTTTTTAAATTCAGTCACAATTAATTCAATGTCTTAGAATTTGAAATAAGGTTGAGGGACTTGAATTTCTAGGTATGCCATCCATTGAAAGAAGAGTCATTTTTTAGTTAGTCTCCATACATTTAATCTCTACAACAAATGTTGAATTTTTTTATAGAAATGACATGGATGTGTATATTGCACTCAATAATTTACGCCTAGGGACTCCAAATTATAGGATAGTTAGTTCACTCTCTTATCTAGAGTGCCAACATTTTCAAGTACATTTCAGGATATCCTTATAGAGACAACACAATTCAATGCGTTTATGAGGCTTGCAGTTCTGAATGGTATAGAGGTTTGGGCTCCTAGTTTGGGATCCACTAAGTGGGTGTGTGGTGTTTGGGTCCCAACTCGCATACTTGAACATATGTTTTGTTACAAAAGAATGACCAATCAATGTACTGTTTAATTTGAGTTTGTCACCCAAACCCTTTGCCTTCAGAGTATCGTTAGGCTTACTTTCTACATTCATAGAAAGATGCTGAAGTGGCTTAGTATGCCTGTTTTTTTTCCACATATAAGATGATTTCCATTTTCAGGTTCCTCCAAGTGTTGATGTTTGTGGTATCTTGAGTTTAGTAGCCTCTTCTATTCTATTGAAATCCCTAATTTGTTCATCTTCATCCAGCTGCTCATTAGATGCCTATCGTTGCCTTCTTCAACAAAGGGTGGTATCAAGATGGTTATTTGGGTGGATGTAGTGATAGCTCATCTAAATTACATCGACATATCCAAAATCAGTTGACATCATATTGGCTATCTATCATTCAGTTTAATTGTTTCAAACCATAGTCAGATCAAAATAATTGATGTGTATATAATGGGCCAAATATAATATGAAAATGTGTGGTGTGAAGCATACTGATGTAGAAGATAATACTGGAAATATGCATCAGACAACAAAAGAGTTGTTGATTGCTTTTGCAAGTCACTGGTTTCGCTACCATATAATCGCTTATCTAATATGTTTGAGAGATAAGAGGATTAGTGTGGACTTGGCCACTCTTCTTGTTGCTATATCATGATCTTGCTGCCATCTACAATACTATATTCAAGTTTTGTCATACATGCGGAATTAAAACACATAAGTTCTCAAGTGATGATTAATAGGTCCAATGACAGATGGTCTGTGTCATTTTCAGTAACCTGAAGCTATTATTGCAAATGAATAGAGGTCAGGATTAAGAATGCACATGGCTTAACAAATAGGGAGCCAAATGTGCATGGAATCGATATTCGAATGCTGAGGACATTGGTCGATGTTGGGAGCAATTCCTCATTCGGCAACATTCGTTATAAGTAAACAATATTATTCTACTGTTGTTCCGTGCAAGGAAAGAACTCTTCACATAGGAAGTTGGAGTCTACAGATTGATGACCAAGATAGTCATTTTTTGGAGGAGTTAGTCACTGTGGTAGGCGGTTGGTGAACCAACTTTGCATTTTAAATAAATCAAGAAGGATGTTGATGAGCAGTTTCTCTACAGATAAGTATTCTCCTCGAGTACAATTTTTTAATTTGTAGTCAATCTCTTTCTTTTGCTTGGTTGAGTGTACTTGGAGCTGAAATGATTCTTAGAAGGTTTCTTATTAACGATGTCATGCCCTCTTTGGTATGCATTTGAACACAATTACTTTGTAGTACATGTCTCTACAATGATCCATTGTTGGCTGCATACTATTTGTGTGATCTTAGAGTATGATGCGTACATATAATCTATAGGAAGTTGCATAAGTTAGGTGCAACAAGTGTGATATATTACAGAATGACAAGGAATGGTGATTAATGAATGAATGACTTATTTGTTTAGTGTTGAGCTCACACATCAGAGATGGATGGCTCACCGGTTCCCTATAGAAGCAGATCATTGTGTAGAAGATTCAAGGTTCCTTGGGTATTGTGTTATTTGAACAATGGGAATCAACTTGCCAAACACTGTGGTGGTGAGAACATTGCATTTCCAACCTCATGTTCCTAGCTAAGCTTTGATTGTAGGTCCAAGGTGATCTTGATCATGTTGGATAATTGTCTTCTAGTAGTTGATCATGACAGACGAATGATTGTCTTCAAGTTGGAGAAAGGACAGTCTTCCTATGTAGCTTGTGGGGGCACATTATACTATATTAAGGACCATTTTCTACGGGCTTATGAATTTGTACCCACTCAAGAATGGATGAGAATTTTCTTTGAACTTCTTGAGATGTTGAAGCACTTAAGAAGGGTATTTGAAGGGAAACAATGAATACATGGAAAAGCCAATTGGGCCACATGACGGTTTTGCTACTTTGTTAAATAATTTAAAGAGATTCTACCTTTTGAGAGATTGGAGATCTTTGAATATCCTTCCTAAAGGATTATCCTTTTGGTTTGATATCCTTAGCACAAACAACTTTTTTCCTTCCCTCTTGATCTACCCTGTGTGTAGTGATAATGTTTTACCTTTCAATAAATCCTATCTCAACTCCTTGTTGGTTCATAAAATAGAGATCACTAATTCGTGGCTCACTCTATCTTTGGAAAAATTTAAAGTGGTCACAGAGAATCTATGATTATATAGTTGGCAAACTATATACTCTGGTAAATATAATCATATAGACAATGATCATGATTAAAGGCTATCTTGTTTGCTATGAAAAAGACCACTTGAATGGATTGTTCTCATCACTTATGAAGAGTTAAATTCAAAGGGGAGATATCTCTGAAACAATTTGAGATTGTGTTTATTTCAAAAATGAAGGATTTATAAGCCTTCATAATGATAGATGGGAGCCCATACAATGTTGTTTTAGAAATGCTTATATGGAGGCATTTTTTGATTTGATGCATATGGAAGGACCTTCAATAGAGCAACTTGCATCAAAGATGTTGATGTGCTTTTACACCAAATTATAATTAGATATGTATATTATTATTATTAGAGAGTAATCTATTCTTATTTGCTCATTGTAGTCTCTCTCTCTTATGCAATAAGAACCTTTTGCCTTGATCTTTTCCTTTGAGTCAGAGGATTTTCTTGTTGGAAATGAAGAATAGTACATTAGGCCTAAGCTACTAAAATATTGTATAAATCACAATTTTATGACAGTAGCTCCAAAGTGTCTTTGGATCTAGGATCCCTTAGTCATATGTTGATCATGCTAAAGAAGGTGAGGCTATTGGAGCACAATATCTTCTATGACTGGGATTATGAGGATCCTTTTACAACAAGAGGGAGCCTCACATATCATTAGACACAACATGTGACGAAGAGGTCAGGAGGTTGATGCATGTACTTGAAACTTTATAAGGGAACAACATTATACTGAATATCTGGTGTTGACAAGTTCGAGGATACATCCTCATCTTAGTACTTTCACTCATGTTACTATGAATCAAGTACGCTTTTGTAATAAAGGTAGCAAATAAAGAATATGCATCAGTTGACTTTTGAGGATCATGGTCATATTGATTTAGAGGGAGTAGACCATGTCAAGATGGATTCTTTAGTGATCAAGAAACTAGAGTAGTTAGAGGACTTTTGATACATGAGATGAAGTTCCATATGTGTAGACTGAAAGGCCTTTATGCGAATGCCTAAACCATAGATGGATACTTGGAATGCTATTAATTCAGAGTACATTATCATTAGAGATCTGATGACTAGAATTTTCTCCAAGTCTTCTGCCAAAGTGAAGTTTGTACATTATTAAAGACAAAGTTGGAGTTATAAATCAACGCCCTTACTGAGAGGGAGACAACATTAGTGATTTCTTGAGATGTACCTTAGTGCATCCTTCGCTATGAGAGAGAAGTTTGAGGTGAAAACCCTTGTTTCATCCTTTGAGAATACTCATGGTGGATCCACCCTCTGATATTGTTCGTGGTGGATGTCATGTGAGTTATTACATGATCTTGTGAAAACTTCTCAAGAGGTGATGATCTTTCAATTTTCCATAAAATTTACTTGTGGTTACTATTGTAAGGTGACGATCTTAGCAGTAGTTTAGCTTGCTATCATGATGGATGTCATATGGATGACGTCTATGGAGATCATGATAGTGCATATCTCTTATGTAACTAAGAGTGTTCATACTAACATAAGTTATATTATTGAGATATGGCATGGTGGATACTATGAGATGTATCAATGGAGACACAATGTGCAAATATGTTCTCTGGTAGGCATCATGAGACATGATGTTAGTGCACATACCAATAAAAGATGTGTATGTTGTATTCTTGGGCATACCATAATCCTAATGTTAACATGAGGTAATAGTAGTACATTGTGTTGTTTATTTGGATAGAAATCCTCCTCCCTAGCTAGGAGGGAGTGTTAATAATGTAGCTTCAATCAAATGATTCTAATTGATGAAATCAAATGTTTGAATGGTCTATCTACCTTAAACATTTGATGCCTACCCTTCTCTATTATTATCATGGAGCATTATATATATATATATATATATATATATATATATATATATATATATATATATATATATATATATATATATATATATTGTTACACACACACATATAGATGTGTATATATGTACACACACATATAGACATGTACATGTATATATGTGCACACACACAAACATTATATATATATATATATATACATATATATATATATATATATATATATATTTGTGTGTGTGTGTGTGTGTGTGTGTGTGTGTGTGTGTGTTGTCTTAAGTTGGAAGCACCTCAATTTAATGTTGATTTAACACCTATTTAATGTGACATCATCATTTATTTGCATATCTTCCCTTCTCATTTCTCTTAGCAAAATTGTGGTAGGACTTATTAGATCCTCCTTAATGGTCCAATTTCATGGCATAAAGCTCAATGTAGGATCTAACCACTTAGGTCCTCCCTTGGCTTCATTCAATCACTCAGAATCTATTTTCCGCACTGTAACAAACTTATCTCAAAATCTATACCTGATTTATATGATCTGAGACCTGTTTTGGGACCCCAAGGGAATTGTGAAGGTTCTGTGCCCTAGTTAGCAGGGAAATAGTGTGTCCCTTCTCAATCAAGAACTTTTGGGCTAATCATGGATGCGATGCGTCCCTGCTAAGGCTCTATCTTTGGTCCACTTCTCAAGTCCTATGTCCGGATTGATCCGAGTTGTCAATTTTTATGTCTAGTGAATCTACCAGAGAAAAGCTTATTTGGAGGCCTTTATAAGCCCATCCATTTGCCTCATTTTCATCCACAAGTATCATCATCCATCAATCATAAGGCATTCACAATACCACTTCATGTGCATTAGCTCTCCAAGCATTCAAGGCATTCAAACAAGTTCTCCATTGAAGATCACAGATTCAAGCATTCAAACAATTGAAGAAGTTTATGCAAGATCTAGCATTTTCATAGTTTAAGATCTCCCTTCATACATTTGGACATCTACATTCATTCCTAAGGCAATTTCAAGCACAATCATTCATAAAGATTTTGGTTTCACTTTGATTTCCTTTCTTATGGATTTTGAAGTTGAGTCAAGGCTATTGCATCTACATATGTGATTACATTCTAAATTCAAGAGCATATTCATAGCTTTACATTGCTTCATGTTAGATCTATCTTTACTAATTGGTAGCATTCTCTATTTTCTATCTCAATTCAAGGTTAATTTCTAAACTAGGGTTTGTTTGAGGCAAACCTTGCCAACAACAATACAAAAACCCTTTATGTTGCAAGTTACAAATCTTGAAAGGAAGAACAAGTTATAGATTCAAATACCCTCTTTGTCAATCTCCTCAAATCTAAAATTTATTTTGCATTCGAAGACTGTTGAATAGGGATGCACTGCATCCCTACTGCCTGAAGTTGTCCCTACTAAGAAAACTCAACTTTGCCAAACAACTAAATGATTTTCGGGTTTTGTAGATCTTGCCATTTTTAGTCCGGCTTGAGGAATTTAGCACTTTCAAGGGTCATTTGACAACTTGTTTTTCAAGTTTGTATTTTGCGAGGTATATCATTTCCCCTTTTTCCATTTCAATATGCTGTCATTTCTTTATATTCCAGCTTTACATTGCATATCTACTTACCTAAAACTCTCTTAAGGTGGAGGTTAGGGTGAAGTAAGTCTAAGCAATTCACCCTTTCGTATTAGATTACTAATTGACACTTCCTTTTGTGTTGATCTGGCCTACATTGGGAGGTGAATCTTGTTTCCCCCCTTTATTGATAGGTAGGGTGATTGATTCCATTTCCCCCTACACATAATTGGTGAACCCAACTTCTTATCCATCTTTCTTGGCGTTAGATCTTTCTCTCTTGAGATCTCTCTTATTTATGCATTGCTTTGGGCGTTCACCATTATTGGTGAATCCAACTTTCCACATTTTACTTTCGGTATTGGAGTTAGATCCTTGTGTGCTCTTGGTTAGATTACATTTGGCATTATGGAGATCTTTTGGTGTATTGCCATATTTTTCAATATTATTTTTCTTGCATCTCTTTATAACACTTATTATGTATATGAGAGTTTCTTGCATTTCATAGTGTTTATGGCTCTTCATACTCTGCTTGCTTATGCTAATTATGAGATTAACAAATTCAACTTTTCGTTCTTTCAAGTTTATGGTTAGGTTTTTATGTGGTTGGCTTATTTCTTCTTTGGATTATGTGAGAACCTTAGTTTATGATCCTCCTAATCGTTTGCCTAACCCTCCTAACCCTCCTCCTTCATCTCCTAGCACTTCTCAAACATATGTTCAAGCACAAACCTTAGTTCATGATGAGGATGTTAAAACATTCTTTCATGAACCTTCTCCTCTTCCTACTCATGATGATAAGGGGAAACAAAAAGCTACTTTTATTCCTCCTCTTATTATTACACCTTACAGTACCTTTTCTCACGATTCTAGTTAAAAACCTCCTACTATTGAAGATTTAAAGAATAACTATATTGGAGGATATTACATGATTACTAAACAAGGTTACAAGGGCTTAGGACTTGGTATTAAAAATCCTATCATAACCATCCTAAGGAAAATAAACATGGTATAGGCTAATGTACATCCTCGTATGCAACCTCATCTTCATCTTCTATTACCTTCTCTTGATCTTGATTACCTGGATACTCATCAAGATGTAGCTTTGAAGGTGTATATTTAAGTAGTTGTTGCTGAACCACATTTTTTAAGCATTCCTCTTGAAGAGACTTTTCAAAACTTCATGCTCCTTTCCCTATGATGATTCTCACGTGCTTGCTGATTGTGTCATTTTTTCATTTGTATGTAAAGGAGAAAGTCTCTTCAGGAATTTTCCCTTGTACGCAAGAAGTGTTACAATTTCTTAAAAAATTCACTTAGCCTTTCTTCTCACCAATTGGGGTGGATTCCCCATTATCTTACATAATGAGCATTAGGAATCTCCCAATAGGTTTCTCTTTCTTGTCCCTTAATTGGGGGGCAAGGCTTCTTCCCTTTCTTTCCTTGTAGGGATCTCTTCTTCCTTCTATACATATGTATTTTTTTAATGAAATCTTATGCGGGAGAAAGAGTTTTTTTCCCTTCTTTTCCATATTTTTGGAACTCTTTTGCTTTCTTAGGAATTTTGTTTCTTTCTCCTTGTAATTTGGTGCTCTATCTCACACATTTCTTGATGGTATCTCCTCATTGCATGTTGATATTCCTTTTTCCTTATTTGGATGCATTATCTCTATATGTCACATCTCCTTGCATTACATGAGTGGTGATTCCTTTCTTCACTATACTAGTACTAGCACCCAAATGAAGTGCAAGAAGCATGCCAATAGGAAACTATTTGTAATTTTCTATAAATTGAATGTATATTGTTATTTGTGTACATAATTGCGAATTTTGTATAATAGAAGGATGTATAAGTAGATGTATATAGTATTTTCAAACAAAAAGTAGAAGCAATGTAGTAAGAGGCTTAAATTTGTAAAAATGAAGTAGATTATATTGAATTGTGACTTTCCCTTAAAGTAGGCTATTTTGAAGTTCAATATATGGAGCATTTAAATAAAATATTGCTTGAAACATGAAAAAAACATGTATTGCATATTTGGTCATATTGTATTGAAGGTTTTTAATTTTTTTAAAAAGATTTTGAAGTTACTGATTCATTAATCTTTTAATGAATGGGTCCTAGAAGATGTATTTGGTTTTTCTTTGATTTCATGCCTGCACATTGAAACAAGAGGTTAGTGGATTTTTATACGAAATGTATGGATGGGTGCATGTAAAAAAACCAGTAAAATAAAAATCAAAACTTTTAATGCATAAGGTGAAGCCAAAATTGCATACCTTTTCTCATTGTAACAAGATATGTTGTATCTAAGACTCTACTTTTCTGTTAAAGGAGAATGGTGGTTGTATACAAATGCCATTTATTGATGTAACCCTTGATATATTTGTAAATGTTAACCTTTCCTTCTATTTTACCTATATCAATTGTTGTTTTGTGGAGCCTTAGTCTATAGGAATTATGTATGGTAAATGACTATGCCATAGATAGTGGTTCTTGTCGATGATTCCTTCTAGGGATATTCGTGAAGTTTTAGAGGAGCTATTTCTTTCCAGTTACTCTACAAATTCATCCATAATTTCTTGTTCGACATGGAATGTTCCTTGATTTATCATTAGATATTGCACAAGGTTCTACTGTTAAGTTATTTTACTAGTAAAGTTTCTTGTTACAGAGAGGACATCTCTACGATTTTTGTTAAAAAACAATGATAAATGGTTTTTGACTTAACCAATAATTCCTTTAATTTTTTAATTTAAGCTTCTTGGAATCAAAGCTAGTAAAGAAGAAAATAAATATCGCGTGCTTTCATTCTGAATAGGATATTTTCTTTAGAAGCTTCCAAGTTCTTAGTTCATCATATTATGGTTATATATTCCACTTATTGTACATGTAATTACTAGTAATTCTTATATTATCACCTTTTATTAGATCATTTGCTAGGAATGATTAAATTCAATTTTATTTTTATCCTATCTTCATATGATTTCTAACTTAGAAAAAGTGTTTTAGTTAGGGTGATAGATCAATATACTTCAATTGTAATTATACATAGATGATACCTTTTAAAAAATTGCTTCTAATATCAACTGCAATATGTTTTTGAACATGACATTATATTGAATAAACTATAAAAGAGTACATGCTTCATCATTCTCAAAAAATAAGAAGTTCCATTGAACATAGTTAAGATAACAATTTCATGTTGCATAGGAAAAAGTACTGAGAAATAGAAGATTTCATGGGAAAATTTATAAGAAGAAAACACATAATATTTAGAAACTTCCCATACACTATTGATATGAATGGTGGAAACCTAATGGTGTAAGAAAACATATAAAAACCTCAACAAATAAATGCTTATAAGTGTGTCAATTTTAATACCATGAACAACACAAACTATATGACGAACAAAACCAAATGAGATTAATCCAACAAAGAATGTTCATAACTGGGCTTCACTAATTGAAGTCCTTCTAGTATAACATGCAAGGCTTGGATTTCTTCAACAATATTTGATATGTTATTTAGTATAACATGTTGAATCACTACTCATGAAACATGGGTCAATGAGTTTGACTCAAAATCACACAGTTAAATCTTGATAGCAATATCACAATATTTGATATGATAATTTGTCCATTTGTTCCAAAAAAAAAAAAACTATCTATAGAAACAAGCATGTATGACATTAAGAATGAGCAAATATATTTAATCAACAATATTAGAAAGGTGCATTAGTTGCGTGCCAAAATTACGTAAAGATTTTAAATGATCTCACAATTAGAGGAAAGAAACCTAGCTAGACTTGTATGCATGTCATCTTGCATTATCAACAGAGCATCCAAATGCAAGAATGTTATTATGGTTTTGTACGATAGGGAAAAATCATAAACATGAATGCAATTAACTTGGAACTTTGGAAGCACACAATAGTTACATACAACATAAATGATTATCTCACTTTAGAAAAGAATCTCAATAGAAGAATAGCCAACCTCCATGCAAACAACAAACTTCATTTTTGCGCACAAAAGAAAGTTATTGACAAACAAATAAAAATACTAAGTTATTGCATTCATAAAAACAATATGAAAGGAATTTTTTCAATCAATGCAAACAATTCTATTGAAATTTGAAATGTCCAAATTATAGGTGCATTATAATTTCATGGTTTTAGATTTTGAATATGCTTTTATAATGTAAGTATGTATGAACATGCCTTTATGATATAAGTGTGTGTACACACACATACATGTCATTAGTTATTTTTCAAATACTCAGGTTTTCAAAATTATTACCAACACTAAAATAGAAAATGATATTTATTTGAGCTTATAACTGATGTTAAATTTGTAAAGCATCACCCCATACAAAAAGGTTCCAAAACCTTCTCAATATTTTCTATCTAATAGAACATTTTGACGGCCATTGTAGTTTACAAAATGAAGAACAACCATATTACCTTCCACACACAATACAAACTAAAGAGCCATATTTGCTTTGTCCATGTAACTATATCTTCTAATTTGAGTTTTTATTAAGATTTACAAAAAATCAAAGATATGCATTGAGAAAATATGTCTTAATTGTGACTATCAATACTAATTATGTTAACTTGTAAAGGCATAATATCAATTTCAAGACAGAAAAATAAAGTATCCCTATTTGGTCTATAGATCTGAAGTTTGAAATTACAATTAGCACAACACGTAGAGCGCAACGATCAAAATAGCTCTATAGTAGTATATATATTATATACTAAATTTTGAAGTAAATATTAAGTACATACATTCTTGAGGTAGTTTAAAATTAAACATTATGAATGATTTTTTTTTTCAATCATAGTTCTAATGCTAGTAACCTAGATAGTTCCACCATAGTGTTGTATATTATACTTGTTTGAATTTCTACTTCAATAATCATAGTGCTCCATATTTCCTATGAGATGCCAATATTTGTATGAATTATTGTATATTAATTCTAAGTTAATTTGAGTCCTTGATAATAATCCAATTCAAAAATTCACTCAAAAAATCATCTCCACAAATCCTTATATTCTTACCACTTCAACTCAACCGTTTTCATCATAAAATAATTCTCAAACCCTAATCAATTGCCACCTTTACTCCCAATTTAGTCTTAAACCCTAAAATCATTATATGCTGCCAAATTAACATGAGCTACCACATCTTGTCATCCACACCTACCATTAAAGTTAAGTTTTCGTATAAAAAATACTAAATTTAATAGATTACAAACAATCTATGTAAAATAAATATCTATGTTCTACCACATCTTGTCATCCACACTTGCCATTAAAGTTAAGTTCTCGCATAAAAACTACTAAACTTAATAGATTATTATCTATGTTCTTGATAATAATCCAATTCAAAAATTCACTCAAAAAATCGTCTTCATAGATCCTTATATTGTTATCACTTCAACTCAACCATTTTCATCATAAAAAATTCTTAAACTCTAGTCAAATAAAATAGTCTTAAACCCTAATCAATCACTACCTTTTCTCCCAAATTAGTCTTAAACCCTACAATCATTATATGGTACCAAATTAACATGAGCTACCACATCTTGTCATCCACACCTACCATTAAAGTTAAGTTTTCACATAAAAACGACATAAAAACTACTAAACTTAATAGATTACAAAGAATCTATGTAAAATAAATATAAAACTTTACAAATAACCACAGTAATACTAGTGAAGGCTATCTTGACTCCTTTGTAAATTTATGAACTCCAATGGAGAGAATGAGACTTACAAGGAAGCATTGGGTCACTGCAATTATTACTAAAAAATTGACAGCCTTTGTGCATCTTTCTCCCAAATCATTTCCAACACTTAATCTGTAAAAATACCAAAATGGTTCTAGAATTTATTTGTGTTGTTTCTAAACTCAATTACATGAATTTTTTTGATATATTGTACTAGATGTGATGTCTTAACCACCTTTAGTTGAGATATTTTTAAAGATGAATTCAATAAACAAAAGGTTGTATTTGCAACATGTGTATGTCAACAATTGAAACAAGCGTGATTAGGATACAAAGTGGGTTGATGGAATGGAAATATAATCTTTGTAATTGATTTAGCTAGAGTAAGGGCCATATGTGAGGTGACATTGCACTGGATGCAATTTATGATATTACAATTGATAATTTTTAATTTATTATGAAGACTCATTAACATTCTTGGTACCGTTTTACTGATTGTTTTTATAGTAATTGAATAATAGATTAAAAATAACAACTTATATTTAATCTTTATAGATATACAAATGGTGGTATTATTGCAATAGGACAAGTTTTAGGAATTTTCCTTTATCTTTGAAACAATATATGATCATTTTGTATCACTTAATTTTTTTTATTTATAAATATATGAATGAAGCTTTCCCATGCTTAAAAGAAGATATTATTTGCATTTCATCCTTTATGAAAAAGCTTCATATCCTATATTTTGTATATGTATTCATTTTATGTAGAAGATAACAATGATATTATTAGATAAATACAGAACCATAAGTAGTGATGAATTCTCCATTCTTTTGTTTGATTGCTATGTTACATAGTGTACCTTTTTCGATAGCACCAAAACAAGGGAACAAAAAAATAAACAATTGCAAATACCTTCAGAGCCTAGAATGATATATGAATAAGATGAATTGCGGTGGGTGCCATGAATGGGGCACTAATAAATAGAGTCATCATATTGATAGCCATAAGGTTTATGATATAAGACTTCGATATATAGTCTCATCTTCAAAGCCAATAAATAAATTACCTAGTAGAAGATCACCTCTAGGGTTGTGTTCACACTTTCTTTTTTATGTCACTCTTTAGGTAGGGAAGTTGTTGACACTTATGACCACCACGACTATATTGAAGAATGTCTGAGCATGTGCAACAAGTAACATGTAGACACACATTTGTCAGAGCTCAGGGCGGTGGATTATGTGAGTAATAAAGAGCCATATCATACCATACCCCACACAATTATATAGCGCCCTTGCTAAGAGCAGAACCCATGGGTATGATATTCCATAAAGAAAACCTGATATTATCCCAATCTTTGTGCCAATGTCTTTGCACCAATTGATAGTGTCCAAAGTAGATTGCTCATAGAAGACTAGATCTAAGGGTCTCTGAGTAGAGACCAAGTGCGTATGACGATCAACTTGTGCATTGGATCCACAATCCTGCTACAAACCATTTTCTTTTTTATCACTTTCCATTGTTGAAATATTTAATGTGTAGGCGGTTGCCTCTAGAGCCAAACACCCACCTACCACCCTAACGGCCTGCACAATAGTTAGAAACATTAAATGCGGGTAGGTGAGTTCAAATTCGAAATGAGAGGGAAAATGTTTTTGCCAAGAGACAAAAGGAATGAATCTGATTCATTTGTGTATGCAGAGGCAAGTAGAGGAATTGGATCAGTTGCAAAGTAGAGAAGTGCAAGAGAACAGAGCAAAGAAGGAAATTGAGCAGATCAAGTCAAAGTTCAGAAGACAAAAGGAAGGTTCAATCTCATGTTTGTAGTTGCACATGTTGGACTCTTTTGTTATTTTGTAAGTTCGTTTTGATTCGACCTACAAAGCAGTGATTGCTCTAGGCATTGTTCTATTTAGCCATTAGAGTAGTAAGTTTAAAGTTTAAAGTTTTACTAGTTTGAAGATTTTAGGGTTTTTCTGGTTGAAGCCGAATGCTCCTAGATTTGTAATAGTTTTGTTGAATATAAGCAAGCAAGCAAGCAGGCATACTTGACTATGTTGTATTCTTTCTATTTAACATTACATATTTTACACTTTAGATTTCATACTTGCAAGTTTTGAAGTTATCCTCTCTAAATTTTAATGGCAATTTGTTATACTTCTCACTCAGTCTAGTCTTTGACTGGGTTTTATCTCTGCTGTTATTGCCGAGTTCACTCGGCATCCCTTACTGCCGGGCACACTCAACATACATTGTGCCTAGTTGCCCTTAGTGCCGAGTCACTCAGCTCCTTCATGTGCCAAGCTTACTCGACACCATCCTCCTATCACTCAACACCCTCTTGTGCCAAGCAAGTTTGTCACTCGACATTGCTTTGTGCCGAGCGAAATTTTTAAAGAGTTGTGATTTATTTTTCACATCCATAACTTCTTTGCCAAATTTTCCATGTAACAATATCAATCTTTTCACTCTTCAAAAATTCCTTCAATTTGTGTTTGAGAAGGCTGTTATTATTATATGCCATATTGAAGATCCTTTGTGGGTTGTGGCCTCAAAATTTTGAATTGGATTGACAAATGTTGTGAATGTAATCACCTCTATATTTTTTTTAAAAGCATGTCACTTCATTGGCACATAATGGAAGTATATTTATTGAGATTACATTCTCTCTTGAAGCTATACCATGTTCCTAAAGCAATTTTAAAATCTTAGGTGGTGTAGGGCGGTGGCAAAGATTAAACCCAAAAGATATTGGACTTTATTCTAAAAGATTGCATTCAAATCAGATACTTGATTTTCCTAGATATTGTATGTACTAGAAGATATGCAATTTAGATATTACAACTAGATCTGCCCAAACCACCTTTGAAAATAGTTAGTTGTTTTAAGCATCAGTTTTGGGATGAAATGCTCACTTATACTAGCTAATTACCTATGTTTGTAGTATTTTTTAGATATTATAATGGTATCCTTTCACCTATTTTTTTTCATTTTCTATAGATTTGAATTATTTTATGGTACATTCTTATCCATAGATATGTACTGCTCTGTTACATGCACAACCATGTGTTTTTGCCTAGCAAATATCTTTTCATGCCTTAGATTTTAATACTTCTCATGTGATAATCATCTATAGTCTACTTCATATGTGATATCTTTTCTAGCATCTTATGTAGTATGGAACTGATTATCCTATGATGTTTTCTTGCTTTTACTTTCTCTATGGTGTTGCATTATTGTATAATACTTCTTGTTTGATATGGGGTGTTTGCATTTTGTGCACGCTTGTCGATTTTTGCTTACGACTCATCCTTATACCTTCCAAGATTTTGTTATATAATCCACCATAGAATTCCTTTTCTCGTTTCACACTTGGGGGACAAGATGCTTTGTATATTCTTTCTCTCTTTTTTCTAAGGATCTACTTTCCCTTAGGCTTAAGTGGAACTTGTTTATCATTTAACATTGTTCTTTCTTTATGAAGAAATGTGTCTTGACTATGGATTCTCCCTTTTACAAGAGGTGTATGTCCTAGGTCATGACCTCTTCTTTATCAAGTAAAGCTATGTCCATTATCTACATTTTCCCTTGGTTTGGGCTAAAGTTTGTCATCCTTCATCAAAGGATCTGTATAGGGGAATTCTTGTTCTTCTCTCCCTCTTCTAGGAGATACTATCTCAATCAAGCACTCCTCTTAGGAAGATGTCTCCCTTTTGAGGACCCTCTTTCCATAAGTGATATATCCTTTTCACGATTAACTATATTCTTAGATTGTAAGGGTTAAGGCCCTTTGCTATGAATATAATCAACATTGTTTCTTTAAAGATATCTCCTTGTTTTACGAAGTAGGCATTATTGTTCTCTTCCTTCTCATGTCTATTATATAGACATGAAAAGGAGGGGGCATACATATACCCTCCTTGTACATAGGTATGCTGCTAGTAGGTATGCTTGCTTTGTTGTTTTTGCTAATGAGGTAGCAAATACCGATTTTGAGTATGGCTTAGAGTACTTTAGCCATAGGTTGTTATGTATTTAAGATTTCTTAATTTTCCAAACAAACAACTAGAAAGACATGTGAGTAGAAATAATTTTTTTTCCAGATGATCATATGGAATGATATGGGCATGTGAGTAGAAAGAAATTATAAAGGTATTGTGCACATATGAAGGTATGAAGTGGATGATTTTGGAGTACTCTGTATACACACTCACTATTCAATATGCACATATCATAACCTAAAATCAAATTTGTCTATGGGAACACAACCAACAAAACCCTTCCTTTTCCTTTTCCCTTCCTTCCTTCTCCATTGTTAAAGATCACTGCAGAGACATAGATCACAACGACACAGCAATAGAACAATATATATTCACTATTAATTGAGAGCTTAGATTGACACAATTTTTTGATGATCATAGGAAATGAAATGTGCATGTGAGTAGGGAGAAACTAGAAAGATATTGTGTACAAACACTCACCATTCAGTATGCACATATCATTAGTCAATAGTTCCCAACTAAGGCATGGCAACAAGACAAAAAAAATTCCATTGCACAACCGTAGATAACAAATGCACAACAAGAGATAAAAAATATATTCGCTCCAAAATCGTAAATGAAATACTAGGCAGGGGCATAAAAAATAACACAATCAATCAAAATTTAATGACATTTAGTTTCCCTTCCATTCACTCGATCCTAAATAAAACTCAAAATTTTTAAATAGAACAAAATCTAACCTATCCACAACACTGAAATTGCAAGGAAACACAAAATTCCTTCATTGGTTGTGTAGTTGATTAATCTTTGATGACACACACTCCTTCCTTTGGAAATATTTGGGAATGATTTCACATGCTCCTTCACCTATGTTTGGGAATGCTTTAATCATCTCTTTAATTTTTTTCCTTGTATTTTTTATATTTTCAAAATATCAATGGCTTTGTCGTAATATCAACAACATAAGTGATAGTTTAAAAAAACCCAAATTTCACATTAAAATTCCATTGCTGTCACAAAAATTGGCATTGGAAAATAACCCCTAATGTTGTAGTGTAGGCCTTGATTGTGATGATCTCATTATGATATCTGCCTTAGTATACCCAACCTACTTGATTAATTTTTAGGTACACATTTTTAGGGTTGACCTATTATCTATCATGACCCTCTTTACTACAAAGTCAGAGAACATAACAATGATACAAAGTGGGAAGGTGTGATTTGGCTTGATTTTGCGGATGTCAGAGGGCTTGGAGGATAAAGAAAATGATGCAAATAGGTGTCCCAATAAATTTCAAATTTTGGCTACCTTGATGTTTGTGGGGACATGGGATTCAAGGAGTGCAATATTGAGGATCTCTTTTTGGAGTGGGCTAGTATGGAGGAGATCCAAGATAGAGATTTGGGTTGGCATATTCCCAAGGTGTTTCAGAATGTTGTATTGTGTCCCTGAGGGAGGAGGTGTACATGGTCTTTCCATATTTAACTGGATTCATCAACTTGTGATAGAAAATTGGTTGATTAGGCCCTTGATATTGAGAACATTCATGTAGGGATCAACTTGGGATGTGCATCCAATCAAATTATTGTATTCAAGGTATGTTGAGGTATAATTCCATGTTTTATCATGACCATCACCTTTCTTTGGCTAAGTGTTATTTCTTTTGGTGGTATTATTGGTTTGGGCAGGTGCCTTTCTTACATTTTTTTATTGTGTAGTGGGAATGCATTCTGATAGATTAACAATCTTGTGTTTTGAGAGGTCTATCCCCCCACTTTATTTCTTTGCAACCTATGAGGTTTTGCACATATGCACTTGATGGTAGGATTTCCCTTAATGCGATGGAGACCACATAAGTCATTTTCATTGTACCATGTGGCTTTTGGTTGACTCTCATCTAATGGCTGTGTCTGTGGATAGATGATTAGGTTTTTTTTCACTAACTTGTCAAAAATGACATCAAGTGGCTCCCCTAATGGAGTATAAATTCTATTTGGTTTATTCTAGAGATGTGGTCTTAAACCACAACTATAATGTTTATGGTGTTTGTTTGATTTGCTGGTGCTTGTTGAGACAATGTTTGTGCAGTTGGCTGGTACTTTTTTTGTTGAGGTTGTTGGTAGAGTTTTTGTTAAAAAGTATTTTATTTCTGATACAATTAATATTGCTATAATGTTTATTGATTAGGTAGGTTCGATGTGTTGGGTGTTGCAATGACTATATGGACATGTTGTGTGTTTCTGGCACCGTCAATTACCATTTTTTTGTTCTTATTCTAGTAACGTGATTTGTAATTTAGATTGTCCCTGCTCTTGTGTGTCTTCTTTGTAGATTTTTATGACTCCATCATTAATAAGTCCTTGCTCTTGGCATATGCCTTTCTCTTTGATATCTTTGTATGTTTGTAAGCAATTCATCACTATGTAGTGCACAAGCTTAGGGGGTGTGTGTGTTACTGATGAATATTTTCAAAACGTGTCGCTTTGGTAGGGTGTAAGATATTTTTGTTGTGAGGGTTTTCCACCTTTGTAAGAAGTAAAAAATGCTTTCTCCTCCTTACTATTTTGTGTGGACTAAATCCACCACTGATAGATCTGTTTCAACAAGATGAACATATTGTGCCACACAAGGTTTTGAGACATCTGCGAATGTATTTACAGTCTCATAGGGTATTTGATAGAACCACTCAAGGGCCAAATGCCCAAGGATTTTAAGAAAGAGGCACATGAGAAAAATATCATTGTAGGTCATTTCCTGGACATGCATCTAAAATTCCTTCAGATGTGCGATTGGATCCCCCTTCCCTCTAAATTTTTTAAATTTGGGAAGGGGAAAGGTGCCATTGTTATAGCCTTGTCAAATTGATATGGGACAACATTTTTAAACTTGAAGGTTTTGGGCTGAGTCCCATCCTTTAGTTCTTTCAGGGTGCTCTTTATTCTTCCCAGTCTGGGTTTAAAAGTGCTATAGGTGGTGCCACACCAAAATGTATTGAGTGAAATTAGTGTGCAAAGAACATCAAACTAAGCTTAACATTCACAAACTAACAATAGAAACAACATATATGATAAGAAAAAAAAACATGAAATGATTGTTAGAACAAGCAAATCAAAGAGCCTTCTTGTTGTTTTAGAAGTGTCCAATGATAATGAATGTGTGCTCGAAGAACTATGCTCAAAGATTTAAAGGATAGGATTTGATCAACAATGGAGATGACGTGATAGTTTCAAGTGTGGATTTGTGAAGGTAAATTTATGCAGGAGCATCTTGGGTGTAAAGGAAATCTTGCATCACCAAAAAATATTTCCTTTATGTTTCTGGAATAAGGGTTGTCTTAGCGCAAAGTTTTTGTCTGTGGAGGATATCTACTTTGTAAGCCTGTCATATGAGTTCTAAATGTCCTAATTTCAGAGGTGAGATTCATCTTAAATATATAAGCCCACTAGTTGAGGCTCACTTCCATATCATGAGTATTCGTGAAGTTATTATGGATATTTGGTGTGCAATTTTGGTACAAAAAACTTCAAGCTCAATTTTGAAGGTTTTAGAGGCCCTAAATGGGATCCAAAATGGGGTCAACTAGAGTTTGCGCAAGTCAAGTCCTATAGATCAGAAGTCAAGGAATTTGGAATGGGGCCATAATAGTCAATTGGATCAATAGTTTACAAGTTGTGGTCTTCCAAAGTTGGGCCAACCGAAATTTCCAAAATAAATTTCATATTTGTATTGGACCATTTAGGAACACTCATAGATTATGTAGAAGAATTATGGGTGATAGTTCATAGTTTAGTCTTGTAGATATTTGTAATAAAGGCACCCATGCGAGTTTGCAAATTATAATTTTGAATTTTGTAATTCCACATTTGCACAGATAATAAAATGCCTATATTTTGTTCTCACAAATTGTTGTTATTTCTTTGTTTCTATTATGTGTTTATGTTATTAAGGGGGGGACCCTTCATCAAGTGGTATCTGATTGCTGACTGTGAGGGCTAAGTGTGTCAACATATCATTGATTGTAAGGCAGTTTGCACTAGAGTTTTAGCAAAAGCACAAAAAAGCCTCCATGAAGAGTGAATGGTGTAAGAGTTGCAGGTGTTACACTTGAGGGTTTTTGAGGCCTCTAAGAAAAATGCAAGCATTGGAAGAACAAATGTGTAGAGGGATGAATCTTTCCTTAAGAGATGAAAGTGATGATGAAAGAGAAGAAGAAGGAAACATTAGTTAGGAAGTAGAAGATGAAGTTCTAAACCTGGAAGAAGAAATAATTTTTACAACCAATTCCAAGATTGGAAGAAAACCAAGTTTGATGTTCCCATATTTTTGGGAAATCTTAAGTCAGAGGAGTTGATCGATTGGATCAGTGGATTAGAAGAATATTTTGATTATGCGGATATTGAAGATCCAAATAGGGTCAAATTTGTGTAGGCCAAACTGAAGGGTCATGCAAAGATCTAGTGACATGATATTCATTTGGAGTGAAATAGAAGAGGGAAGGAAAAAATCACGAGATGAGATTGGATGATAGAAAAAGTGAAGCAAAAATTCATTCCTATGGATTATGAGCTTGATCTACTAAAGAAAATGAAAGGGTTGAAACAAGTGGGAAGATCAACTCAAAAGTATATAGAAGAGTTCTATCGAGTTCTCATTAGAACAAGCCATGCAAAAGTTGATAAGGAGAAAGTTGCGCATTATCTTAGTGGGTTGAGGCCACCCATTCAAGAGGAGCTAAGTCTGGTGCAAATGAATAGAATTGAAGAGGTATACCTGTTTTCCCTAAGAGTTGAGGAAAATATGAACAAGAAGTTTGATAAAAAGAGTAGTGGAAGATCTGGTAGATAGTCTTATCAAGGTTGAAATGAAGATTAGAAGAAGGAAGAGGTAGAAATACATATAAGAAGTTTGAACCAGAGGGGAAATAATTCTAATTGTTTCCATGATCATAATAATAGAGATCAGAGAGGAAGAGGAAGAGGGAAAGGATCTAGTTGAGGAGGTTTTTGTGGAACCTCTTTTCACCGTGGAGATGAACAACATAGGGCATTTCAATATCCTCAGTGGAAAGGAAGGGTGGATGTGAGAACTAAAAGCCAGGATAGAGTTGCACGTGTAGATGAAGATGTCACATCATCACTGAAGATGCTACAAGAGAAGTCCTAGTTAACAAAATAGTTCTGCTAAGTGGTGATAATGAACTTGATCAAATGCGGAGCTAGTTTCGTACTAGGTGCAAGTGTGAAGATAAGTGTTATGATGTGATAATTGATGGTGGAAGCACTGCCAATATGGTGTCAAAAAAGATGGTAATCAAGTTAAAGGTCAAGAGGAAGAAATACTCGTGTCCATACCCTATTGCCTTAGTGTTGGGTGAACACAAGGTCATGGTCAATGAGTAATGCCAAGAAAAGTTCAAGATTAGAAGCTACCGAGAAGAGGTACTTTGTGATATCATACCTATGGACATATGCCATATGTTGGTGGGTAGACCATGGAAGCTTTCCATGCATGCTATACATGATGGGCGTGCAAATACCTACACTCTAACAAAGGATGGAGTGAGACATTTAATAAAGCCATTGAAGGATGTAGATAAAAAGGTATATATTGCTGCTAGAGTATATTTTGTTGATGGAAGTAGTTCCTAGAGGGTATGAGACATGAGCATATGTGTTTTTATATGATTCCAAAATATGGTAAAGAAGAAGTAGACGAGGTGCCTACAAAAGTTGTAGATTTAATGGAAGAGTTTCTATATATTGTATCTAATAATGTACCTAATGGGTTACCACTAGTGAGGAAGATTAGTCACTAGATAAGCTTGATTCCAGAAGCCAGTTTTCCAAACAAGGCAACACACAAAATGACACCAACAAAAAGTGAAGTGTTGAACATACAAGTGCATGAGTTGTTGCAGAAGGGTTGATTCCAGAGAGTCTGAGTCCATGTACTATACCAACAGTATTAGCAACAAAGAAGAATGGTGAATGGAAGATGTGTATAGATTCTCGAACCATCAACATAATCACAATCAAATGTAGGTTCCCATTACAAAGGATGTATAAAGTCATGGATTATTTGAGTGGTGCTTGATATTGCATGAAGTTAGATATGAAGAGTGGATACAATCCGATCTGAATTAGAGAAGGAGATGAGTAAAATAATTCCTTCAAAAAAAGGGGAAGGATTGTATGAGTGGTTAGTCATGCCCTTTGGGATAACCAATGCACCAAGCACTTTCATATAGCTCATGAATGACATATTGAAGGAATTTATCTTTAAGTTTGTCATTGTTTACCTAGATGATATTTTGATCTTTGGCAAGACATTGGAGGCACATAAAATGCATATTTGTAAGGAGTTTGAGATGTTGAGGGAAGATAAGTTGTTGATAAATTTTAAGAAGTGTAGTTTGTGGAGAAGGAATTGTTGTACCTAGGATTTGTAGTTTCAATAGAAGGTTTGAATGATAAAGTGAAAACTATCCTCAAATGGCCTACTCCAAGGAGTGCTAAACAGGTAAGATTTCTTCATGAACTAGATAGATTTTACAAAAGTTTATTAGAGGTTGTAGCAGTATTTGTGGACCCTTAAATGAAATAATGAGAGGGGATAGAAAAATAATTCGAGTGGATTGTAGGAGTAGATAATAGTTTTAATTTTTTGAAACAAAAACTTATAGAGCATCCTATTTTAGCACTTTCAGATTTTAATAAGGTATTCGAAGTAGACTATAATGCTAGTAGTACTATAATAGGAACTATTTTAAGCCAAGAAGGAATACATGTTGATTATTTTAGTGAGAAGTTGAATGATGCCAAAAGAAAGTATTCTATTTATGATCAATAATATTATGCTATAGTTAAAACATCTAAGAAGTGGAGACACTATCTTCTTCCTAAGGAGTTTTTTTTATATACTGATCATCAAGCTTTGCAATATTTAAATAGTCAAGAAAAATTAAGCCAAAGGCATTTGAAATGGGTTGAGTTTTTGTAGAGCTATACATATTTTTGAAACACGAGAGTGGGAAGTCTAACAAAGTTGCACATGCTCTTAGTAGGAGACAAATTTTGTTGACAAAAATATAGATTGAGGTGGTTGGGTTCAAGGAAGTCAAAAATTTGTATCTAGATGATCCTAATTTTGGAGAAGCTTAGAAATCTTGCACAAAACCTATTACAATTGACATGACATAGTGGTTGGATTTCATAATCTAGAATGATATGTTGTTCAGAGGTAGTTAGTTGTGTATCCCAAGAAGTTCTATGAGAATCTCATCAAAGAGAAATATAGTGGAGGATTGGTAGGACATTTTGGTAGAGACAACCATTTCTTTAGTTTTTGAGAGTTATCATTGGCCATAGTTGCACCAAGATGTCAAGAAGTTTGTACAGAGTTGTAAAGTATGTCAAATGGTGAAAGGAGTGAAGAAGAATATGGGGTTGTATAAACCATTACTTGTACAAGAGAAGCCATGGGAGGACATCAACATGGATTTCATTCTTAGTTTACCAAAGACATAGTGAGGGCACGATTCAATATATGTGGCGGTTGACAAATTTTTAAAGATGATAGATTGCATTCCCTATAAGAAGACCAATGATGTTGCTAATATGGAAGAGTTTCTTTTCAGAGAGGTGGTGAGACTACATTGTCTACCAAAGATTATAGTTTTTGATTGAGATACCAAGTTTGTTGGGTATTTATGGCATACATTGTGGAAAAAAATGAAGACATATTTGAAGTTCACTTCATCACATCATCCATGGACTGATGGACAGAAAAAAGTTGTGAATAGGAGTTTGGGGAACATGTTGAGATGTTTGGTTGTAGATAAGCCAAAAGGATGGGATGTGATTTTAACACATGCAAAATTTTCATATAATAATTCTGTGAACAAGAGTATTGGTAAATCACCATCCCTGATTATATATGGAAGCAATACCAGAAATGCCCCTAAATTGAAGAATTTGGATAAGGGAGAGATAAGTAGTCCTAAAGTAGAGAATTTTGCAGAATATTTGAAGAACATCCATAAGGAGGCGACGAAGCACATTAAAAATATGAATACATAGTACAAGGTTAAGACATATGTGAAAAGAGGGTGTAGGGAATTTTAGATTGGAGATGAAGTCATAGTTCTTTTCAAGAAGGAGATACTTCCAGTGGGTACATATAATAATCTAAAAATGAAGAAGTTTGGAACTTGCAAAATACTAAAAAGCATGATTCTAGAAATTCCTATGAAGTAGACTTATTTGCTGAACTGAATATTTCACCAGTATTTAACATTTCATTTATGACAGAATATCATGAAGTAGGTGATGAAGATGAAGTCACAGAAGTGCAGTGGAGTATTCTAGCAACTACTTTAGCTACAAAAGAGATTGAGGAGATATTAGAAAACTGTGCTGGTAGAAGTACAAGGAAAAAATCCTATGAGGAATGCCTAGTTGAATGGAAAGGGAGGCCAATAGAAGATTCATCATGGCTAGCAAGGGATGAGGTTTATTTTCATGGATTTCCTTTGACTACCTAAGACGTGATGGTTTCACTTCTTAAATTACCTTGGGTGTCTGATGTAGAGCATTGTGGGTGTAAGAGTAATTTATCATTGCCCAAAAATATTTCCTCTATGTTTTGGGAATAAGGGTTGTCTTAGTGTCGAGTTTTTGTTTGTGGAGGCTTGCTACTTAGTAAGTTAGTCATATGAGCTCAATACGTCCTAATTTCAACATCTTGGATATATCAACCTTTTAGTTGAGGGTCACTTTCATATCATGAGTATTTGTGATGTTATTATAGATTTTTGGTGTGCAATTTTGGTACAAAAAAATTTAGGCTCATTTTTGAAGGCTTTAGAAGCCTAGAATGGGCTTTAAAATGGAGTCAACTGAAGCTCGCATGAGTCTAGCCTTGTAGATAACAAGATGAGGATTCTAGAATGGGGTTATAATAGTCAATTAGATCAATGGTTCACAAGTTATGGTCTTCCGAAGTTGGGCCAACCAAAATTTCCAAAAATAAATGTCATTATTGTATTGGGCCAACTCTGCATGTAATTCTACAGTTGGTCAGACTCAAGGGTTAGGGTTTGATGTCTAGAAACTTCCTAGGTGGTGTAAAATTGCTTATTTAAGGAACCCTTGTAGATTATCTAGGACAGTTCTTGGGTGATAGTTCATAGCTTTGTCTTGCAGATATTTGTAATGAAGGCACCCATGTGGGTTTGCAAATTATAATTCTAAATTCTACAATTCTGCATTTGTAATGATAACTAAGAACTCATATTTTGTTCTCACAAATTGTTTCTATTTCTTTCTTTGTATTATATGTTTGTGGTATTAAGGGGAACACTTCATCATAAATGGGTACGATAATGGTGATTTGATAGTATTGATCTCTCAAACCAAAATTATAAGTTTGCATATGAAGGTGGATGATAATGAGGGAGTGAAGGGTCCAATTTATAGTCCAAGGGGTAGTGGAGTGGAAGGACAAGATGCAAGATGGAAGAAAGATTAGGGAGGGCTAGGATGTAAGGAAAGGGGAGCACATGGGTTGTGTTTGTTTGGAGCTAATGAGAGGGTGACCCTTCTCACAAGGGGAGTGAATTTGCGATGATGGGGGGATGTGCACTTTTTGGAGAATGCAAGGAAATAAAGGGAAGTTATGAGGATTTTTAGTGTGTAATAGGGATGTAAGAGAGTGTAAGAGGTATTTAAGGAAGACTTTAATACATGTGGTTGTGGATGTCAAGGATGTGACAAGAGGGTGGACTTTGGTTTCGATAAAGAAGTCTTAATCCATGCTTAAAGTTGTGCAAGATTTTAGGATAGGATTACGCTTGGGTTAGGGTATGGTTTAGGAGGCAAGTGGGTAATTTAGTAAAATGCAAGTGGATGGGTTAGTCAAGTTAGTTTAACTAGGTAATGAGGTGGATTAGTATAGGTGAATTGGTTGGGTTTGGTTTGAGCTCTTGGATTAGGGGTTTAGTCCACGGTTGGAGGATTTGATTTAATTGATTTATTAAATCAAAGGAAGAATTTGGAATTAAATAAAATAGGCTAGTGAAATTATTTAATTTAATATGAGAATGTGAGATTTAATTAAGAAATTAGACTATAGATTTTTCATTTGATTATTAATCAAACTATAGTAATTAAATAAATAAATAAACTAGGAAATGACATATATTAATCAAATATTAAATAC
Source organism: Cupressus sempervirens (assembly GCA_028749045.1). Lineage (NCBI taxonomy): Eukaryota > Viridiplantae > Streptophyta > Pinopsida > Cupressales > Cupressaceae > Cupressus > Cupressus sempervirens. Next base: position 487,138,027 of record CM053790.1, read on the forward strand.
TTAATTGATAATGTCTTAGAAGATGACTAAATAAGACTACTTAAATGATGTAATTCTACAACTTGAAATGCTTGAACTCCTTAAATGCAAAGGATTTTTTTTGGCTCTTGCAAAAGTATGCTATGAGGTATCATCTTGTCTTATGAAAATGAAGCCTCCAGGTCTCCTCATATATGAGTTTTTGGGTGGAAAAATAATACAAGCCAATCAGAGAGTAGGATTAAACTAATTAAACCCCCAAGGGACTTAGGGTTTTGGGTCCCACAAACCTTAGGGTCAAGGTCAAACCTATTCAAGGTTGACTAAGGTTGAACTTGACTAATTCAAGTCAACTTAGGTCAACTTGGTCCCAAAGGAGAGGGCAGGAGATCCACATAAAGCTCTAGTGGAAGCTAGAAGGAATAAGGAAGAAAGAAGAAGGAATAAGAGAAAAGGGGGCATTGAGCATAGGACCATGCATGTTCTAGGAAGGCATTACAAAATGGGTGTTGAAAGGTCTTAAAAGGAAAGTGTGCCCATTTTAAGATGGCACATTATTCCCCACTTTAGACGGAGTATGAGTTTCCTCAAACTCATAGTAAAGCATATTAAAAGCAAAGAGACGAGCTCATCATAATCTAGGAGACAAAGAAATCATCAAGCTCCCAAGAGACTCGAGTCTTTGTGACATCTGAAATCATCGTAAGAGATGTAAACACTACTAAAGGGGTGCAATTGCCTACCTAATAGGGTTTATGTGCCTTATTGTGAACTACACAAGAGGGGAAAATAAAAGAGAGAGAGAAAGGTTTCTTGAAAAGGGAATGGCGTTGAATAGTCTAGCAAGTGTGTATAGTATGTTAGTCAATCCATTGAAGGATAAACTTCAAGGGAACTCTATGTCACAAAAAGAAGAATAAAAATTGACCCTAGCATAAGGATGTGTGTGTTCTTAAGGTATAAAAATAAGACTGAGCTTCCTAGTCTGTCAATAGTCAAAAGAAGGGTTGAAAAGAAGGATCAAACTCCCCAAACTATCCATACTTTATAGAGAGAGAGATCCAAAGATACCAAGCCCCAAAGAACGACCAATATTTCTAGGAAATAATAATAAACAAAAGGAAAAGAGAGAGACTAAGAAGAAAACATGAAGTGATAATGCACAGATTTGAGAATAAATCATAAATGATACCAAGCACACAAGGCTAAAGTACTTAGGGCCATACACATAATCTATATTTTCAACTTCATGGTCAAAAGGATTAGCATAGTGTATGCACCCATGTTAAAACAATTTCAAATACCTAACAAGAGAAATAACTTTAATGGAAGTGTAATTGCATCCACTAAAGAACGTCTCCACTATGAGATGCCCCTACGAAGAGAAACATATCAAGGGAAATGAGCACATGACAAAAAGAGAGAACACAAAAGGATATTCAAAATTTAGGGTTAGTACGATCATATGATAATATGCAATATTATATCAAGTATGAAATATCATCATTCCCCAAAGGAAGTAGAACTAAAAAAAATAGAGGAAAAGAGACGTAAGAGTTATGAAGAAGAGTCTTTTTTGGGCCAATGACATGGAGACAAAAAAGAATTAGTGCTACCATATCATAAGAAACCAAGAAGACTATAAAAGGTCACCAGTATGAACAATAACACAATTAAAACATAACATGTAACAACATGTAGAAGAAAGGAGACAAAATAGAACAATATGTGTGACAGGTCAATCACTTTATCCTCTTGCACTCAACGAAGTGGAAAGGATCGTCTAAAGCAATCTAATATGAACATATAAAAAAAAAAAAACATGGGAGGAATCACAACACAATAACATAGAATACCATGTTAAATGAAGTCCACATCAAGAATTTCACATACCCCTACTTATTAGTCTGGATGCTAGGAGAAGGATCATGGATCATGAGAGGAATGACATCAAAACACACTAGGAATCATAACCAATTCCAGGCAAGGATTCTAATGGAGTCACTATGCTCATCACTAGAAGTGATTCTAAGCTACACATAAAGCATGTTAAGAAAATTATTATCCATATCAATTTATTATTCATCACTACCAATATGTTCATCATCTATAGTATTTTCTATATCAAGATTATTAGAATCTAAAATACAAACAAAATTTTCATGTTTATCCATTTGCATAGTGTTACCCTTTTTAGCTTCCTCCAAAGACTCACACATGGTTTTGATCATAGGAAGGTAAAAGTTGAGATATAAATGCAGCTTGAGAAGTGAGAGAATGAGCTTTAGCCTTAGCTTAGCTTAATAGTTCTTGTGACACTAATGGGTATGTTGGTTACAAATAGTTTTACAAGATAAACTAGAAGGATTAGCATCAACTACCATTATGTTCCAAAGAAGGAATGACAACAAAATTAGGTATAGTAGCTGAAGGAATAGATGTAGAAGGAAATATACACCAAAATTAGAAAGGACAAATAGAGTAGGCAAGATAGGTGTAGGGGAGTAGCCTGTAGGAAGACTAAGCTCCAAAATCTTGGCTACCTTATATTTTTGGTATTCCAAGACAAGTGGATGACTTTTCATGAAGAGATGATCAATAGAGTTCAATCTAAAAATAATCTTGAGGATGAGATATCTTGAGGAAAGATAGGTGCAAGGGAATAACCTGTAGGAAGACTAAGCTCTACAATATTGGGTACCTTATAATTCTGACACTTTCTATAAAGATGATAAGGACAAGTGGCTGGTTTTTCAGGAAGAGATGGTAAATAGAAATATATCTCAACATAATCTTGAGGATGCGACATCTTATAGAGGGAATGATTAATGGTGACAATTTCTCCATTACAAGGAAATTTAAGGCACTTATGAATAGGAGAAGAAACAACTTGCATGTAAGAAAACCATGAAATACCAAGCTTAACTTGAAATTGGTTAGAAGTAGGAATAAAAATAAAGGTAGAATAGACCTCCTTCCTTGAAAGAGTAACAAGAAGAGTGATCAAACCTTGACTATTATTAAGGAAACCATTACAAGACTCAATCCATATGGGAGTTGTATCACAGCTATCTTTATGAAGCCCTTTATTAAAACTATTCTCTTTAGTGATAACATTCACAAAAGAAGAAAGATCAATCAAAACACCATGAAAATGAATATGAACAACTCTAGAATTGATGTAAATAGGACCATTAAGTTCCTTAAACATATCGAATTCAGCACAACTAATAGGAGGTGTCTATATATGTTCAGATGGCGAAGAAATCGAAGGTTGAGGTTGCAACTCAACATGATTAAACAAACAATTTACTTCTTCTATCTTATCATTATAGTTAATATGTTTGTTAGAGGAAGAAGGTTGAATAATGACATTTTTTGAATTTGAAGGTAAGTGATTAGTATAAATAAGTGAATTTTGATTATGAGGTGTAACAATTATTTTTTCATTGTTAACTTGAGCATCAATAGATATATCTTTAGAATTAATAAGGCCCTAAATAACATTCTTTAAAGCATACCATATTTGAGTATTATGATCAAGTCTATGATGGTATTGGCAAAAAAAAATTGAATCAAAATACTTAGGCATTGGTTTACTAGTATCAATAGGACGAATAGGAGGAAGTTTAAGATTCCCAACATGAAGAAATTTAGTCATCACCTTAGGTAAAGGTTCAGATAATTGAGTGTACTTATGGTTGGGATGATATACAGAGGAAAAAATATTCATACCTTTGGATGTAGTAGCCACTTGATCAAAAACCATATTTATTAACTTGATTTTGAAGAAATTATAGGTTTAGAGAACTTGTTTAAATTTCTTGTGACATCACTCTTATCACTAGAAATATGAGCCATTGGATTAGAGCTCGCAAGTTTACTCACTTGTAACTAGTAATGGTGAAGTACTGCACAATATGTGAAAATGAGGTATAATTAGCGAGAAGAATCTTATGCCTAATGTCTTTATGTAAATTATAAATTGAGATGAGTTGAACATCATGATCAAGCACATGATAAGAAATCTGATCATATGAATGTTGAAATCTACCAATAAAAGAAAATACCTTGATCTTTAATAGTTTTCTTACAATGCATCAAATTAGTTAAAGAAATCTATGGACCAATATCATTCCAAAATTGTTGAATGAAACTATTAGCAAGATTTTGAAACAAATCAATAGAATAAGGAGGTAGAGATCAATACTATTGTAAGGCTCTATCCCTAAAAGTACATGGAAACAACTTAGCCATAAGCCTATAGTCGTGAGAAAATTCTCTACATACAGTCTAATTTTTTAAAAAGATAAATCACAAGATCTCCCTTATCATTATAATTCTCAAGATGAGGTACTTGAACATGTTGTGATATAACATCACAAAGGATATTTAAGGAAAGGGGATTAACAATGTCACATGTAGGAATTTTATACATGGGTTGAGTGAATTGTGCCACCTATTAATTCAATGTAGTAACAGTTTGAACAAAGCTACTAATGGTAGGATTGAAAGATGTGATAGTATGCATAGATATATTATATATATTAGGAAAGTTGTAAGAAGTATAAAGGAGATGCAAAGAAGTCGATAGAGGATTAAAAGAAATGAGTAAAGGGTTTGAATAAGAAAAAAGAACCATATTAGATAAAGGTAACAAAAGAGGTATGGAAGTAGGAGGAACACTCACAAATAGTTAAAGGTTAGAAAGACCAACACTTCAAAGAGTGGACACATGTGTAGAAGTTTCCATAAGAAGTGAAGCATATGTATGTATGCTAGAAATAGTGGTGGAAATCAGAATAAAAGGTTTAACAATTTTGGAAGTAGGAGGATATCATAACTCTTGAGCACATTCTATCAAAGACTTATCATGAGTATTGTTAAGGTAAGATATACCATGCAAGGGAGAAATGTTATTATCATCATTAGTAACAAGTTTTTGAGAGTCTCGGTAATAGGAACACTATCAAGATTTTGATGTTCTTGCACAAGCCAAGTTTCCAATTCATCAAATTCATTCAAAAGCTTATCAACTTTAGAAAGAGGAAATATTAAATATTCATCTTCGACATGAAATGAGTGAGAAGAGTTTCTCTCCATTATAGGATTAATATCATGAGAAAAAATGTTATTGTCATTATGAGTCCTAGGTAGAAAAGAGGAGTCATGATCAAATGAGTCCATTAGCCAACAAATTTTCCTAACAAGAATGCTATAGATTAGACTTAGTGTAATTAAGATAAAAAAAGGGAGGTCAAAAAATAAAACTCTAATGAGATCTAACCATACAAATGCAGTAAAAAGCATAAAAGAGAGATCTAACCATTCAAAAGAGAGCTAAATCTAACTCTATAATAAAAGATAAGAAGAGGGTTCACCAAAAGAAGGCAAACACCCAGAACAAAGCAGTCTAACTCCTAAAGGAAAGAAGGTTCATGTAGGGTTCACCAAAATGTTTAGCAAAAAAATAGAAACACTTTATAATATGTAAATCTTCACTTTCCAAGCCATTGAAACATTAAAAAATGATAGGATATCCCCAAATATGATTCCTCTTTATAACCCAAATTAAACTAGCAAGGACCCAAAGGAGAAAGGGTGATACAGCTAAATTTGAATTATAAAGTAGAATGAAATATAAGGAAATACACTCTTTCACCCTTATATGATAGTGTGTATGTAAAATCATTTTAAATAACTAAATTACAATATTTTAAATAACAACTTAAAAACTCTCAAAATAACTAACTTCAATACATTCTAAATATACTAAGATTAAAATATTTAAAAAAGAATAAAATTTTCAACAATTCAAAAGATGATATCCACTAAAAAAATAACTTAACAGCTAAATGTGAAATCAATTTACATAACTAAATTAAAATATTTTAAATAACAACTTTAAAAACTCTTAAAATAACTAACTTTAATACATTCTAAATATACTATGATTAAAATATTTTAAAAAATAATTAAATTTTAAACAATTCAAAATATGTAATATCTACTCTAAAAACAACTTAACAACTAAATGTAAATCAATTTACATAACTAGATTAAAATATTTTAAATAAAAACTTAAGAATTCTTAAAACAAGTAACTTGAATATATTCTAAATATACTAAGATTAAAATATTTATTAAAAAATCAAATTTTAAATAATTCAAAATAAGTAATATCCACTGAAAAATAACAACTTATAATTAAAAGAAACTAATCCTGTGTGTGTGTGTGTGTGTGTGTGTGTGTGTGTGTGTGTGAGAGAGAGAGAGAGAGAGAGAGAGAGAGAGAGAGAGAGAGAGAGAGAGAGAGAGAGAAGTGCTCCATATGTATTGTGTGAAGAACCTTTGTCCCAAGATCCATGTGAGCAAACCAAATCTATAGTATTGGCTTAGTGTCATATTGTTAATGACTCTTGCATTTGTTTCTTTAACTATAGTGTCACTTTGGTGTGTGCTGATCGAGACAAGATCCCTAGATTTTTTGCAATGCTTGTTTTCTTGGTATCTCCTTTTATTGTATTTTGATGCCCATGCCTACTTGACTTCTTTCCACAATAGGAAGCAGTAGGGAAGCAATGGTAGCAATAGGAAAATGGGCCCACAGACAACAGAGAGAGCGATTGAGCAATGTTGGAGGAGGCTAGGCTTCACTAGAGATTGAGAGGCCCACATGCAACAAAGGGAATACAAATCTCTACATCAAACATAATTTTTAATAACCGTGTCTTCTATTTTACCTATGCCCTTTTCACTTAGTATATTTTATGCACTGGTATTGCAAAAGCAACATTAATCTAAAAATTGGTTAATGCACAACCTACATTGGTTCAATAATTCTAAATATTTCCAAACTAGAATGACACTTGGCACTATTTTCACATGGGGATCAATCAAACAAAGTCAGAGGGAAAGTTAACAGTGGTCTACCATGAGTCAAACACATAAGTTTCTCAAAGGGAAGCAAGGAATAATTTTTTTATCCAACCAAACCTAACGGATGACACTAGTTTCAACAACAATTTTTAACTGCTGGGACAAATGCTGAATGCCCTATATCAAAAGGGTTTTAATCAATTTTTGAGAGAGAAAACAACTAGGCACACAAATCCACTATCTATAACTAACACAAATGGTTTAATGAGTGTGTGGGAGGTTGTTACGTTGGACTTTCTACAAAAAAAGGCAAGTAATGCAAACAAAGGGTTGAATTGGTAAATGAAAAACACTACAAAGGGATTTTAAAATGTAGATAGATCTAGAAGTTTAGGACACCATATAAGAGATGTTTTGTAATGATTTTTTTGTATGTGAGTGGTGTCTCAGACAATATTGGCCAAATCAATGTGGAACAAACAAGGCTAGAAGAGAAAGAGGCCAAGGGGAATTAAAGGCATACATTAGCAAGCTAGAAATCTAAACTATTTACATGCCAAGGAGAGTCTGGCCGAGGGGCTAAAGTGGGCAGATCTTTAGAATCACAAGAAGATAAAACATATTACAACCCAACTAGTACACCACTAACTTGGTGCTCAGAACTATAAATACAAGATCTTATGGAATCAAAAAAGAGGCTTGAGGCTGTGGAAATGAGGAATTGGGAAGAAGAAAACAAAGTATATGAGGCAATAGAGTAAACAAGTATAATAGAGTGGGAAAAAAATCTCTAAAGGAGTAGATTTTAGACATGCAAGAGAAAATGGGGATAGGACAACAAGAGATAGAAATCATAAAATAAGAACTCGAGCAATGGAGATCAATTGGAAACAAAGAGGCATGCCTAACAAATGGAGTAGACATAAAAAAAATAAAGGAAAATCAATAATCCATGGTAGATATGAAAGTCAAAGAGTCTCAATCAAAAGAACAAATAGAAGAAGCAAGATCTTGGTCTCACGTAGTTAGTGGAAAAACAAAAGGAGATTATTTAATGAATAGTCAAAATAAAAATGAAAGAAGAGCAAGACAAGTGGAGCAAAGTCACTAATATCATAGTCAAAGGAGTGAAAGATTTTAGAGAGAATAAGAAAACAAACACACTAATGAGAGATTTTCTTTGAGATCAGCTGAAGTGGACATGTGACATTCAAAAGGAAAACATAATTGATAAATGGGTATACAAAAGGAGAGATAAGCATATAGGAGTTACCTTGAAAAATATAGAAGATAAGAACATCATTCTTAGGAATAGAGGGCTGCTTTGAGGCACACATTTTTATTTGAATGAAGATTTAACCTTTTTCCAACAAGAAGATCAAAGAAGGGAGTAGAAAAGCTGGAAAAAAACAAGAAGTCAAGAGACATGGACCATGTTGAAGAATAGGAAAGCCCAAATTAGTGAATGTTTCTCAAGAGAGAAATATAAATTGGGATCCCATAGGACCACTTAAGTATTATAAGTTTGAACTATAGAGGTTATCCATGGAGAAGAGGTTTGAGGGTGGGGCCCATAGAAGAGGAGAGGGATTTTATCATCCTTGTAGAAACACATAAGAACAATAGTTACAAAGTACTAGTTTTTGAAGGTTACAAAAATTTTTTAGTTTGGAATAAAGGGAATGAGACAGGTAAATGATATGGTGGGATTATAGTGCTGATTTCTGAGGAGTGTGTTAGAATATATAGTCCACCAATATAATTCAGCGGGGGCGAGGGTGGGGGGGGGCGCATGAATCAATTATTCGACTATTATACCTTAATAAATCTTAAATATATGAGCAATATAATAAAAAACCATAACAAGATACTCATGCACAATAACACCAAATATGTTAACTAGGGAAACCCTTGATCAAAGCGAAAACCCTGGTGGGGATGTACCTGCAAGATGATGTACTAATATAAATATTCCTTGTTAGAGGATGGACCCTGTTAAGAGTCTATAACAACATTTAGTACATATCAGTCCCTGCTAGAAGATTCCAACCTTGTTAGGCGTTGTGCCAACCATGTTAGGAGTTGTAGAAGGCAGATGGACCCACTACCCAAACAAATTCAGGGGAAAGACCAATGAACCCACTATCCAAATGATCTCCATATTATTCCTTATAGAATAATAGAAATGAATGGTACTTCTCCTTCCTTTTTCTCTGTCTTGTCAACTAGACTTTTGCTCCTTCTGATCTTGTAACCAAATCACAAATCTTGCATCTAATAATCCCTTGGATCACTTAGTATTCACCAAATACTTTGCTCCTTATGTACTTGATACTTATTCTATACATTTAACACACATTACAAACAAAGAAAACATCTTTCCTTTATATCATATCTTCAAAATAATTCCTTGAATCAGCCTTGAGGCTTTCTCAATTAGTTATAATAAGATAATTAATTAATTCAAAATTACAATAGCACTATCAGCTCATAGTCAATACAACTTCTCACACATGTGATACTAGGGCTTGCACACTCACTGATGTCATCATCTGACTGTCTTCTATTATTGGCTGACCATGCATTTCTAGATCATATCTCTACTAAAAGATATAATGCAATCACTAGAAACTTCTTAATAATTACTCTATCTCTGCACTGCTATCTGTAAATTAGACATATCTTCCATACATCTTTGACTTACTTAATGTGCATTGAACCACGTCATCAGACACAATTTAGAACATGTTATTGAATACACATCACTAGAAAATCAAAACCTTGTATATACAACTATGATCTCTATTTGCTACTTTGCTAGTCTTCATATACTTACTACTATGTTGACATTAATGACAAACACAGTCATGTATTAAACATGTCAATACTCTCTAATGCTTAGGATACTACCCCAAAGGAATACCATCAACATTCATTCTAACAATATCTCCCTTTGGCATTGATGGCAACATAGATGAAAACCATCTAGGTTCCAAGAATACCAAATAGTACTCTGTTGCTACTACTTCTATTCTCTCATCTTCTCAAATCCTCTTCATTAATAAAATCTAGAATCCTCTAGAACACTTCTTTATTCTTCATGTTGCATATCTCCCCCATAGAGATATCCTTCCTTCTTTCTTACATGAATATTTCTATATCTTCCTAATATAGTAGATATTTTCATGCACTCTTCTCCCCCATACACACTTAGGAGATGCACTCTTCTCCCCCATTACTTAGGAGATATTTTTCATGTATACTTCTCTCCCATTGACATCAACTAGCTCAAGTGTCCAAAGACACTGTTCAAGATAAATGCCAAGAGTCCTCAATGACTCAACTTAACATAGATACTTCCCCATATAGGAAGCATCAACATTCAATCCAGTCAAACAATAGTTCTTTGTACCATTGGAATGATGCAATTTCTGCATTATCTGCTCTTAAGTAGGTAGGGGCATAACCCTGAGCATAGCTCTCAAATAATCAAATGTAAAGCCAAAGGCTTTGTAAAGATATATGTAATCTGACCTTTAGTACTCACATACTCTAGTCTGATCTCCTTTTTTGTTGCCTTTTATCTCAAAATATGACACTTATTAGACATATGCTTAGTCTTAGAATGCAATACATGATTCTTAGACATATTGTACTTGTGTTATCACAGTATATGATAACAAGTTTTGAGAATTTTATCCCAATATTCTTCAACATCTACTTCATCCACATAACTTGAATACAATTATTTTCTGTTGCTACATACTCTTCTTTAGTTGTACTCTACTTCAACTCCACTTTGTGAAATACAACCTTGCTTCTTTCTCAGCCAAGAAACTGATCTTCCTCCAAGAAAGAATGCTCCAATATTGGTGCTCTTTCTATCATCCATACTACCTACCCAATCTACATCAGTATAAGCACATAGAGTGAAATCATTTGATTTTTCATACCATATCCTGTAATCAGACGTTTCCTTCAAATATATGAATATTCTCTTTACTACTGCATAATGATACTCGTTAGGATTAGCTTGAAATATGGCTACAATCCTGACTGCATTTTCTATATCTAGTCTAGTGTGAGTCAGATATTGCAATCCTCCAATCATGAATCTATACTTCTTTTGTTCAACTGTAGGTGTCTCATCTTTGCTAGATAACTTGCGACCAATTATCATTGGAGTACCAACAAGCTTACAACTTTCCAATCCAAATATTTTTAACAAGCTTTTCATACTTAGCTTGTGAAATGAAAATTCCATAACTATTTTGCACAATCTATAAACCTAGAAAGAACTTCATTTCTCCTATCATACTCATTTCAAACTCATTCTTCGTCTCATCAGAAAACTTATCACTTGCTTTATCATTATCTCCAAATATTATGTCATCAACAAATATTAATATTATCAGTAAACCATTCTCAATTTCTTTCAAATACAAATTACTATCTCTCGTACCTTTAGAAAATCCAAGTTTTTCCAAATACTTGTCCAACCTTGCATGCCAAGTTCTAGGTGCTTGCTTCATACCATATAGAGATTTCTTTAGTCTACATACCATATCCTTTTCTTATGATAGAGGGACTCCTTTAGGCTGCTCAATTTATACCTCTTCTTTAAGTTCTCCATTTAGAAAAGCTGACTTAACATCCATCTGATATACTTTGAACTTCTTATTTTATGCATAAGCCAAGAACATTCTTACTGCTTCCTTTCTAGCTATAGGGGCACATGTCTCCTCATGATCTATTCCTTCTTGCTATGAATAGCCATTGCATACAAGTCTAGCTTTGTTTCTTACAACTTCACCTTGTTCATTCATTTTGTTTCTGAATACCCATTTGGTTACTATAACATTCTTGTCTTTAGGTCTAGGAACTAGCTCCTATGTATCATTCTTCACAATTTGATCTAGTTCTTCCTTGATACAGAGCCCTTTGTATTTACCTTCAAGGAATCTTAGTTCAACTCAAGGGATTCAAAATAGGCTGGTACACCCTCAAGGAACCAAGAACATCTCAAATATTTCAACAGAGAACCTAATGTTTAAGCAATTAAGACAACATCTTCATTCACACAATTAGATTTCTATGTTTGATTACATTATTCATAAATTTTAATCTTGAACATTTCTTTCCAAACCCTTTGATGAGATTGTTCCAAATTAGGAATAACAAAACATATCCAAAGCTAAGCCAAAAAAAAAAAAAATCCTTTACAAGTTATAGTCTCTTCACTTAGACCCATTTTCTGTGTCATAAATCAGAAGTAAAACCAATAACCCTGCCTAGGGCATCCAATAAATTCCTCAATATGACTCCAAATGAAACCAATTTTTTTCTTACATTGATCCTATATGAATATATTTTCATAATATGTAAGCAATTAATTCTTCCAATTCATATATCATTCTACAAGTGCAAATCATTATCTGAAACTTCAACGAAGATCCTTAAAAACCAATCTTTACTCAATTGCACATAACTTACACAAATCTAAATGAAAATGACTCAAAAAAATTGGAAATGAAATAAAGTTAAAATAAATTTCCAATTAATATAAATAGAGTTTGTGTTTCTTCCAAATATGTCTGTACCAAACATTTTAATGTGACTATAGTTGGGCATCCTCAAATCTTCAAGTAACTACTTTTACCAAAAGCTGCATAACTTCTTCAAAACTTAACAAAATTGATGCAAACAAAAAAGAGAAGTAAGTTTATTCATCCTACTATTCAAATGTATAGGATATACATGGTTTCTAGGCTTTAAATGGTTGTAAAATACCTGAAACCAACACAAAAATAGTTAACACCAATCAAATGACAAGTTCTTAAGAAACTAACTGATTCAAAATGACCTCTTCTTCTTCTCATTCATTCATCTCTATTTGGAATGACCAGTACAATGATTTTATAGTGGTTGTGGTGGTTTACAACTTCCCAACCACCTTTTAAACCAACCCATTACATTCTTTTAACCCTTTTGCATTTTTGACAACATTTTATGCACTTTATGCACTTTTGCATTACAAATTTCATATAAACCCAACATAAACCAAACTTACAACTCAAATGACTTTAGATGGATACAAATAGATCCTTTCACCTATGAAATAAACTTTTTGACATTACTGATCATATTAAGACCTTCTTTTACAATTTTGACAACTTATTACAAATGGCTTCTCTAGCCTTTACATCTTGACTTAAAAGACTCAAATATATCATAAATGGATCACATTAATTTAACATATAACATAAAGACTCTAAACCTCCCCATTCTCTTAAAATTTAGGTGCTTCTGAACCACTCTCTCTATCCCTCTCCCCATCCCACCCTCTCCCATGCTCTAGTCTCTCTCTCTCTCTCTCACACATCCCCTACTCCCTCTCTCTCATTCCCCCCTCTCTCTCATCCCCACCTCTCTCTCTCTCTCACCCTCTCCCATCACTCTCTCTCTCTCTCTCTCTCTCTCTATATATATATATATATATATATATATATATATATATCCTACCCTCTACCATCCCCCCCTCTCTCTCCCCCTATCCCACCCTCTCCCATGCCTTAGTCTCTCTCTCTCTAATGTAGTGCAAGGTAGGAGAATCCCCAAAGGAGATATCCTAGTCCCCAACAATATAACCACATAGTGGAAACACAACACAAGATAAAAACAATGCAAGATCTGATACCAAATCACAATTATTTATTCATAAAGTAACTATTTACATGCAATATGCCTGGCTGTAAGGCCTTCTCTGGGTTAGAACTAAATACAATAACAAATACAATAACAATTCTACAAGATCCCACAAGATCCAACTCACAACACTAATCCTAGCTAGTCCAAATTTGCACTCTGGTAGAAACCTCCAAGGAAGATCTCAACTTGTGCTCACAAGTCCACCAAGAAATCTCCTTATTTTCCAAGCCACGACTACTAGCTCTTCAAAGTTTTCTTCTACACTTCATCCTCTTCCCCATGCTGGATGATCATTCCCGAAAATGAATTACTAAAAGACTCCACAAGATCCCTATTTATACTTGGCAAAATGACTTACAAAACATTCTAGAAAATTACAAAATAGAAAGGATGACCCAAAGATGGTCTACACACATCTCAAGACAAGATCTAATCATAAACACTGCAATTGGAATTAATCCCACAAGTCGACTCACATTAAGAAACAAAACACAGAAAACACGTCCAAAATGCTGACACTTGGCATCAACAAGAACACTCGGCACATGAAGGATCACTTGGCACACATTGTGGAACTCGACACACACTGTAGAGTGAGATGAGATAACATGCTAATTCAAGTGTTAACATGATGTGGGATAACTTCAACTTGACTTAAACTACAAAATTACTGGCACTCGACAATGACTGTAACTCAATAAAAAATGGAAAAATGAACACAAATGAGTAGGATAACATGCAAAGCCAGGATGCTCCTGCATCAAACACCTCAAGTTCGAAAAGATGTTCTAGAAGCTAGAAGAACATCTTCTGGGATTTAACACATAAATCCAAAACTGGTTCTTTACATACATGTCCTCCAAGTCTTCAACTTGCATAATCTTTCCCTTGTTTTTCTTCTTCTTCGTCACATCCATCACAGGTGTTCCATAGGTCTTCTTTCCATGCTGATCTCCAACCTTCTCAAAATTTGCCAACTCAACTCGACTACCAATACTTAGGTTTCTCCTATTAAGATTTTCATTCTACAAAGGAATCATGGAAAACTTCCTGCCACCTTTCTCAATAGTAAACACATTCCTAACATAATCATGCACATCCTTGCAATCATACTACCAAGGTCTACCAAGAAACACATGACAACTGTTCATATCCATAATATCACACAACACCTGATCCTTATGCTGCCCAATCTAGAAATCAATGAGGCATTGATCCCTCACTTACAAAGCATACTCAACTTCCAACCAACCAATCCTATAAGGATAAGGATGTCTCACTCGCTTCAAACCAAGTTTTTGAACGATCTCCTCATCAACAAGGTTATTAGTACTACCACCATCCACAATCACCTTGTAGGCTTTGCCACCAGACTTACAACAAGACTTGAACAAACTAGTTCTCCGATGAGAATTCAATGTTCTTTGACCCACTAGTACTCGTCAAGCCAACAAACTTTATTCTTGCTCAAGCTGACTACCTTGGACTTCAACCTAATTCACAATAGCAACTATCCTACCAATCAAACATTCAAAAAATCTATGCCCTTCTTTTCCATATTTGAAATAATTATCTCTAAACACACCTCCACCTGTCCTTCTTTTTTGATCAATAGTTTTGGTTCACCTTCTACACTCGATTTAGTTTGTGCCAAGCTATCCTACTTCTCCTTTCCTCGAGGATTACCCTAATGTTTCCTATTTAGCTTCTCTTCTACTCTCAAAGAGTATTGATAAGCATCCTCCACCAAAGAAATATTTAGCATACCGACCTCATCTTGAATATTGAGTCTTAAACCATTAATGTACTAGACTACCTTCTCTTTTGACAATTCTCTGTGCCCAAATCGAATAGTCAACTTGTAGAACTCCTCATTATAATCTTTCATAGTTATATCCTTTTGCTTCAGATTTTGCAACCTATTAAACAACTCAAGTTCATAATCTATAGGAATAAACTTAGCCTTTAGTTTAGTCACCATCAATCTCCATCTAGAGATCTTCATTTCACCTTCCTCCTCTCTGTCTCTTTGTAGTTCCTTCCACCAAGGAGAAACATGTCCCATCAACTTAGTTTGTGCCAACCTCACTTTGAGTGGATCCTCACTATCCTCAAGCTCAAAGTAGTTTTTTGATTCACTAATCCAATCAATTAGGTATTCAAGATTCAAAGTACCTAAAAAATTAGAAACCTCCATCTTATGCTTTAGCTTCAACTGAGATCTAGGTCGAACAAACTGACCAGCCTTAATTCCATTAGGTCTCTCCACATGATTAGTTCTATCTTCACCACTCGATCTAGCAACTTCAAAGTCTTCAACAATTTCCTCATAACTACCTTCAGTACCCACATGCCTAGATACACCACCTAAAGCACTCATGATTTCAACAATCATGTCACTCTTCATCAATGCAATCTCAGATATGAAATCTGCTCTTATCTTCTCAGAGATCAGTTCTTCCATAGCATCAATAATATCATCAATCACCCTAGGGTCCAATCTTCTTGGAGGCATCTTCCAAGATTTTTGCAAACCCTAAGCAATAGATCCACAAATCTAGAAGATCACTCGGCTCCACCAAATCAACCTTCTCTGACCCATGATCTTGGTGCAAACCACCTCATCTTTAGTGATCTGTCTACACACTTAGCAACAACCTTCACTTTGATACCACCTGATGCAGTGCAAGACAAGAGAATTCCCAAAGGAGATGTTCTAGACCCTAGCAATATAAACAAATAGTAGAAACACAAGATAAGATAACGACAATGCAAGATCTGATACCAAATCACAACTCTTTATTTATAAAATAACTATTTGCATGCAATATGCCCGACTATAAGGCCTTCTGTGTTAGGGCCAAATACAACAACAGATACAATAAAAATTTTGCAAGATCCCACAAGATCCAACTCACAACACTAATCCTAGCTAGGCCAGATTTGCACTCTGGTAGAAACCTCCAAGGAAGATCTCAACGTGTGCTCGCAAGCCCACCAAGCAATCTCCTTGTTTTTCAAGCCACAACTACTAGCTCTTCAAAGTTTGCTCCCACACTTCATCCTCTTCCCCAAGCTAGATGATCATTCCTTGAAAATGAATTACTAAAAGACTCCACAAGACCCCCTATTTATACTTTCCAAAATGACTTATAGAACATTCAAGAACATTACAAAATAGAAAGGCTGACCCAATAGTTTGCATAGATCCCAAGACAAGATCTAATCATAAATGTCACAATCAGAATTAATCCCACAAGTTGATTGGTGTTAAGAAACAAAATATAGAAAACACATCCAAAATGCTAACATTCGGCATCAACAGGAACACTCAGCACATGAAGGATCACTCAACACACATTGTGGAACTTGATACACACTACAGAGTGAGATGGGATAACACGCTAACTCGAGTGTTAACATGATGTGGGATAACTTCAACTCAGCTTAAACTGCAAAATTACTAACACTCGACAATTGCTGCAATTCAAAAATGATTGTAACTCAACAACAACTGGCAGAGTGAACACAAATGAGCAGGATAACATGTCAACCTAAGATGCTCCTGCATCACTCTCTCTCTCTCTCCCTCTATCCCACCCTCTTTCACTCTATCCCACCCTCTCCCATCCCATACTCTCTCTCTCTCTCTCTCTCCCTCCCATCCCCTACTCCCTCTCTCTCTCTCTCTCTCTCTCTCTCTCTCCCTCCTCCTCCTCCCTTTGTCTCTCTTCCTATCCCATGATCTACTCTCTCTCTCTCTCTCTCTCTCTCTCTCCCCCCCCCCCCATCCCCTACTCTCTCTCTCTCTCTCTCTCTCTCTCTCTCTCTCTCTCTCTCTCCCCATCCCCTACTCTATCACTATCCCACCCTCTCCCATCCCCTACTCTCTCTCTCTCTCTCTCCCCCTTCCCCTCCCTCCCTCTCTCTCCCTCTCCCATTGCCTCCCTCTCTGTCTGTCTATATCTCTCTCTCTCTCTCTCTCTCCCACCCTCTCCCATCCCCTATCTCTCTATCTCACATCCTCTACTCTCTCTCTCTCTCTCTCTCACACATCCCCTCTCTCTCTATCCCATGCTCTCCCATCCCCTACCCCATCTCTCTCTCTCTCTCTCCCATGCCGTACTCTCTCTCTCTCTCTCTCTCTCTCTCTCTCTCTCTCTTTTCCCCATCCCCTACTCTCTCTCTATCCCACCCTCTCCCATCCCCTCCACTCTCTCTATCCCACCCTCTCCCATCCCCTACACTTTCTCTCTCTGTCTCTCACATCCTCCCTCTCTCTTTGTCTATCTTATCCCCCCCTCTCTCTCCCCATCCCCATCCCATCCTCTCCCATGCCCTAGTCTCTCTCTCCCTCTCCTAATCCCACCCTCTCTCTCTCTCTCTCTCTCTCTCTCTCTCTCTCTCTCTCTCTCTCTCCCACTCTCTTCCATCCCCCCGCCCTCCCCCCACCTCTCTCTCTCTCTCTCTCTCTCTCTCTCTATATATATATATATATATATATATATATATATATATATATATATATAGATATGCTAGTAAAAATCATGGATAGAGTAATTCGATATATAGTAAGAGAATATACTAACTTGGGATAATGACAAAAATAACTTATAGATTATCATATTAACCATCTTAAAAAAGAAGTAAATTGAATCATGAATTTCATCTTTTATGGTTACTTCATTAGTTTGACAAGAATCTACAATTTGTCATCTACTTCGTTAAGAGGCCCATCAATTTTTTAGGATAACTTTGATTGTGCTTGTAGAGTCTAAAGTGCCCATCTGGGTCTTTTATAATGTGATTATTCTAAGAAAGTAAGATGCTACACAAAAAAATTAACCATCTCTCTTTTATCTATAATTTTATAAGAAAATAAAATTTTACATCTAATAAAAGATTTCACATGATATATAACTTACAGACCTTATACAAAAACAAAAGATACAATAGATTATAGTAAGCCTGCATAAAAACAACGAGTTGTGGCTTTATTTATTGGAGCAAAATTGAAGCGTTTCAAGAGGAAGAGATAAAAAGCAAGTCCAATTGCAGAAAATGAAGGGATTAATAACAAAAACCCCTTCCGTCTGGACAATGGTTGTAGTTGCATCATTTAGAGAGGAGGAGACAATCGATATCACTGTTGCAAGGAGCAACTTGGCGGGGATCAGCCTCTGCTCCTGCCGTGCTTACCAGTACTACCATTGCCATTGTAAATAGCACCACTACGTATAAAACCCATTACATTGCCATGTTTCATGTGTTGTTGCCATGCACTGCAATTTGTAGGACAGCTAGAATATCTAACATTATCGATTGTGCCAACTGCTCCCTCTTCGGAGGTTTCATCAAAAATTTCATCGTAGATCTTTTCCTCGGCGGAGGTTTCATCGTCATGCATGAAAAATAATTTTCAAACCACTTGTTCAAATTGTGAACCACTTGTCTCTATCCTCCATCCAAACTGTATAGTTTTTGATCTTCATGATCTGCATAGTTTGTAGTAAAAAATCAGATTTAAAAAAATTGACTTTGTTTTGTGTTCACATTTTAGACTAAGATTAGCATGTCCCCACCTTTTATAAAGAGTACAATAGAAACTTTCTTCATCTTCTTTCTCTTATTCTTCTTATTTATATTAGAACATTAAGTAGCATAGTGACCCATATAACAAAAAAATAAATATTTTACCTTGCTCATTTCTTTCTTCTATCCACTCTTGAAAGAATAGCCTTCTATTTTCTATTTGTTAGAATTATTCTTACCTTTTCTTGTAGGAGAAATATTTTCTTCATCTTGACCCTTCTTCTAGTCTCCTTGATGAGCACCTTCATGATTTTCTCTTGAAGACAATAATCACAAATCCTTTCCTAATAAAAAAGTGGATTTCTAGAGACAACATACTAATCACCAATGTTCCCCTTCAGGATTTATCACATGGCTTAACTTCCTCATGTGTTCTATAATATAGTGGTTGTATCTGAGAATAATAGGTTAATCATTTGGGGCAATGACAACCCTAGATTGTAACAAGTGATATCAGAGCTTGGTCATATGTTCAAATATCCTCACGTAATGCTAAGTGGGTGATTTTTGGAGTAACAATAAATGGCTCCCTTTGGGATTTGTGACATGGTTTAACCACCTCTTATTTTCTATAAGTGGTTGTATCATATATCAAAGTTCAATCTTTTGGTGCAATAACAACCCTATCTTGTAACATATACTTGACAAAAGAATTCAAGTTCTTCATAAAATCATTCAAGGCTATCCACACCAACTCATCTCTAGCTTGGTCGAATTGGACAAGCAAGAGGTCACTTTGTTACCTTTGGACATAATACATCTTGGTATTATGCAATTTGTCCTTGATCATCATCTTATGACATTGGTAGTCACTCCAATAAAGTTTTGTAATTGTAACTCATATCTCTTTAGTGATATCTTTTATTTATAGATAGTTAATTAAGTGATCTCTCACCCCATAAAGAATGATTGTATGAGCCTCGACCTCCCTTACTCTGTGCAATTTCAAAGCAACAATATCATTTCTATTGACATCATTGTTGTAATAGAATGGAACCACAACCTATTCTCCTTCATATATATTAAAAGACTTTTTCAATGTGGGATTCTTCTCTATAAATAGTTTTCCTTACATAAATCATTGTGTATTTTTTGTACCATGTCGCATTTGTATTTATTTCTACTAAGTCTTCTATATCTATTTAAATATTTGACACAAATTGCACAATACTCTTCTTAAAGATAGTGTATGAAATTGTTCTTCTACAATAATTTCCTTTCACATGGACTAAGTATTGAAACTTAATTGATGTAGGTATGCATAGTGCATACCATTTAGCTATAACAACATTGAAGATTTATTTGGCACATAGTTTTTAGGAAGTTCAATTTCGAACATTTATATGACCTTCAAATAATATACAATATGTGTTCCAAAAAATTCAAGATGTAGGACCTTATACAAGACACCATGATAACTAATTAGGATCAGGTGATAGGAGAGATTTCCACAAAAATAAAAGAGGTATAAAGAAAGAGGGTGAAAAAAGGGAAATTTATAAATTTTATCATAAATTAGAACCTTAAGATATTAAGCATTGAAAAGAGAAATTGGAGGTAAATCCAATCGTATTTTTTGTATTAAAAATTAAATGATATTTCTTGTTGCCCAAAATATAGTATCTTTATAAGAATGTGTTGGTAGTTTGGTGTAACATATGATGCCAATGTAGTAATAAATGACTAAAGTAAAGAATATACTACTTCAAATTAGTAAGAAATATAATTTAGAAAAGAAAAAAATAAGAGACAAAATAAGATATGGAAAAAAGATACAAAGAAATGAAAAAATGAAAAAAAAGAAATATTAAAATTGACAAAATAGCATAAAGAAATAATTAGAGTAACTACTTGGGGTTGGATTAATTCATACGTGCCTTGTGAGAATATCAAACTGAAATTGAAAAACATTTCACTAAAAGGGAACATGATATGGTCAAAAGAAAGTTGAAATACATAACTAAGTAAAATGGAAAGGATAGGATGATTGTAAGATGCATTTTATAGTGAAATGGCTCTATAGATTGAAAGAATTCAATTCAATGCATAGTAATCTTTTAAATTAATTAATCACATTTCTCTATTAATTTAAATAAATACACTTACTTATTTAAATTAATTAATTTTATCTTGATTCCCTCACTTGGAATTAAATCATATATGTAATAATATTTTAACCCCTCTCTTCTAATATGATCATCACCTAACCTTAGTCTAGTAATCTAACCCATTATTCTAAAACCAAAAAAGCCCAATTGTAAAAAGAATCCTCATAAATATCATTTTTCTTAATTACCCTCTCTACTGCATTCTCTTTCCTTCCGCCACATTCTCCTAATATGGCTACTAGCCCACTAATTAATCCTAATCTCTTTGTTAATTATTTGCATATATATCTAATCCAAAATATTAGCATATTAAGTCACTCCTTGTCCATTACCAAAATTAAATTTTCTTACACCATCTTAAATCATATTATACAAAATCCCCTCAAAATGAATTTTTTATTCATTCTTTACATAACCCAAGCCTCTTTGAATTCTCCAATATTCTATTCACAATCACCAAAATAGTCAAATTTTCCAATGTCAGCCTTTTAGATGCAATATAATATATGGATTTGTGGAAAATATACTCAAACTCCTAATATCTCCTCAACTCCTCTCATGGTTACAATTTTCACCATGTTCTATTGATTTGCATGGAATAATGATGTAGGAGCATCTTCAGTATTTGAGCAATCTTGCATGAACAAAAAAATTCTTGTTTTTTTCTACCTTGTCTATTGTTCATGAAATAGCTATTGTTTCTTTTAGTTTCATGTTGTGTGAAGTTGATATCATGTCAAGGACCTATCCTAGATCCTTGTCCTAAGTGCGCGTATTCTGATGTTTCATATTCTTTGAGTTCTGTATCATTCTTTGTGGTTTCTATTTTTTACATTTTTTATCCAACAAGGCATGTTGTTACTATTGGTGTAGTTTCTTATGCTGATGTGGTATCATGTGCAGTTGGGAGAAGACTCCTAACTTGTGTTTGGACTTGTTCTTAAGAGACTGTGATCTTACATTGTCCTTTTCTTGGGTTTTGGTTTATTCCTCCAAGACCAAACCTATAATGTAATTAAATGCTTGACTAGTTGATTTGTGACTTAGCTGGCTATAAATAAATTTGGGATAGTTGTAGGAAATCATCATCTTAGAGAAAAGAAGATTGAATTTGCGAGCTTGGAATTTCATTTTGTAAGTTTCCTTGTATATGGTCGTAAGTTAGAAGGCCTCACAACTAAGCATGTCATTTTTTTACATGTGAAGAAAATTAATTACACTATTAATTTTTTGTATATAGCTATATGCTCTTTTCTAATTTGTTTGAGTAAAGCTTCCATGTGAAATTCTTAGCAAGGATGTTATTAGCTTTAAGTTGATTTTATTCCATCTTATTCCTCCTTTCATACCTTGAATTAGGTGGTATCAGATAAAGGTTATTGTTCCTTATGACTTCAAGATTATGGATAACCTTATTGGATTGGTTGTAGGGTGACAAATCTAAAATACTACCTATATCTTGTAGAAGGTTATAATCTTGCACAAACTATTATCAAGATAGTTCATGGTAGTGAGAATGCACATAATGCCATAATGGACATGCTAAGGAAGATTTTAGCAAGACTTAAAGTTGTTTAGACATCCTAGAGAAGAGGTGCACATCTTGAGGATGTTAGTGATGATGGAGAAGCAACACCTAATTGTAATCCTAAACCTGAGGCTGAACAAGATTAAGATAGGCTTTTGAGAGTTTTGTCTTTGTCCAACTCTAGGCTTGGTGTTGAAGTTGCTTGCTATGATGGAACACTTGAGACTAAAGTAGTATTGGATTGGATCTCCGAGATGGACATATACTTTGAATATGAAAGAACTTATGATAACAAGAAGGTGAAGATAGAACTCACAATGTTGAAGGGTCATAATTCACTTTAGTGGGACCATTTGCAACTAAGAGACAAAAGAGAGGAAAAGAAAAAATCAAGACATGGGAAAAAAATATTGGAAAGATGAAGAAGAAGTTTCTCCCTATAGATTACCAGGTCAATTTATTGAGGAAGATGAAAAATTTGATGCAAAAGGACATGAGCGTGGAAGAATATACTAAGGAATTCTACAAGTTGGATATCAAATCTAGATATGTAGATGAGGAAGTTGAGAAAGTAGCTAGATACCTTAATGGTTTGAGGACATCAATTCAAGATGAGATCAACTATGTTAAGATAAAAAATGTGCAAGAAGCATATCCATATGAAAGTTGAAGAAATATTGGCGAAGAAAAAAATCAAAGACAAAGAGGTAGAGTGGCAAATTTCAAAGAACCTACAAAGGAAGTAACAAATCTGACAAAGGAATGCAAGATAAAGGAAATATAGAATGGAAAGAAGAACCTTTTGGAAAAAGAGGTAATTACACTAGAGGTATCTATATTGGTTACTCTAGGAATAATAATGGTGGAAAGAGAGAGGGACAATCTTGGTTTAAGGGCACTTATTTGAATTGTGACCAAGAAGGAAATAAAGATTTTGAATATACTAACTCTGGAACGATGATTAGAGGTAGTAGCATAAACACTTTGGCTTTTGAAGAAGTTGTTGAAACACCTAATAAACCTAAAAATGGTCATAAATTAGTGTTGAGAAGGATGTCATGGAATGGATAAGTTGATGAAGAACCTATTTTGAGAAGGAATATATTTAAGGCTAGATGTAAGATCGCTAGAAAATGTTGCAAGGTAATCATTAATAGTGGAAGTTTTGATAAATTGGCATTGCACAAGTTGGTTAACAAGTTGTAGTTGTAAAGATTGAGACATCCTATACCTTACCATGTTTCTTGGATCTAGAAGGAGAATAAAGTACTTGTAAGTGAACAATGACTTGTTAAATTCAAAATTGGTCATTATTGTGATGAAGTCTTGTGTGATATTATGCCAATGGATTATTTTCATATTCTTTTTGGTAGACCTTGGCAGTATATTAGACAAGTTTTGCATGATGGTAGATTGAATTAGTATACTCTTTGGATTGATGGAAAGAAAAAATTATTGTTGCCTTTGGTAGAAAATCTTGAGGAGAATTATTGTACCACTATTAGAGTATGTTTGGTTGAAGCTAACTAGTTTGTTAAAGATGTGAAGGAACACAGAGTTTTTTTTCTTTGCTTTGATTCTTAGAAATATTGAGAAACAAGACAAACTAGAAGATGCATCTAAGGCTAGATATTTGTTTGAGAAGTTTCAAGATATCATTTATGATAATGTACTTGATGATTTACCTCTTGTGAGAAGTTTTAGTCACTGCATTGATTTGACACCTAGAGCTAGTTTTCCTAATAAAATACCACATAGATTGACACATGCTAAAAATGTCAAGTTGAATAGACAAGTGCAAGAATTAATTGAGAGGGGTTTGATTAGAGAAATTTTGAGTCCTTGTGTAGTACCTACAATGTTAGCACCTAAAAAGAATGGAGAATGGAGCATGTGCATCGACTATAGAGCTATAAAAAAGATAACAGTGAATTATAGATTTCCCTTGCCTAGGATGGATACCATAATGGATTGTTTGAGTGGAACAAAGTATTTTACCAAGATTTATTTGAAAAGTGGCTATCATTAGACTATATAATTAGAGAAGGAGGTCAATGGAAAATTTCTTGTAAGACTAATGAGGGTTTCTATGAGTGGTTGGTCATGCCTTTTGGTTTAACTAGTGCACCTAGTACTTTATGGTATAGCTTGCCAACTCATCTATCAAGTCTTGAATGATATGCTTTAGTTCCATACAATTATTGATCTTGTGTCCTTTATTTTGATGGAGGTTGTAGTATACGTTGTCATTCCAATACTTGGGTTTCATCTCAGGTTCCCAATGTTTTTCTTAGGAAGTGTTAAGAGTTTGTTTAAATAAGAGATTTGAGAGAACCTCTGAGATATCTCACCATGGAGTAAAATTTCTTTTGTGTTTGGATAACCATGGAACATTTCAAGGTTTTTTTGTTGTTTTTACTGTTAAATGATTTTTGTCTAGTTCGTATTTTTTTTCCTTGTAAGTTTGATGTTAAATTAAAAAAAATTGTATTGTGATTTAGAGTTGTTCCCATCCACCACTCCATAATTCACTATGTGTTCATTTTTGTTTCAATTTTTTTGTCTGTCTTTACCATAGTTATTATTGGTGTTTGGCTTATCTTTCCTTTCCTCATAGATGGTTATTTCTAAGTTCTTGACCATGATGTTTTCAATTTAAACTATACATTCAACCATTCCATTAAATGTTGAGGATCCTTGAAGTTGTATATTGTAACCTAAATAAGAAATTAAATTATTCACAAAGATATCTATCTTTTCTCTTTTAGGTATGTCCCTTACATATTGTGCAAATAGTTTTCTCCATCAATGTAAGAACTTTAGGAATGGTTCTCCATTATATCCATCTTTTCTCTTTGATGAGATCTCACTGGATAACTATTGATAACACTTCAAAGATAATAAAATGATTAATTTTTTCATATCTTTTAAAAACAAGTTAAATTTATTGATCTAATTGGTGTATTAATATCTAATTGATAATGGAAAAATGTAAAAATTTCTTATGTTTAAAAAGTTTTAAATAGTTTTTATAAATAGGTAAATATGATTAAGTTTAGTATAATTTGTTTAAAACAATTAAATATCATTGTCTAATATATAATATTTTTCTTTAATTTTTAATTTTCATATTTTTTAAAAATAAATTAAATTTATTTAATAATTTAATATTAATATATTTTAACTTTTTAAACAACTTTAATATATTTTAACTTTTGAGAACCTTTGTAAATAAACGTGGCACTTTAATATATTTTTCAAATGTTGTGTGCAACTTGACAACTTTGGATTCCCTTACATTTTAGGAGTGGTAAATCAATGCTATTGGCCTAGAAAAATGAAGAAAACATCTTTAGATACTTTAAGGGTCATTTCCCAAGGTAGAGTTGATTGTATGTAAGTTTTTGAAGTGAAAGAAGAGCACAATGTTCTAATTTTCCAGTATGGTCAACTTGTTTTGAGTGCTAATAGTGTCCTAATGGATTGAAAGGCTTAAAATAGTGTTGGATTCTTAGAATAGAGGCAAGGATACAATTTTTTCTTTCAGTGAGCAAGTTGATTAGAATAGATTAGAGTACATTTGTTAATTTTTTAAGTTTTAGGCTAGTTGTTGATCCAATTCAAAGTGGTTTCTAGTTTCATGGCTCCTCTACGAAATCCAACCAGGAGAGACCCTATACAATGTGAATTCAAGTAGGAGGTTAGAGGAGTCAATTTTCTATTTTTAAGACCATGCCCTAGCCTAGCTTAGACTATCTGACTAGGTGTATAAAAGTTAAAAATCTAAATGTAGAAGCAAGGGTGAGTGTGAAAGAACTGAACCAAGACTAGTTATAGAGTCATTAGGGTCCTATAGAGCCCTAAGAGTGATCTAGGAGCTTGAACAATCCATTTGAATAGATTTCTAGGAAGAAATAAGTCGACTTCTCTCTAGGAGCCCAAATAGCCCTATTAGCCCTACATTTCAGGACATTCGTGTACAGAGAAGTTGAGGACCTTAGACCTAGAAAATGTTTTCAGTTTTTGAAAAGGGTATCAGGATCTTAGGTTAGAATTTGGGTTTGTTTGTGAGTTTTGGGAGAAAATTTAGGAAAATGTTCTAGATAGGGCTAATTGGTTGGAAATCAATTGAATTAGGAAATCAATTGAATTGGGGTTTGAGAGCTATTCAAATGGGAATGAATGGATGTAGAATGAGTGAAAAATGGTGGATGATGCCCTTGCAACATTGGAGGAGTTTATATGAAAGATTCAAGCCTAGAATCCTTCAAGCAAAAGTGAACCATTGAGACAAAACTAGTGATAGTTGTCCTTCAAGGTTAAACACAAGAAGACTTAGGCTTGGAGTGTCGAGGTTATTGATATCTTAGGATAGTGATTAGGATCCCAAGAAGGTTGGACAAATAGAGTCCTTTGGTAACTTGTGTGAGAACCCCTTGAAGAAATTCTATCAAATTGGTATCAGAGTATAAAAGATTAGGCTTGTGGTTAATGTTCCAACATGATGAATTAGTTGGAAAGTCTGGAATGGTTATCAATGTAGAGCTTGCTAAGAAGGTAGATAAGCAAGAAGAAGAGAATAGCTTTCTAAAAGCTAGGCTAGCTCAATTGGAACAAAAAAGTGGATGAAGTGGTTGAGAAGGCTGAAGAAGTCAAGGACAAGATTGAGGAACAATCTAAAGAAGAAAAAGGTAAGGAGGTTGCAATTTAGGAAGAGGTCCTTGAACCAAACCTTGTAGTCACTGAAGAACCATTCCTTAAATCATTAAGAGCCTTAAGTGGAAAGTCTCTAGAAGGCATTCCAATCTTTAGTGATAAGATGGAACCTGAGGTAGTCCTAGATTTGATAGAAGGACTAGAAAATCACTTTGAATGTGATAGCATAACTGAAGCTTAGAAGGTTAGAGTTTTAAAGGCCAAGTTAAGAGGGTTTGCACTCACTTGGTGGAAATTTATCCAAGATGAGAGAGAGAAGGAAGGAAAGAATATAATTTACACATGGAAGGCTATGGTGGGAAGAATCAAAGATACTTATGTGCCTAAGGATTACAAAATCTAGTTACATAAAAGGAGGCAATGTCTTAGACAAAAAGACTTGGATGTGAACTCTTATACTAAGGAGTTTCAAATATTGTGTATGAGATCAAGGGTTGTAAATGATGAGAAGATAAAGGTAGCAAGATACCTCAATGGACTTAAATGGACCATACAATATGAGATGAGTCTTTTGACTCCAAAAACTATTTAGAAGTGCCACCAAATTGTTTTCAAAGTTGAAGAAAAGCTGAGGAAGAAACAAGATTCTACTGCTACTAGAGGCAAAGGTAAAGGAAGAGAGAACAAAGAACAAAGAGGTGGGTATGGTGGAAGAATTTATAAATCAAAGATAGAAGGAGAGGTAAAATACACTAAAAACCAAGAAGGAGGCTCTAACAAAGGTAGTGGAGGAAGGAACAATAGCCTAGGTAGATGTAACTATTTTGCCAACATGAAGTGTTACCACCACAATCAAATGGGACATCCTACATACAGATGTCTAGAGAAAGGTTCTACTTCTCATGGAGGTGATAAGAGGGTAAACTATGTCCAAGAAGAGGTTGGTGGTGGAGATAAAAACCTTGAAGTTCCCTTAGTGTCTAAAGGAGAGAACTTGATGATGAGGAGGACACTAATCAAGGAGAAAGTAAAAGAGGAACCTAGTCAAAGAAGGTAACTGTCCAGAGTGAAATGCAAGATGATGGGTTAGGTTTGTAGAATCATCATAGACTTAGGGTCTAATAATAATGTAGTGTTAGAGGAGACAATCACTAAACTAAAGATGAAAAGAATACCTCACACTAGTCCATATAAAGTTACCTGGTTGAACAAGGGGTAGCATGTCCCAATCAATGATCAATCTTGGGTGGAGTTTTCAATTGGAATATATAAGGATAATGTATTATGTGATGTCTTACCTATGGATTCATGCCACTTGCTCCTAGGCAGACCATGGAAATTTGATAGAGACACCATACATGATGGAGTGAAGAACTCATACTCTTTGAAGAAGGATAATAAGATATTTAAAATCCAATCACTATTAGAGGATGGTGAGGTACAAGAAACTGGTCTCAATGTACTCATGGTGAGTCAAAATAAATTCTTAAAAACCCTAGAAGAAGAAGGAGTTTGGCTTGCACTGGTGTTGAAGCCAAAAGGAGTAGTTTCAAACAAGATAGGAAAAAGGACAGACTTTCCAATAGAAGTACATGAAATATCGCAGAAGTATGAAGGGTAAGTGCACCAAGTTGTGGTGCCAAAATCGGGGTATAAGTGGCCACTTTTTTTCTAAAATCAACAATTTTTTAAATTTGACAATAATTTGAAGATAGTTATGCTCAAAATTTTAAGAAATGAAAAAAATAAAAGTATTAGTCTTTTGCATCTAGTTTCTAAACTACTAATTTTTTTTGAAAATAGTTTAGTTTTAGGTCCTCAAAAAGGGGGGCCACAAAAAGTGGTACTATTTTTTTAGAAAAAACATAACATAGTGCAAAGTGTACCCCCCCCCCCCCCCCTTTTCTTTTTTTCTTTTTTTAAATTCTTAAAATCGCTTTGGTTAAAAGTTACCTAACACTGTGTAGTTTATCCTATATTTTTGGGGTAATTTTATAATGTGTATTTTTTATGAATTTTGTAATTGGACACATCCCAAAAATGTGAAATATTTGTGTGTTCCCCCTAGAAATGATTGAAAACTAATCTAAAAGCAAAACTTCTTTTTTTCAAAGTATGTAGAATGGAGCCTAGGAGTCTAATTTCTAAAAAATTAAGTTGTGAAGTTTGATGAATGAGCTAAAATCTACACCCCAATTAGTATATGTCAATTTTTTAGAGAAAATGGACATACATTCAAAAGAAATTATATTTGAAAGGCTTGAAATAGTATGAATTCAAAATAAATTATATGGTTATCTAGCTAACATAGAGATCTACAATATCATGTAACCTAATTTTATTGATGCTCAACCACGAGGAAACTTGAAGGAGAGCACAGACGAAAAATCAATCATTTTTTGTATGCTTGCTACAAAACACACCTCAGACTAGTTTAGAGACTCCAAACCTTTGGGTTGGATCCCAAAGGCAAATCCAAGTCTTAGGCTTGGTATAATCCAAAGCTTTAAATAGCTTGTGTGTGCCATAGTGTGCACACACTATTTAAAGCATTTTTAAATTCAAGGCTTACATAGCGCACACATTATAGCACGTATGTGCTATAATGCACACACAATTTTTAAGCCTTGTATTTCAATAGAGAGGATGGATAGGGAGAGAGGGAGAGAGAGGGAGAGAGAGGGAGAGAGTGAGAGAGAATATAGGATGAGAAAAGAGTAGGAGATGGGAGATGGTGGAATAGGGAGAGAGGGAGGGAGAAATGGAAAGAGAGAGAGTAGGGGATGGGAGAAGGTGGGATAGGGAGAGAAGGGATGGAGAAACGGGGAGAGAGAGAGAGAGAGAGAGAGAGAGAGAGAGAGAGAGAGAGAGAGAGAGAGAGAGAGAGAGAGAGAGAGGTGTTGGTGTTTGAAAAACTACTAGACTAATCTAAAACCTAATACTAGGAAGCAGGAGATAAAAACAAGCCTAAGGACTAGCTAGATCCCATACTCAGCAGGATTTTTTTAAGATTTGGACCAACTTCAATAGAATCATAGGGTTTTATGATTCTCTTCTTCAAGCATGTGCTCACTAATACTTATCTTTCACATCTATCCCCTATAGTAGAAATGGTCAAGAATTCTTCTTAGATTTGTAAATACTCCATCATTGCAATAGCTAACTATAATTAAGAGGGAAACTATTGCAAATAAGTAATGACCAACAATTTATTTCTTCATTACAATAAAGTAAAATTGATTTGATTTAAATTGTGCTTTGTGCAATCACATGAGCTTTTCAATTTGCATTTGAATTCATGATCAATGCCTTATCCATTGCTACACAGAGTCTATCCAACAAAACTTGACCTATTTAATTTCCTTACAATGAAATTATCAGTAGTTAATCCTAAATCCCATTCTTATGAATATCTCTCTCATATGACTAGAAACCCTACCAATTTATTGAAGCATTTACTTAATTCATTGAATTAAAAGCTACAATAAATTGATATATAACCTATCCTACTTGCATTGAATTGCATGAACCTTGCTCATTCAATCCCAACATAACCAACATATGAAAATGGAGACAAAATTTAAAGATGCATATATTGTAGAACATTCCTTTGTATTAATCTTCCTTGAAAACAATACATTTACTGGTATTAACTCAATAATAACTCAAGATATGACACAATGTCATTCAAGATTCACTTGTATTCCTGGATTACAAAATTGAATACATTACACAAAATACTAATTGGACTGACTACAAAATATCATTAACACTAAAATTTTATAGACTTCAGACCACTACTTCACATCCCAAATGACAATATCAGTATCCACATTAGGCCATGTGGCATCCTGGATGGTGTCTAACTAATCTATGCATTTGTTCCATTTAGTGTCATTTATTTCTTTCAATTCTCCAGTAACTTTAATCATATCTAACTCAATTCTAAATAAAAAGTCGATCATGTCATAGACAACTATTACATCTATCTCATTATTGCAATAGGCAAAAAATCGTGGATGCCTCAAAATATCCTCAAAAGAGGAAGACCATTCTTGCCATTCTTTTATAATCCATTAGCATCTAGAATGGTAAGAATAAAATTTGGAATTCCCATGGCAATTTTTTTCATCTTACCTTGTATTAATTGCATTTTTCCTGAGAAAAAACCATGTAATTCCTTTACTTAGTTAATCATCTTTCTGGCGTTAATAATTACTACCTTGGGTAATTCTTTCTTTTGGGTTAACAAGGGAACCAAGATATCAAAAAATTGAGCATATAGCTCCCATATTATAAATAAAGGGGATAGCAGGGCTAATGCTTATGAGCATTGAAATTCAACTCCTTGCATTCAGACATAGTTGTTATGGACATTTTGTGAAACAATCTGCAAGGCACCTATCTTGTGCATATTCAAGCTTCGAATTGTCTTGATTTACACCTCATTGGCACCATCCTATTCATATATGTCCATTTTCTATCTCTCTCCCACATTTGTTGTATCATCTTCTATTTGGGCTTCTTGGTCTTTTGCCTTTGTAATGGGCCTTGCCACATTTCTCAGGAATCTTACCTCGTTATCCAAGGAAACCAATCTGTATTCTAGGACATAAGCCCTCTCCATCTCTTCCTCATACTTCTTTCTAGCATCAATGGATATGCTATATGTTTGATACAGTTGTTCTTCCAACATATCCATTTTTCTCTTCCCGATCAGTGATGTTGTATTCATCAGATTATGGATTTGGTCACTAGATATAGTAGTGACATTCCAAAATATTATATTTCCTTGGGGGTGTTCTTTTACTTCCATAAGGTTTGGCTTATTTCTCTTAGGAGCCATGCTCCATATAGCCATAAACCTATTGTTAATGTTAAAACTAGACCCCTATAGCTCACCAGCAATGTTTGTCTCTTCAAAAGAGATTGACTTGTCCTACCTTCTTATTTGGTCTAACATAAAAGATGAGCTGAGCTCCCACCCTAGGAAAAGAAGCATGCCACTTCTTATGACTAGTTCTCTAACCTCTTCAATAGTGAGGGCCTCACTATTAGGTTCATAGTCTTGCAACCTTTGCACTAATTCTATAGTCTTCTCAGGGGAATATCCTGGTTGCAGTTGTACGGTAAGTTCATTTTGCTTGACCTTGTATAGGAATGACTTGAATTCATTTGACTTGATGAATTCATCATCCTTCATGAATTCCTATGCCTAAATTATGTGCTCATCTAACATCTAAATTTGCAATTCAATTTTATAGGGGATTTTCTCATTCTCCCTCACTTTCTTTAGTAAGAAATTATGCCTTATTATATCAAAGAATTGGGATCCCCTAGGAAAAAATTGAAGTGCCTTTCCTCTAACTTTATCAAGGATCTCAATCATAATTTTCTTCTTTCTCCCTTGAGCCTATGAAGAACTCTTTGGCTGATCATCTTCTAAATCAATAGTAATAACATCCTTCTACTGAGGGGCTTGTGGCTCCACTCTATCTCTAATCTTTGAAGGTACTTATACCACTAATTGGTCAAAATTATCCACACACTTGTTAAATGTGTCTAAGTATGCTGATTCATGATAGAAACCTTTGAAATATGGATCAACTACCTTCATGGCTTCTTCTACTCTCATTACCTCTCTCCATTTACAGGTTCTATCCCTATAGACTTTAGTATCTAAACAATTCATTATGCAGTCCTCTTCCCAATTTGGCTTACTATTAGGGAGGTTATATTTTATCATTTGTTTAAGGGCATGCCTCATCAAATCATTTGAATTATAAGTTCTGGAAAGGGTTATAGGGATCATAAATTCACCAATGCATTTATCTATCTCTTCTATTTAATCTTTCCCTATCAAGAAATCCCCTATTTTGGTACTCCTGGCTACGAAAGAGCCTCTCTTAATAGTAAGACCTAAATATTGCTTTTTCATCATCAACACTTGCAAGGATAATTCTAACTAACCTAATCTCTCAAGAACATATTTAGGTAGCACATGAGGGGGTTGAGGACACCCAAAAACCCTAATTATTGAGAAGTTTCCAAACAAAAAAAAACTAGCCTAATCATGGCTCATTACCCTATCTCCATTGGGACAAGAAGATGGTCTTATCAACATTCTTACTCCCCTAGGTATCCTCTCAATAATATTAACAAGCATATTTGAAATTGGAAAAATAAAATCATTATAGAAAGAAATAGAACTACAATAAGGATTAAACCTTTGCCAGAAGTGAATCCACATCTGCATGGGAAAGTTCTCACCATTCTCCTCAGTGGATTTAATGAAATTTGGACTAATGTCCCCTATGTTCTTGTACAAAATGATGTGCATCAGCAACGAGTAATGGAAGAATCTAAAGTTTTCAATTTCTCCCTTTTGAGCTACCATAATCTCTTCATGCATCTTATTAATGATGTATTCAACAAAGTCATATCCAACATTATGAATTGGGTCTTAGATATCTAGGGCCATAATGTATATGGACCCAGGGTCATCTACTCCCACCAGCTTGTTGATTCTGGAAATGGTGTATTGGAAGTATTTGTAGAAGAATTCAAGTGGCATAAGCTCTCCTACCTTCTTTGGTAGTTCACCCTTCTCCTTCTTGGCCATAGGGATGTGTCTTCTCATAACTCTTCCAACAAAGAATCTTTCTAACTCTTTAAAATTTTTGTTCATCTTTTCTTTCTCAATTGGCCTAGTCATAGGCCCCCCGAGGTCAAAAAATTCAATGAAAGTTTCCTTATCCATCCTGCATAGGATACTCATATCCTTTCTATGAAATCCTTTAGTCATGGGATTGTATGACTTGATCAATGCTTTCATCAAATTAATATCTACTATTACCTCTGGAATTATCAACTTCGCCATATTTCTAATCCAGGGGTTGCAAATTTTTGATTTCTCAAATTTTTTATTATAAAAATACTAGCAGAGCTCATTCCCATTGGTATAAGGGAAAATAATATCTCTGCAGAAGGGGTATGCATCTCTAAAAAAATGCACATTCAAATTTTAAACATCAAAAGATTCTAGAAGGAAGTACACCCATTCCTCTGCATATAGAGTTGCCAATTTTGGTTTTTCCTATTTAGTGGCTTGTGAAGACTCTTCTATGTTAACCTAGGCTATTATCTTGCCTTCTTCTTATGCCATGACTTGTTGGAATTTGATTCCTTAAAAAAATATCTCTCAATATCAACTTCTAAAAACTTTAAATATCTTTGCAAGCTTTAGAGATCTCTTAGCACTCAAGCTTCTCTTTTTGGATTGTGTAAAATATTGTATCTCAAAAAACTGTTATATCAACTTATTAATAGAGAAAAGGATAGTAGAGAAGCATTTATGTGTCTTTATGTCAACATGCGTGAATGTGAAAAATATCAATTTCTATAAAAGTGCCAAAATGTACTTACATTGCCAGCCTTTCAAATCTTTTTATTTACTTTTTGATAGGACATCACTTTTAAATCATAAGGACGCTCTTAATAGTCAATTTTTTCTTTAAAACTTATGCTTGCAACTCCCTTTAGTCACCATTTCATGGAACACTAGTGACTAGGCAATCACAACTTTTCACCTTCTTTGCTGCTTCATAATCTAGTTAATGCTTTTAGCCATTAAATGTGTGATTGAACACCTTAAGGATTTGACCTCTTTTTATAACTATAATCATGCAGTCACTCCATTTTATTAGCATTAACCCTTTTCTCTTCAACTACACAAATGCCCTTAATAATCACAATGTCACAGCTTCACGTACCTTCCTTTCTTTTAGGCTTTCATTGTTGCGACCTTGTAATCACTTCCTACTTATTACCTGTTCAAGACTTCATAGGGTCACAACTTTATTTATCTTATAATAAACTTTCCCTATGACCTTGTGAGAAAAATATTCTTCATGTTCCTTTAACCCAATTGCTACTTCGCGGCCTATCCTTATTGACATCTCCTTAACATCATGATAGTGAGACTCATTATAATCTACTTTCATTCTGACTTGTTCTCCTGGTTGTGGTTTAAACACTTCTTTTGATCATTAATCGTGTGACCATGAAAATGAACATCTTTAACTAGTTTCACCATATCACAACTTTCTTTGATCACTTTCCTCTTATCACTGCGAGACTGCAATCACATATAATTTTCCTTCAAACTGACTATGTTTCCAAGTCACTGACTTTATATATCTTATCCTTTTAACATCATGACCAAGAGAACAAAATATTTCATGCACTTTGTAGTTATGTTCGCCAAGTCACAACTTATCCTTCTCACTGCTTGCTTAATATCCCAACTACGCGATTAGACATATTTTCCTTCAATTGTCTAGTTGTGGTCTGAGAAATGGATACTTATCTTAACTATGTGACCAAGAGAACAAAAACCCCTTTGGACTTCATAACTTCTTTTGTTAGGTCACAGTTCATTTAGCCTGTTATGACCTAACTGTCTCAGCCACTCAACGGAAGGTAATTTTGAATTCTTTGACTTGGTCTCTCTTTTGTAGTTAAATCTTCTAACCATTTGGTCACCCTTGTGACCATGTGAATGACCATCTTTTACTCCTTCTAACTAGTTTTGCGCAGTCACAGTCATTCTCCAGCCTTTTTCTTATGAGGCCAAGACCATGTAATCATAGCCTTTCACCCAGTTGCCATGAAAATTCAACATAAATTTCACATTCAAGTGATTGCATGACTACAGCTTCACTGACTATTTTTATCAATCACAATACAAAGAAGGCTTAAGCACTTAACCTCCACAACTCAGAAATCAAACTATATTTAGCTACTTCACTAAGTCGCACCATTTGATGTTGCAATCTGATGAACAACTTTGACCATGTGATCAACGTGGTCGCCTAGTCACACACTTAAAAAACTTTATGAGCTCACATTAAAATGCAAAAATGTTAAAACAAGGTACACCCATTTGAAAGATTTAAAAATTTAAAATAGCTCAAAAAGGGTGAGGGTTTAAAACAAGGGTTTTCTAGGGTAAAACAACTCTTATGAAGTTAAAGGAAAACCTAAATTCTAGGAATGGGCAAAATTTATCATATTAGTGATTTCACCAATATTGATAACACAACATAACAAAACCCTAGATGTACATCACAATTCAAAACATTTTCACATTAATTTTTTTAGAAATTAGGCATAGTGAAAATGAGGGCTAACAATGGGATGGGAAAGTGAGGCATTGAGAGAGAGAGAGAGAGAGGGAGAGTAGGGGATGGGAGAGAGAGAGAGAGAGAGAGAGAGAGAGAGAGAGAGAGAGAGAGAGAGAGAGAGAGAGAGAGAGAGAGAGATGTGTGTGAGAAATTGTTAGAGCACTATCAATTCCCCTATATTTTTCAAACTTCTAGGATTAGGGTTGAGTCAATGTGATGTCATGTTTGTGTCTAGATTGCCCTTAAAGAACAACTCCTCTCATATATCCCTTTGTGTGCACCTAGGTGGGCATTCAAAAGAAATCTAAAGCATTATTTCATATTAGGTTATTAGGAAAGGGAGGGTAAGTCTATGCATTTCCTAGATGAGAGGGAAGATGTTCTAAAATCCTAATGCTTTGATCAAGTGTTCATGGTGAAGACAGGATGCATTCAAAAATAAGATCACACTTATATTCAGAGAAAAAGACAACAAATAACATTGATATCAAGGCTAGAGTATATGATGCAGATCATGAAAATAAGTTAGAAGGAAGAGCATTCAAATTTGATGTAGAGAAAGAACTCAAATATCTAGAAATGGTGTACACCTTGGTCAAAGGTGGCAAGAGAAAAGATGGAAATCAAATCAACAATGCAAAATACATTTGAATCTCCACATCAGGGGTTGAAAGGTTAATTTCCCTTAGAGATGGATTCCTAACTGTCAGACAGGGATTAGAATGCATGATCACAACTTAGTTCTGACTTTAAGAAATTTAATTTGTGATTGTGTGAAGGGCTAACTCGATAGTTAAGATCTAAGGCTATCACATATTTGCAAGTAGTTAAAGTTAACTTGAAGTTAAAGCACTGAGGTAGTGAAAGTTCTTCATCCCATCATCAATGATAGTTAAGAGTAACTTGAGGTTAGTGGTGCCAAGGAGTGAAAGCATGTATTCATAGCTTCATAGGGATAGTAGATGAGTTAAGGCTCCAAGTTGTGAGATTGAGATGAATGGTAGCAGTCAATTTTACATAGTTATTGCATCATCACATGGTTTCAATAGCAATTAAATTCTTTGGTCACAAAGCCATGAAATAGGATAGTAATCTTCTATTCAGTCATCGCAACATCACAAGGTGTCAATGTTAACTCTCAAAGAAAGTTGCAAAGTTTCAAAAAGGAGATATCCATGATGGCATCCTCACAAGGTTAAAGTTGTTGTTAAAATTTAGGGATGTGAGGTTGCGATGGAGTGAAATAGTTAACTCTAAATGGTTATCACATTATAGCATGTTAAAAGGTATTCAAGACATTTCAAGTTGCAAAGTGGAATTAAGAGCCAAAACAAAAAAATTTAATAGATCCCACCATCACACGGTTAAGCCATGAGAAAATATTTTGAGTTGCAAAACTATGAAGAGGATTTGATAGTTAAAGAAATAAGATATTACACCATTGCAAAGCTTATCCCTAAGTTAAAACTGAAGGTTGCGAAGCTATGAAATGACATAATAGTTAGTGATCACAAAATTACAAATAGTAATGCAGTTAAAGGATTCTAAGTTGTGAAGCTGCAAACTGTAACCCATATCATCAACACATCCTAACCATTCAACAAAGATTATTCAATGACTATTGATTTTAGGACCTAAATGTCAAAGGATAAAAGTTTTGGAGAAAGTTTATGGAATAACAACATGTGTCCACACTCAAATCCATTTTGGGGCAAGATTAAAAGGATCAGAGGAGATTGTAGCTATCCATTTTTTATAAGAGAAAAGGTAGTGCACAGGTTAGTTAAAACAAGATATTTTAATCTCGACTACTAATTTGATATGAGCTAGATCCATGCTTGGAATTTAAAGATAAACTATCCATTGGAATATGAAAAGAACGAGATGACACCATAGGGGTTTTTTGCAAAATTAGAGAGGAATGTGAACCATTTTGAGGAGATTTTGATTTAGCCAGAGATTGTAGAGGTTGGGATAGATGCCACGTGTCTATGGAAACATCAAGATGCTAAAACTAGCACCTAAAACATTATTAAGACCATTTGATGATGTCAAATTGTTAGGGTTTTGAGGGTTTATTTCTTTCTCTATAATATAAGAGGTAATGAATGATGGTTGATTCCTGAGAGATTCAAGTTCTCTGTTAATGTAATTGAAGAATTTGTAACTAGCCAAGAACCCTAAAAGGGGGCCTATATATGTATTTTTCTAAGTTAATAGAAAGGATCAAAACATTTGTCCAACTTTCCCCTTGCATTTCCAAATGTTGAGTGAGAATGAAAGAGTTAGATGGAATCAAGGGTTTGTATGATGTTTTTGGTTAGGTACTATGATTTTCTGATTCCATTTAGGACTAGCATGCCTAGGTTCCTTTCATTGTCTCCTTTAGGTGAGCTAACCTTGCATCTTAGAATAGCTTCTATGGGATTGTAGGACATATGCATTTGGAGCTAGTAATTCCTTGTCAGATTCTATTTTGGAAAAGGGTTACCAGTTAAGGCACATTTCGTTTCATCTTTCATGTGCATTTAGTAGGACTAATCTGCATTTAGACTAGAGTAGGAGTAGTATTAGAACAACTTTAAGGTAACTTGTGATATCCATTCCACTGGGTGTTATAGGTTCCCCAAATCTATTTTTGCCTGAGGTTTTGCAATTATGAGCATCTTGGTTTGCCTCTATTGCTCTCAGGTTAAGAGAATCACCCTTTTTATCTATTAAAAATATAATTCAATGCACATCTTTCATATAGGGGAGTTGTACCCTTCAATTTAGCAATTAGTGACATCAAATTATACTAATCCAATCTATTGTAGGCAGATTGTTTCCTCATATTTTGGGCATTTAGAGTCAAGGTAAATCCAAGTTAGTAAGAGGGACAAATTATTTACCAATAGTTTTTGGTGGCTCTAGTGGGGATTTGAATCAAATTCTAGTGCTTGGGTTTGTATTCTCATAAATCAATAGGTTCCTCCCCCAAGATGGAGGATCGTGACTCTGTATGAAGGACCTACTTCATTTGGTCTAGGTAGGTCCAGTGCAACTCAATGACCATGCAAAATTCAAAGACTAGGAGAAGGGCAAGGCCTAAACCCACTCGCCAACAACTCAATGAGACTACTGACAAACTACTGCAAGAGCTTGTACTTTTATATAAAGAAAGAATCTCCCATGTCATCTAAGAGAATATTAGCATTGAAGAGGATCATGTTTCTGCATCTCTGTGGGAATGTGTGTGCACCCGATTCTACAAGAAGAAATACATGTAAAGAGAAGAGATGAGGTTGAAGCAAGAAACACTGAAGCTCATTCCTACTCTTGAATAACTCCACACCACGGATGACAAGGTGCTTTGTAATATTTTTTCTCAGTATAGAGAAAGCATCTCCTATGTAATCTGAGAGAACATTAGCATAGAAGATGATCATATGTCAAAGAAGTTTTGGGATCATGTATTTACTCCTTTTCATAGAATCAATGACCTACACGAAGTTGAAAGCAAGAGAATGAAACAAGTGCAAATAGTTGAATGTAAAGAATACTTGGTGAAGTCACCTAACTCTATTCCTTATGATTTCTAAATGTTTAAAGAGCAGATCAGCATTCCTAATATTTTAAAAAGAGATAATAAGTCTTTATCAGATACATCTATTGAAGAAAATCTCAAATCAAAGGTGGATGATCATCATCCTATGCTAAAGCATCCATTCAATGATGAGCAACCAAGAGGTGACGCTTTAACATCAGCCTAAGAGATATACAAGGAACAATCCATGAAGAAACTTTGCTAGTATGAAGAAGAGTTTCAAGAAGACAAGGTAATATTGTTCACTGGTAAGGAATCCTCTCCTAAGTAATATTTGACTAAAGAAGGAAGTTTTGTTGTCAATGGTAAGCCCTTGGCCTCTTCTGCATCAACATTGGATATAAGTCCTCTTGCCAAAGAGAAAGAGGTTGTTTGTTGGTCCTTGCCACCCCTCAAAACAAATGAATCACTTGATGGCCCAAGTACAAATCCAAATCAAGTTAAAGGGCCATTAATGGTTGATTTTTCTTCCCCTTCTCTTATGTTTATTTCCACTATTTTAATTCCTAAATATAATAATGGATGCATTGAAGGATAGGGAGAATGGAGATTACTGCATAGCTAAGGGAGATTTGATTCTTGAATGAAACGACACAAGTACCCATCCAATAAAAAAACTTGTGTAGGAGAAGCCTTTCTCTACCCTAGTTGATGAAACCTAGTTATGTGAGAGTGTAATTTAAGGTCCTAGTGATAATCACCTTACTCCTAATAAGGTGTGTTACCATATTCCTCTCCTAGAAGATTATTAGAAGGAGAATATAAGAGGACCTAAGGAGGATGAAGTAATCTATGATCAAGCATGGTTGTTTGGACCTATATGGATATATAGCTAGCTAGTGCATATAATCAAAAA
Organism: Cupressus sempervirens; assembly: GCA_028749045.1. Lineage (NCBI taxonomy): Eukaryota > Viridiplantae > Streptophyta > Pinopsida > Cupressales > Cupressaceae > Cupressus > Cupressus sempervirens. The sequence goes on from CM053790.1 coordinate 487,179,104, forward strand.
ATCATGTGGAGTTTCCATATTGTTGCTATTGCTACAAATAAGAATCCTACTTAGAGAGAAAAATCAATTGTGGAGGAAGGGATCCTACTTCAGTCAACTAGTAAGTGGATTCGCTTGAGTACCTTTTGCTATTGGTTTTAAGGTGGAATACATTCCACCTTTGTATATAGTTAGTGTTAGGCTATGTGTTTTCTTTCTTGCTATGTTGGCTACCTTACTTCCCCACCACCAAATTACAAATGTATCCCCCTATCCTATTTAAGACTCTATAACCCAATGGACTAAGGCATTGATATTTTCTATTTGGTATTTTCTGTAATAAAGGAAGTAGGTAGTCTCTTGCTATGTGTGTGTTTTTGCCAAGTTATTTGCAAAACCATGAGATGTCTAGGTCCTTTCTTAGGCACTCACATGTCTAAGTCCCCAAGTTAGAGCCAACTTAGAGCACTTTTAGTTCCCCAATATTTTTCAAACTTCTAGGATTAGCATTGAGTCAATGTGATGTCATGTTTGTGTCTGGATTGCTCTTAAGGAACTTCTGCTCTCATCTATCTCTTTGTGTGCACCTAGGTGGGCATTGAAAAAAAATCTAATGCATTCATTCCTATTATGTGATTAGGAAAGGGAGGGTAAATCTATGCATTTCCTAGATGAGAGGGAAGTTGTTCTAAAACCCTAATGCTTTGATCAAGTGTTCATGGTGAAGACAAGATACATTTGAAAAGAAGATCAAACTTATATTTAGAGAAAAATGTGATAGATAACATCAATATTGGGGCTAGAGGATATGATGCAGATCATGGAAGTAAGTTAGAAGAAAGAGAATTCAAATCTGATGCAGAGAAAGAACTCAAATATCTAGCAATGGAGAAGACCCTGGCCAAAAGTGGAAAGAGAGAATATGAAAACCAAATCAATGACACAAAATGCATTTGAATCTCCTTGTCATGAATTGAAAGGTCAATTACCCTTAGAGATGGATTCCTAATCATCAAATGAGGATAAGATCACATGATTGCAACTTAGTTCTTACTTAAAGAAATTTAAGTTGTGATGGTGTAAAGGGTTAACTTGTATTAGTTAGCAATTTGTCTTCCTTGATATTTTGATTTATACCTTGACTCTTAGATTTCCCAATGGCTTATGGAAAACAAAGAAGTTAACAACAAAATGGGTTAGTGTAGTAATCTATCAAAGACCCTTGAATTGAAGGGTAAAGCTCCCTTATGGATGTAAGATTTGCAATGAATTTTGTCTTTCAAGTTTTGGGGGTATGCTCTTAACCCAAGAGTAGAAGAGGCAAAAACCAAGTTGCTCAACACATTAAATAACTTAGGCAATTGAAAAGGGGACTAACTCATAATATGCAATGTACTCAACTTAAATACAATGAATGAAAACATGCATAACATACTATGATACCAGGAAGAAAGGAAGAGATGGTGAAATAAGTAATACCTAGATTACCCAATTAGCTGATGTTTGACAATACTTGGATTGTCTATCTCTTAGCTACTCCACACACTAGTTTCCAGCTTCCTTAGGCAAAAAACTATACTAAAAACATAAACTATGACACACAACACAAAGAAAAAAGAGATGCTTATGTTGAAGAGACTAAGACATAAAATAAACTAAATAAAGGAAACAAAACCAAGTTCATTTACATTCATTCAATTTTCAACAATAGCACATTCATTCCATACACTATACTAAAATGAAATGAACAACACAACTAGAAAAGGACTTAGAGCCTCATATAGTTTTCCTAGCTACATGGATTTTCCCACATGTAATTTTGTCAATCATTTCCATTAACTTAGAAAATTGCATATATAGACCCTCTCTTAGGGTTCTTGGCTAGTTACAGATTCATTAGTTATATTAACAAAGCATTTGATTTGCTCAGAAATCAATAGTCATCCATTACATAATCATACATTAGATAGAGAAGAAGAAACTATAAAGATATGGTTAATAATGAAGCATTACATGATATTTTTGGCATGATCTTGGAAGTTGGCCTTCCTCGTTGACACCTGACAACACCCATGGCCTTTGTGATCCTTGGATTACCCTCATAAATGTTCAATCTTCCTTCCATGCCATCAATTGCATCTTCATATTTTAATAGACACCCAAATTTAAATTACCATCATCGATATATCTTTCCTTATTGCTTGATGGACGGTTGTGATTAAGTCTTTGCATGTTGACAAAGAAAATGCTTTTACCTTCTCCTAACACATGGCACTTTTTAATTTTTTTTCAAGCTTAAACCCTTTAGCATGATGTATTTCCTTTACTTTGTCCTGAGAGACCATTGATTATGGGCCCACTAAGACACGTGTCCAATGCTTGCATTCTCGCTTTGGTTATTCTTCATGCATCTTTGAAAAGTGAGAAAGTGACAGGTGTTGATCTATTTTTTATCAATGACTTCCATAAAGTGAAGATATTTTATAATAGTAAAAAACTCCAACCAACCTAAGCATTCCATTTGTATAGCTTATTCTAATGCATTACTTTTTGTAGGCCACAGCTGAGTCAGGTACCACCATCTCTATGTGTTAGATGCTTGCACTCTCGATTTGGTTATTTTTTGTGCAACTTTATAAAGAAAGAAAGCGATAGGCATTGATATTTTAAGATCTGATGACTAGGAAAATGCATCATTTGACATCTCTTGGAGACCAAAAAGGGGCCTATACGGACATGGGTCAACTTTTCGCTTCCTTACAACATGAAATCTTAACTCATCTCTTAACCCTACAAAGCCATGAATAACCATTTAGAGTTAACTATTTCACTCCAAAACCTCGCATCTCTAAATTTAAACCATAACTTTAACCTTGTGAGGATGTGATCTTTATCTTTCATTTCTTAGTAATTTGAAAATCCTTTAACTGCATTAGTAGTCGTGACATTGCAATAACCATTTGAACTTAACTATTTCCTTCCTTTATAACCTTGCAACCTCCATACACACAACATTTTATACTGTGTGATGGTGCAATGACTTTTTTAACATTACTATCAATCCTTTTGCTACCTCACAACTATAGATTTCAATTCACATTTGAATCCAATGATGTTGCAAAAAATTCACACTTAACTACCTAGATCACCTTTTGGAGCTCGCAACTTAACTTTCATCATGTGGAACACAAGATGTGATGTTGCAATCACTATTGTTGATGACTGATGTATTGTTTTGTGGCTTCGCGACCAAAGAATTTAACTACCTCTGAAATCTTGTGATGATGCAATAGCCTTTAACTATTCTAATTTATTTTTACACTTTTGCGACTTAAAATCTATATTCATGGCATACCCATATGAAGCTATGATTTATATTTTCCCACTACTTCATAACTTAAAAATGAGAGTTTAGCTGACTATTTGCAATGTTGAAATCATTCAAACCTTGAATGTCATTTTATACTCTTTGCACCATCATAACTTAGAATTCTTCAAACCAGAAACAAGCCATGATCTAGTGATGAACATCAAACTAACTACCTCGCATCTTCGTCACGGTCTAGGACTTAACATTTCTTTCACTTGCAATGTTGCACTACCCTTTAAGTATAACTTTTTTGATTACTTGCCGCAACTTCATAACTCAAGATTCTAACTCAACATTTAACCTTCTAAAGTTGGGAATACATGATTTCTTTCCTTCACAACCCTAACCTCATATTGGTCTTAACTCTCGATGAAAATGTGATAGCCTAGACTTTAAATGCCATAGTTTAGCTCTCACTCCTTCACAACTTAAAATTTTTTATGCCCATTTCAAGATGTGAACCTGCAATTATTCTAATTTTGACTATGTGGTCCTTAATTTCTTTTTCACAACTTAAATTTCCTTAAGCTTGATACTGCCTGTGACCTTGTGATTGATAGCTTGTCACCACTTCACAACTTAAATTTGGCATTTAACCTTAACATCAATAAAGCCATGCTATCATGTTATCATGACTATTTCACATCCTAGCAACTTGGATTTTAGAGCTTATTTGACTGCTTGTGATGATGCAATTGCTCAAACTTTTATTGTCATTTCATGCTCTTTCACACCATCACAACTTAGAATTCTTCAAGCCAAAAATAAGTTACAATCATGCAAATTTTTTAAACTTTGGACATGGACATACAAATGTGATTTGTGTCATCGATCTAAGATCAACTTTGGTCTTTGCCACCTTTGATCATGTTCTTCACCATTTCTACATTTTTAGTGCTCACTCTACATTGAAATCAACTAATCTTGCTTCTAGCATGTTCTCACATTTTACGCCATGTTCTTTATTCTTGGTCCTTGTGTTCTTCGCTGGTATTTTCTCTAGATATGCCCAAAATCTCTTCATTCTACACGTATCATGTCATGAATAGAACACTTGATCATAGAGTTAGGGTTTGTTATGAATAAAATTATTTGTCTCTCTCATCTAGGAAATACATTAACTTACCCTTCCCATCCTAGTCACCTAGCACAATTGAAAACATTTGCATTTCTCTTGCATTCTGGCCTAGGAAATTAGAGGGAAAATGAGAGAGGAAACCCTAATAGAAACCTATAGCAAGATATGACATGAAACATTGACTTAGCACTTGACCTAGGAGTTCAAGAATGGAGGACTGAACTTGTGACAACAACTGCTCTGATTGGGGACTTACGCATGCAAATTTTTGAGAAGGGACCCTAAATCTCTGGTTTCACATAGTGGGAATGAAAAATTACAATGGGTAGCTAAACTACACACACAACATAAAGGAAAAACTAACCTAGGAAAATAGGAAAAAAAAGAAAGGAAAGATGCAAAGAAAACCTACCTAGACTAACACTAACTATAGGTGCTACCTGCTTTCAATTATGGACTTGATACAACTTTAGGCCTTGGCCATTATGGGAAAATGGTAGAATATCTAGAGAGGGATATGCTAGAATGAAATAATTGTTTTAGTTTACTTGCATAATCTTGAAAGGTCCCTTCCAAATGGAGTCAAACTTGTGATGTATATATTTGGGTTTGTGCCTCCTATCCCATAATAGGACTAAATTTTCCTTCATGAATTTCCTTGGTCTAGCCTTCTTGTCAAAGAATGTCTTCACACGCTTCTAATGCTTAGTAATGTGATCAACTAGCCTTTTGCATTCCTCTTCAAGCTTAGTTAAGTACATGACGTGCTTTTCCAAACCATTTTTAAATATTGGATCCTTGATCACTTGTTTTAGTTTACAAATGGATAACTATAATGGGAGGGGAAGGCTAGCTTCAACTCTGTATATTAGCTCAAGTGGGGAAATCTTGATTTCCTTCTTGGGTGTTACTCTATTTTCCCAGAGCATATCGTGCAATCTTTTGTGCCAGTTCTTCTGGTTTTTTGAAACCAACTTCTTCATGATGCTGATCAAGTTCTCATTACTTGATTATGCTTGGCCATTGCCTTGAGGGAAGTAATTTGATGAATAACTAAGGTGAATGTTGTTGTCACTAGTAAATTTAGGCCTAAATTTCGATGCGAAAAGGTCAAAATTTTGACAAGAGTAGGTCGATAAGGCGACCAAGCTTATTGTTAGTATGTTTTGGTCAGTTTTTTGCCACATACATTCTGCATTGAAATTTTGACTTCACAAAGGTGGACTTACTGACGTGAATTTCATTGATTTCCCTAGTCCAACCTAAACTATTATTTCCTCATTTGCGGGCGCCGTTGGTCAAAATTTTGACGTAAAGCTACACCAATTTGGCATCTAAATTGCGACGAAAATGCCTTACTTTTTTACATCGGTTCCATACAAGCGACGTCAAAGGCAACCAATTTGGTGTCAAAATTGCGACCAAAACACCTTCCCTTTCTACACATTTTTGTCGAAATTGAGACCAAGATATGTAGAAATTTTGACAAGCTATCCCAATTATTGTAAAAGCTTTGCTCTCATAAGAGCCTTCTAAACTACACAAAACTTGATTCTAAAGCGTAATTTCTTGGTGCATGAGAGTTAGGGTATCGTGCACATTTTTAGCTCCACACCATTGTTTCATTCGTCGCATGATTTATTTCATACAAAAGAATGGGAAGGAGGAAGAAATGTACATGATATCCTGAGTCTCCACTGAGCAATTATGCTTTACAACTCAAATTTTGTGCAGTTTAAAAGGCTCCTACAAGAGCAAAGCCTTTGCAATAATTGGCACAATGCTTCTAAATTTTGGTTCCTACAGGGAAGAATAAAATTAGGAAAGAATTATTTATCAGGAATGAAAGCCAATAATTTCATCTCTTTTTCAAACAGATGAACGTGACAAAAAAACTTACAGTCCCAATCACATCATCATAAGAGCGCATATATAACTATAACTATAACTATGTCTAAAACCAACATAATTTACAAATATTCACAATTCAAATATTATCCCTTGATGTTTTCTTTAATGCAAAGTTTTAAGTCAACTATGTTATTGCCCTAGATGTAATACCAAACTATCATTAGGCTAAAGACTATAGCAAGATTTATGATTTACAAATGCAAGGAGAACTACCCAACCAAAGTAGGAAATGACATGAAAAGTTAACAATCTATCAATTAAGAATCTAGATGAAATATTTCTAGCAATTGAACTGTACATTATAGAAACAAAAAATTGCCTTAAAATTGACACCTCACCAGTTGTTCATTTGCATCCATAGTGGCTTCACAAAAGTTGAAAGCTTACAATTTGTCAAGAACACAAAAGGCACTTGTAGTTCAGCTGCATCAATAAAACTAAAGTAGTCAACTATCATTTTGCTTAGATCCCTATGAAAATGTAGCACTGAAATACAATATACATTGGTGTTAGGAATTTGATTGACAACCAAAATCAATTGAATTGAAATAAGAAACTTCACCAAAGAATCAACTAAATATGTATCTTTAAGCATATTTTGCTACTCAAAATGTTATGACTTCTTCCTTCTTGACCTTAAACTCGTGACATTTTCTAGTTTTACGGGGGGAAACACGATCTCTCCAACTGTTAGTTCTAAATAGCTTCCACTTTAGGTGCATAGAGTCTTTGAACTAGATAGATAAAATACAGAACCATGATGAAGACCATGGAAATAGAGGATAACATGGAAAATACCAAACAACAAGTTGGATGATGATGAAGACTATAGTGAAGGTAGAAGATCCTAGACATCATCAATTAATACCAAACTACCAAATGGAGTATACAAACTTGAAAAGATAAGACACACCTTACAACTAAATGAAACTCTATAAGCTACCATCAAATGGCATGACATTGAATCATTACCAATAAATGAATATAACATAGAGAAGCTACTAGATATGGTATTTCTATTCATTTTTCAATTGAAAGAGTGTAGTATGTATGCAACCACGACTAAGGAAAGTGCAATTTCACACCATTTGCCATGTTCTAATATGATGATAATAGATGCCAAATACCCTAATCTAACAGTATTGTATTGTCACCCAAAAAAAAAAAGTAAATGATAACAGATGCGCAATACCCTCTTTCAATTTGCACTCTTCCCTAAAATCAATATTTAATTCCAGCAATCAATCATAGGAAAATGTTTTTTTTGTTATTGAAATTTGTTGGTCATTAATTCCTACCATGGTATATGCTTTAGAAATTGTACCTACACATGTAATCCTTATATGTGTCTAATTTCTCACAAACAGAAACCATTTGTTATATTTTTTGATGTTATCTTTATTATGTAAGACTTACGTTAAGCACAAGTGCTTCCTTGGAAAAAAATTATACAAGGCTTTCTGCATTCAAGAATCAAAACAATAAAAGAACTTAGAAGCATGATTTTATTAAGAACTTAGCCACTTACTCGTTAATGAACTGGCAGAAATATAAAAGGAAGTAGCTTTGGCTTCTCCTTCCATAGCTTATCCAATCATCATTTTCCCAGTACCCTAAGAGCAAATTAAATGTACTTTATTGTAAACAAAAATGAATTTCCAACATATAAAGAATAGAGAATAAATCAGACTAAGTTACAGGAGGGCCAAATAAGAGGAGCCCTTTGCCTAGAGAGCGACAGCCTTGAAAGATGTCAGGTCACAATAGAGGCCATATGATCATTTCCATCACACACTTTTTGGCATGCTCTAGCCCAACTTCAATATAATTTTGGAAAAATAAATATTAATGTTAATGGGTACATAGAAGTAAACATGAATAATATTATCATCAATTCATTCAGCCATATTAAATTTACCAATATCATCCCACCTTACATTGGGATCCTAGTCCATTATCTCATTGCTAACATGCTCTATCAGACATGGTTCCAAGTTACGCAGCTTATCAGGAAGCTCACCATCAGGACCAACAAGCATTTCTAAACTGAAAATATAGGACAGAAAAGAAACAACTGTTAGCATGCTTCAGACCAAAACTGCTAGAGATGGTTATTTATTTAGTTAAAATCAAAATCAACTGATCCTATTAAAAAATAATAGCTATGAGTTATTATCAAACTACCTTCAAATTTGCAATACTTATCTTGGCACAAGATATTTTTATAACCAAACAATTTGAAGGATCATGACCAGAGAAAAAAGCCCAAGAAACCAAGGTTATCAAAGACAAGCAAAGGTAGTTTGCTATGGAATATGCATGTGGATAGAGTATTGAGCTGCAAAAAGATGTTGATTATATACTTTACACTACAAAAAATTAGTATACACAGACAAGGTTGAATAGGCACTATAGCAACATATTTAGAACTAGTCAAACATCCAAATCACCATTAAAGAAAGGAATCATACATGAATAACTCTGCTGCCATCTTAAGATGAAACATAGTTGTCTCATCTTTTGGCTTAGAAGAATCGCTATCATTGCCTAACCACAAAATTATTGTAGTATTCAACTATGTTCTTCATAGCCTATAAAAGTTGACTAAGGTTGCAATGTTTATAATGACTATAGACAAAAATATAAATTAAAACAAGCAATATTATCATCAATGTTTTTAAATGTAGAATGAAATGGTTGTAAGTATGCATTTCTACCACATGCAAATGATGTTGAGATACAGACCTGTGCAATCCAATCTCCCAAGGACTAGACAGCACCACTTATCGCGATCTTTGCCAAAATAGGATTTTTCATAAAGCGATGTTAGAATAGTTACTAAAATGGTCATAAATTATGTTGTTATAGTAAAAGAATACTTTAACTTAAGAAAAAAAACTATACAAAATTAAAACATGACATTGTGCTTAAAAAACTAAAAAGGTACCTGTAATGAAGAACTTCATTTCGACTTGCTAATTGGTTGTCACTATTAACTATAAGCTTATCTTTAAAGTTTGAGCTTCACTTGGTTTCGAGAATAGTTAAATATTCTCTACTTAACAGGGCCAACCACGTGAAGGTGGAAGCTCATTTGGCCCCTCTCCTCCCCCCCCCCCCCAACATCACTCTAAATTCCCCATTAACATTTAATAACATTCAATTCATCCATTTTTGAAATATAAAATTCAATCATTATAATCACATGATCACATTCATTAACACATAAAATTCATAAACACGCAACATTCATGAATAATTCATTAACACTAAACATTCAAGAGTAAGTCATTCATGAATAATTCATTAACACAATATTCATTAGCACCCAACATTAATGAATAATATTCATTAACAATATTCAAGAGTAGGTCATTCATGAATAATCATATCTTTTTTTCTTTCTTGTCATTTATTTTTTTCATAAAATTTCTAAGAGGAATATCAATGTCCTCATCATCCCTCTCCTCCACTGGTTCTAACACATGTCTCCTCCTCATCCGTTCAGGAACATCACGAGACCGCTACACCAAAGGGGGGTCTACTACAATAACAAGTACTTCATGAGTTAAATTCACACCATTTTATATTAGTGAATTATGAGTTTTTATTTATGTAAAAGAACTATAAATCAAAAAATTAATTTAAAAGAACAAAACATTAATTTTCTTTACTTGAATGTGCGACATGATCTACCTGCTGATCAGTCTAAACATCCTCCGACACTCGTTCAACACAACATGATTCTATATCCTCAACACAAAAAGGTTACACCAAGTTCAATTAAAGATGTTAAATTATATTAATAATTACATAATTAGTTTTAAATAACAAATGAGCACCTCCATCAATAGTATGATGCACATCAGGGGTTTCATGATGTTGCATATGATCTGTGTCACGATTAACAGGATGCATTGCAATGCCATGCACATTATTATCAAATAAATTATTGCTCAAGTATTCAATTTCTAATATATTTTTTGGCATATTTACCTGTGCACATGATGTAGGAGACTATTCAGTTGGGGCAATGGAAGCTTGTCGTAGGCGTTCAGCCATCGCTGCATAGCCTTGCTTGAAGGCAATTTTATTGTGTTCTTCCATGGCCTCCAGATTAAAATCAGCGCCCTGCATTTTTTTATTAATTAAAAAAATTGTTTTCATTTTATAAATAATTTTTCTTTGCAATTCATTTATTGCTACTTACAACGCGTGCTTTGATTTTCGAATATCCCCCAAAGCCAAGTCTATGTTGCCCAACCTTTTCTAGCCTCGCCTTTGTTGCCTTTGATGTGTCTTGCAACCTATGAAAATTTTGAAATATGTTAGATGATATAGATGTAAACATTAGTACTAATTAGTCGATTATTATATATTGGTATGAAGGTTTTAGCATAAAGTAGCATGTTCCACCAAAAATATGAAAAAAGGGAAGAAATTATAGCATCATACATTTGATTGACATGTGCAATCATGTTATTTATCCATGATAGATCTAGAAGGTCATCAAATATGGTTGCCCACATGTCATCAATATTCTTGGTACTCTTTGTAATTGGTAATTGGTAATTGGTAATGACTAAGAATTGCTTATCATATTAATATTTTTGGATGTAATTTTAGTGTGGTTACTGATTGGAAGAAGTTTTGTTTTACTTAGCACAACATCTCTCTACTTTTCTTGATCTTTTAATGTAAACTCAGTCTTCAAGCTTCTAATTTTGAACTCCTCCAGAAGGTCTTTGAAAACTTTGCAAACATTGGTCTTGACCAAATAAGTCAGATGATTTTTCCATATAAACCAAACGTTCAACTTTGCTGACTGTAGATGTCGAAGGTCATGAAAAATGACTGCCAAAATGTCATCAGTCCTGTTGGTGTTTTTGCCAGTTTTAATGGGTAATGATTGATAATTACTTTTCTTATTGCAAAATTTGTATATAATTTTAGTGTGGTCGTTGATTGAAGCATTCTTTTTGTAAGTATATGCAGTGGAGATGAAACAAAAGCTCTTTTTGTTTTTGGAGATTCATATGCAGACACTAGAAATTACTATCTTGGTATAAAAAATAGCATAGTTTCAGCATGGAAATATCCATATGGTATCACTTGGCCTGGGCACCCATTAGGCAAGGCATCATCTAGCAGAATTCTTATTGATTATTTAGGTAATCTTTCTCAAAATCAATTTCTAATGATCTCAAAGGTCCATATCAGAAACTATTGTTCATATCAGGAACTGTTGTTGCATATTTTAGCCCAAAATATTTGGATAGGCAATATAAATAGAAGTCAATTTGCATCAAACTTTTCCATTGATATGTACTAGGGTTTCCAAGTACTTTACACCATCAACTAATATAGGTATATGTTTGACTTCTCTCTAATTATATAATGATTATAGATCATCGTATTAACTTCTGATTTTCTAAGTATAATAATGCTTAAGGGTCTCCTCTGCAATTTTGTATATTTATATTTTGCACTGTGAACCTAGAAATTCCCCCAAATTTTATAAGATGTAAAAATCCTATCAAAAAAATCTTATTGAAATTGCATTTGGAAGGAAAGCCAAAACTTTTCAAAGTAATCATATGAAACAGAAAAATCGTGACCCTTTAGGATTACTATAGGATCCTTTGAAAATCCTTTTTCAATCCACCCATATAACTCCTCATAATTGATGCCCTCTTCAAGATACAATTATATTAAAATTGAACAAGCGATTTTCAATTTTAAAGTCTTGATAACTATGAAAAGTTCTCTCTAGTAGTGCTTCTCTTGTATACTCTGAGCCATGGACCGAAACAATCCTATTTCCTTAATCTATTAACGTTAAAATGCTTATCTACAAGAGCTTCTGGATTTGATTGTGTATAGTTTTTAAAGCATGGATGTTTCAAATCAAACTTTGTGCTCTATGATTGTGTATCTTTTTTCTTGTGGCCTCTTATGCTTGGTTTCATCTCTCTTATGCTTGATTTCATCCTGATGATGGTTCAAAATGTCGATGCTTAAAAAACTATAGAAAATCAAATCCAGAAGCTCTTGCAAATAATTGTCATAGATTGTAAAATTCTATTCTCATTGATTAAAATACTTCTTTTCTTTATGATTATATTGCCATGGTTTTAAATATACAGGTGAATGCATTTACCAGAGTTTGTATTTTTTCTTAAATTTATGCAGCCCAAATCTTAGGTCTTCCATCTCCAATGACCTATAAGGTTCTGAAAAGTTCAAGCCATCATATACAAGCAAGGAAAGGCATAAACTTTGCTGTAGCATACAATGGGATATTTGATACTTTTGGAGTTCCAAAGCTGAGTGTCTAAGTTGGGAATTTCAAGGATTCCATTAGATCTCAAAAATATGGTTCTCATCATCTGAAGCACTCAATAACACTTCTCACTCTGAATGGAAATGATTATGCTGCTACAAATGTTACCACAGTGGTAAGAATAAATATCACCAAACTTGCTATGTTCTAATGATTTTTTATGTTTCTAGATTTAATTGTGGAATTTTTTTAGTATCAATGTTTTGGATCCACTCTGTGATCTATCATCAGGATGAAAGAATTATCTTACATCCTTCTCTCATTCTGACAATGGATCATATCTTACATCCTTCTCTGATTATGATGATGGATCACACAATGTGATCCATTGATACTAAAAAAACTTACACAATCAAATCCAAAAACAAAAAAGATTTTTTTGAAATAGATTATGAAAATCTGATATTATTAATTGTCATGTTGTACTGGAATGATTCAAATGTGATTTTAAAAAATATGTAATTGAGGGTTATGTTTACAGGGAACAGAGAAGTTTGTGAAGAGTGTTGTAGTAGAGATGAAACTGCAACTCACAGAGCTATATAATCTTGGGCTAAGGAATTTTCTGGTATCAAATAACATGCCATTTGACTGCCAACTAGGTTACTTACAGTCTAGAGCAGTATGTTTGAACACAACAATGGACTTAGTTTCCACCCACAACAAATATCTATTACAAGCCATTTCAAAGCTGAGGGAGCTTGAAGATGCCAACTTCCTCATCCTTGATTTCTTTGTAGCCTTCTCTCATATTATCTTCAATGCATTTGCATATGGTAAAGACATTGATTATAGTGTAGTTAAGAATTTCAAGATTATCTTTTTCAGGTTTTCCTTCTAAATAGTGTATCTATTTAAGAGCCATAATTATAGGATTACATAAATACATGAGGATACTGATTGACTTATGTCTATATTGTGTATTGAGTAGGAATCCATGAGATGAGTAGATCATGTTGTTCTAGAGATGGAAACATGAGTAGCTCCATTGTTGGGTGTGTTGATTATGATGAACAAGGAAGAGCTCTTTTTCATCTATGCAAGTCTCAAGAAGAATTTTTCTTTTTTGATTGGTACCATCCTACTCAGAAGGGATGGCAAGTGATGATAAATCTTCACTACTCTCATTGTGGGTTTGTTCAAGATGGCTCTTCTTCTCCTCTTCAATCACTAGTAGAATGGCTTTCTAAGAGGCTGGGCTTGGACTCTTATCCTCCCAAATTTTCACAAAAAAGAAAACATGGAAAAGTGAATAATAACACTAAAATTTAGATCACGAATGGTTCCTTATTCTCAATTCTTGTTTGAATTGGGGTTGGATTGATGGGATTTTAGTTTAAGGTGTAATTTTGGGGGTTGGATTGATGGGGTTTGACTTTAGGGTGTGATTTTGTATCTATTCATTTTTAGTTATTTTTTTTAATTAATAAAATATTTATTCATAGTTGTCAATTTAAAAAGTTCAAAATATCTTAATAATATTATTATATAAATTAGATAAAACATTACTATATTAAGCTTTAAGTCTTAAAATATTAGAGTTACATTTTTTATTATTATAGTACATTTATTATTAAGTTGTGAAAATATTGGAATGTTCATAGTTTTACTCTAGATTTTAAAATATATTCAATTGGATCGGGTGTATTATTTTACACATTTAGTTTAGTTTATTTAGTTAGAGAGAACGAGTCATTCTATAACTAAATAACATTTTGCAATGCATGAGAGTATTGTTATCTATGTTTAGAAAATTGAAGTTTCTTTTTGTTGGAGCTTGTTTAGTTTTGAGTGAGATATTCAATGAGTGGATAGCATCTCCCATGTACGTAACACTATTTATCTACAATATAGATATTGGACAAACAAAGTGGTATGCACATGAAAGATCGAGTTCGTGACATATAGCAGATAATTTTTGGAACAATCTATAATAAACAAATTAAAAAAACTAATCCAATCTCTTGCAATTGCATGACTTGTAGATTGTGGGAAGTGAACCACTACAAAGGATAAGTATCTTTTGAGAGCTCAAATCCTACAATACACTCAAAAACACAATCGTTGGATTTCAATTAATTATAAGATTGTGGTTTAATTTAGGAAGTCTTGGAGGTTTCTATTTGTATTGTGATGATTGAATAGGATCTTGTCGTAGTCAAATCACCACTTTGGTGTTCCCACCTCCATGGACAATGAAGATAGATGGAGATACCAAATAAAAGGCAAGGTATTATCACCTAAGAAAGCTTCTAATGTGCAAATTACTAATCCTTTAGAAGAGGAAGACCAAGTGTCCAAGGACAGAGTTGCCTTCACAGAAATGCTGCAAGAAAGAAAGGGCGATCTCAAAACTTCAACAATAAGGTCCATGTGGCAATAAGAATTCTGATATGTTGCTACATGTGGGAGAGGAGCAACAATGTAGATAAATGCTAGAGCAGTTGTGAAGGAGCTTCAGAGAGTCTCAATCAACGATTGAATAGCAGAAAAATAGAGGTTTTACCATCAATATAGCAGGTTTGGATTCGTCTGTGATGCCTGGGAGGGTTGACAAAGGTGTTACACTACCAAAACACTTAAAAGTGGAATGTTTTAGCATTCAACCCAGTTGCAGATTTTTTGTCAGATGCTAGTGCCACATGCAGATGTTTGTATGTGGTACATTTGTCCAGGAAATATTTGGGCTAAGAGGTTGGGAAGTAAAACATATTTTGATTGAATTAAGGAATATTCATCAAAGGGTTTTTGCAGTATGGTTTATGAGAACATAAACTAAACTAAACAAACATATAAATAGAAAATTAACAACTACCATGTACATATCATTTCTCATCTTGATAATGAATTTGATAGATCACAAAAAGTGAACCAAAACATTCATGCCAAAATCATATTTAGTTATTTTCTGATAGCATTTTTTCCACCATATGGATTATAAACAATGTTAGTTCTTCTCTTGCCATCTTCCCTGATGATGAATCATAGAATTTGATCCAAAATGTAGGCAACAAAAAATCTAAATGGTCTAATACAAAAGGGAAAAAAATCTTGAAATCATAAGGACTGTGGAAACTTCACGAATTCGATATTAACTCTCACCCATTATTTATCTTTGTTGCACATAACTATATGATTGGTAGACCATCAATCAGACAGTATGCATCTTAGTAGATATCAGGTACTAGTGAAGTCAGACAAAATACATCTTAGACACCTACAGGTACAATACCAGTTTAGCATCCTGTAACTTAACTACACCATACTATCAGGAGAGTGATCAGTTGTCATTAACTTGTGTTTTTGGAATTGAATGTGATGCTTATTACTTTTAGGAGAGTGACCATTAGTAAAATTCTTTCAAATTTTTTCAAAAAAATTGTACTTGTCATTACACTGACTAAATATCATTTATCACCTATACTACTAACACATACAACTATGGTACATGTAGTTGAGCATTACTATATTTTCAAGACATAATATAGCTATATTATAAGTTATAAGCGCACTATTTATATCTTATGTAGGATTTATGCCCAAATTGAGATATATACAGTTGTATACCAGCATTCTATGTGCAATCAACCACCACAGTTTATTAGATGCCCAAATTTTAGAGAGCATTCATAATAGGGTGAAAGCAATTGTGTCAACATATGAATTACATATCTTTCATCAATAGATAGATTAAATTGAGCTTGTTGAAATTATTGATACTAAAGTTGAACCCTAAATTTGCTCATTAATGTACTAGTAGTTAATACTATTGCATACCTTTTTGGATTTTTTGGTGTACTTTCTTTTGGATGTTCCCCTTTCTCCTTTGCATCCAAAATGAACTCATTCCAGTCCCTCACTAAAATAAAGGGAGGACGATCGTACTTTGGGTTTAGGACGAGACTCTTTCTATATGTGTCCCTCACAACCTTAAGATGTCTGGAAGCTTTTTGTAACAATTTCTTATGATAAAAAATATTACTACCAAACTCATGCTCTATATCTTTGATGAGCTCATCTTTTAATTTTTTATCTTGGTACTTCCACCTTTTAAGAAAAAACACAAAATTGTTAGATATAGCTAGTATAAGAAAAGACCCGAATGAAAGCAAAAATGTTGCACCAATTAATGGTATGGAAAAAAAGTGGGATAAAATTAGTTCAGTTATAATGTTCCACCTTTTACATATGGTGGGCCCGAATCTTCATAGTGAGGTCATAAAGCCTCCTATAAAATGTATCATTTCCTGCAAAAAATGTCATGGTATAATTAATAGTAAGAACCATTAAAATGAATCATGCGAAGAATACTTTTCATAGTGAATAACAAATACATAAAATGAGATACATTTTATCTTTTTAGTGATCTATTTCAGGGTTGGAGGATCAACTTGACCAAAATTGACCAAAAAAGAAGTTTGGAAAAAATTTAAAAATGGAAAAAATTTAAAAATGTCTAAAACTAGTCAAACTCTACCAGGGTTTTGTTTTTGATGTTCTGAAACTAAAAAAATATACTGTGACTATATTAATCAGTATACCTTGAAAAAAAATATAGTTCATAATACATATAACTTTTCGTGACCTTCATTTTTTCTCATTCTTAATTGATGTTGTCACTGATCATACCTGGGATATTATGGAAAACAAATATTGCTAAAATAGACAGTGAAGTTGAAAGTGAGCACTCTAAAACTCTAACAGGAAATAGTAATGATGTGCGAAATCATTGAAAACTGAACATTGAATATGAAAGAAGACTCCCACTTGTGGTTCTCTATAGAAAAATTGGTTAGTATCTTCTATTGAAAGCATGAAATTACAATGTACCGAATTACTAAACTAGAGAATTACTGGTATAGACAAAAGGTCATTGATAATTCAGATGATCCTACCAAACCCCTAATGAAAAGGAATTCCAGAATAATTAAACAACTTGCATAATATGACATACTAAAGAAGGTCATGAGGCATCACTCCACATAGAAAGCCCTTGCATTCACCACTTCCTATCATGTTTAAGTCTTGCAAGAAAATTCTTATTAAAATATAAAAAATAATTATTTAAAGTACCTGGAATCTTAGGACATTTCAAAGGCATTGATTCATCATTGTCAATCAACAACGATGTCTACATAGCTCCCGTGCTAGAAACATAGGTAGCTCTAGGAAATGACGATGAATTATCACCAATGCATGCACTATGATCCACATTTGGTGACGTACCAGATGGTGTATCTCCTACCACAAAAAAAACAATACACTATGTGATGCACCCAAGATTAAAGTACATATTATCAACTCATAATTAACACAAAACTAAATATAGCAAAACAAGGGTTTACCAGCTAGACGTCCCCTTCTTGCCGAAATTGTAGTCGACAATCTCGTACGGGTCTCCATCAACCTTGTTGGAGTCTCCTACACTGGATGACTTGAAAAATACATTGTTAGCAAAGACATTCTAAAATAATAAAAGTAAGAGTTAAGAAGTTTTGAATGTTCAAAATAAAAAATTCCTTCTAACTTGTCAACTAAAAGATTATTTTACTAGTGGCAGTTGGAGCTCTGCTACTATTGGCATCACCGTGTTGTCCTTGACCAAGTTGTGGATCAGTTGCCAAAAAATCCTATATAACAAGAATTTAGTAGTTAAAGTTTTTTACAACTCTTTAAAAAAATTGCATCAATAAAGTATTTTGCACATATTACATATTTTACTTCACAACATAGAAGATTATAAAATATAAATCTTTATTGAACTTTTGTTATAACTAAAGATTCATTACTGCTTACTTCATAACGACGAGCTTACGCTCTAAAATCTTATAGCCTCTTCATCATCTCCTTGGATTCCATATTTGCCTCATCCAAAATTTTCATTATTTCTAAATTAATTTTTTAAATTTTTTTCTTCAACATTGTTGTTACATTGGGAGTTTCGGCAATATCCTCATTAGAAGGTGTAGCTAGTGGCTCGGTAATTACTGCTGGTGCTTTACTCTTATCTTGAACATCAAATTGTGAGAGGAATATCAGTAAAACTATCATAAAAACTCAAAAACCATAAATAAAATAACATAATAATATAACATTTTTCAACTATCTAATTTGTACAATTTCAAAAAGGTTTACCCTCGCTGAAGAAGGGGTGGGAGTAGCATCCTGGTGACCTCTATCATCTGTCAGATCCATATCATCCTATCACAAAGATTAAACATAAAAAATTTAGCTAACTAAAAGCAATAGACAACAACAAAAAAACTTATTAACAAAATGGTAAATAGTACTTATAGCCCTCATGATAGTAACTTTGTTTGTATCTATGCAATTTAAATGGTAATCAATTAGTAGTTCTTCCCTTGCACTTATTGATTTTATTGCACAAACAAAAACTTCATTCCCCTTATGTGCCTCAAATATGCAATTGGGTTGCTTACTAGTTGAAGAAGGTTGCGTACTATTTATAAAACTTGCAATATTACCTATTGTTTTTGGTCTTCCATCAATGTACATAGCAAATCTTTTACTTTGATCATTTTCTTTTTGTTGTATATAATTAGTTGATACCCCATGCCTACACATACTTTTTTTATATCGAACAATCTGCATCCAATCATTTTAATTATAACATGGACCAACATACTTGAACAATTCGAAAACTTTTTTGTAACATACCTTTATCCCATCCATGGAAAATAGGCCCAAACCATGTAATGAGGATGGAGCAATGTGATATATCCTCTCATTAACACAAAAATCTGTGTTAATTGGAAGTAGCTCATTGGGTACCCATTCTTTCTCAATGTGTGTGTACCGAAAGGGCACCTTGATGTTGCCTTTGGTCTCATCATCATAAGAACATGACCCCCCATTAGCAAGGAAAAATTGCATGCATTTATCATTTTTTTTTCCATTCTTTTTACCTCTAGTTGATCTCCCTATTTTAGTCATACTACATGTAGAGCTTTCATCTACCATTTCCTCATTTCCCGCATTCAATGCAGATAGATCTAACAAGTACCTACTTGGTGGGTCCTACAATCCATCGAATGGAAAGTGAAAGTGAAAAATATAAAATGTAGTAAGTTGAAAGTGATTATACAATTATATTTCTATACAGACCTTCTTTGTCTATATACATTATATGATTATATAATATGTCTATTTATAACATATGTGCTCAATGATAAACAAGAAGAATATAAGAAAATTATATCTATTTAATGACTTATACCTGCTGATCCATGTCACTGTGCACAATCCATGCCAAACGGGTCAAATTTCTTGAATATGTTAATCATTTATCTTAAGTTAGCTAAAAATTACATGATACACGTAAACATGAACAAATTTACATGATAGACATTTGCTAAAAATAACTTAGAAGACAACATGAACAATAGGCAACATTGCAAACATGAACAAATTTCTCTTATATATGGAATGCAAGATCGTCAACAGAAGGGGTGACGATGTAACTGTAGTCAATTGACTGTTTGCAAAAAGAGTCATAATTAGACACAACATAAACATTGGTAACTATAAATAACATATGTTGTAATCATTATAAATGAACACAATAAATATGTAATCCAATTTTCTGCATATGTTAATCATTTATCTTAAGTTAGCTAAAAATTACATGATACGTGTATGCTACAAATAACTTAGAAGACAACATGAACAATATGCAACATTGTAAACATGAACAAATTTACCTTATATATGGAATGCAAGATTGTCAACATAAGGGGTGACGACATTTGTAGTCATTGATTATCTTCATCATCATCATCATCATCATCATCATCATCATCATCATCATCGCCATCATCACCATCATCATCACCATCATCACCATCATCATCGCCATCATCACCATTGCCATCATCATCATCATCACCATCATCATCATCATCATCACCATCACCATCATTGTCATCACCATCATCGTCATCACCATCATCTTGATCTTCATCATCTTCAATATCTTCTTCTTCCATAACATTATACTTTGTCGGCCTTCCTCTTGGATCATGTCTAACAAAAAATGACCAACCCTGTTTATGTGGAACCTCTGAGTAAAACACTTGCTTGCATTGACTTGGAAGAACATAGGGCTCATCTCCAACTGGCTCAAATGACCTTGTATTGATCATTGTAAATCCATTATCATGTTGAATAACCGTTCTATCTAGATCATTTTGATTTAGTCGTAAACTGTACATGATGAATAGAAATACTTTGAAGGTGTTAAACTCACACTCAATTATATCATCCAAGATGCCATAGTATTTATTTTGATATTTTTGAGGATGTATGTCGTTTCTAGATGATATATTGGTGACCTCTAAAACTGCACTTATCCTAGACTCACAAGTTTTCTTTGTGTCATCCAACCTTTTTATGCATAATTTGTGGCCATGATAGTACATAGCTTTTTGGTGCTTGACCTACAATTTTTGAAGTGTGTGTAAATTATTTGCATCATGAGTTGATATGAAACATATGTCAAGTTATTATCATTAATAAATTTTTACGTACCTCTCCACCTCTTAAACCCTTTACTAGATCAACTACCATCGACATAACATTGGAATCTCCATTATGATGAGCTTTTGTAACCAATGAAGCAACACCTTCCCATGTTAATGAGCAACCATTTTTTTGACATCGTTCAATCCATTCTATCATCCAATCAAGATTGTTCGCAATATACAAATGTATTGCATCCCACTCTCGACCACTTGTTTCAAAAAAATACACCAATTAAAAATAACTTATATTCAAGATTTATAAGAATTAATTAACTAACATCTTAGATTTACCTCTCACTTTCCTTGATCTACCTTTGCCCATCAAGTACTCCCCTTCAAATTTGTTAATTGAGTTGGGATTCCAAATATTATCTACATGGATCTTTGCTGCAAACTTAGGAAGATATTCACTAATGTACACCATGTTCTGGTATACCATATATCCCTCCACCATAGAACCCTCGAGATGTGCTCTCTGTTGAACCAAGCCTTTCAAAAATTTCAAGTGCCTCTCAACCATCCACATTGACCTAGTTGGTACAGGTCCACACAATTCAATCTGCTCAACTTGATGTATGAGGTAGTGTTCTTGTGCATTGAAAAAACTTGGAGGTAGACACTTTTGCATTTCACACATCAAAAGAGGAATTTTTCTCTTCCAATATTTTATATCTTCTTTATTTATTTCTTTAGATGACAACCACCTCATGTATTTTCCAAGATAATATATAACTTGTTTGACATTGTTGGCTAAGTGGTGTGGGAGAGATAGAGGTAGAATGTACTGCAATATTTATAAAATGATCTTGTCAATATTTTATAAAAGAATGAAATTGAAACTACATGCAGTATATAAATATATAGTGAATACAAAATAACATGAATTACCTTAATAAATATATGCCAATCATGTGTTTTCAACCCTAGCCCAAATTCACTTTTATTTGATATGAGATTGTTTATGTTAACAGCAAATCCTGTGGGAAATCATATTTTTTTATGACTTCTTTTATAGCATTGCTTTGCTACTCTGACAATAACCAACTAAGGGCACTTGTATCAATCTAGTCTCCATTGTTATTTGATTGAATGCCATTTTTCATTGCATGGTTGGATTCTTCAATGTCACTACAAGTTTTGACAATTTGATCTTTGTCACACCTTCCATCCAAGATTTTCCATAATGTCTCTATTACATTCTTTCCAATATGCATAGGATCAAACAAATGCACAATTGGGAGTTGCTCGTAGTATGGCAACCTAGTAAATTGCGTAGGATAAATTTTTAGTCCTTTTGGAAGTTGGTCATTGATGCCTTGACGACCTTCACAAGCATCAATCACATCATCGGCAAAAAAAACACAATATTGAAATATAAATTTGAAAAAAAAAACCATCAAATGGACTAACATTACCTCGACAATTTATTTTATTGTATGCCAACTTCCATAGGCAAGGTGGAATTCTCTGTGGCTTTGACGTAGTCTCTTCTAGACCATTGAAAAGATGTTTTTCGATAATTTGATACTTATGATTTCTGTGCAGAAAGTGTTTATTCTCATCGAACACCTGCTTTCTTAAACTTTTTGAATAACAAGATTTCATCTTTGGACCACAAACTGGACATGCAAATTTTCCCTTTTTCTAAAGACCTAAATGATCATGTATAATTGGATTAAATATGTTAACTTTGACATACCAAAAAAGAGGGGTCAAGAAGAGAACATACCACAAAAATGTGTTAGCCCAGGGGCATCGTATATTGTCCATACAAGCATTGCATGAAATTGAAATTGTCTTTGTCCTATTGGTCTACAGATGTCATACATAGTAACCCCATTCCATAAAACCACCAACTTGTCGATAAGGGGTTCAATATATATGTTGATATCTTTAACTTGGTACTTACCTAGTTGAATGAACAAAAACATTACATAATTATTATGACCATTTGATGGATTAGTAATAATAAATTAATTTAGATGACCACTAAATCAAAAATTAACTGGAACAATCAGTGTCAACATTATGTGCTCTCTCTTTATAGACAACCAAGGAGGTGTGTTATTGTTGATAACAAAAACAGGCCACACCGAGTAAGTAGATCTCATCTCTCCAAAAGGATTGACACCATCTACTGCTAATGAAAGCTTGAGATTACAAGGTTCTTCTTTAAAGCATGGCCATTTTTCCTCTATTTCCTTAAATGTCGAACCATCTACAGGCATTCGCATAATGTCATCTTGACTTCTATTGAGTGCATGGTAATCCATAAATTGTGCCAAGCTATTGCACCCGAATAGTCATTGCAAACATGGAATAATGGGAATATGCCAAAGAGCCTTGTGAGGCACATTTTTTGTTAATTGATCTTATTGATATCTACTGCTATGACAAGTAGGGCATTGTGTTGCAAATTCATGTTGTTTATGATATATAATATGATCGTTCAGACATGCATGTATTGTTTGATACTCCATTCCAATATCTTTCATGATGGTAGATAATTCTTGGTACAAGTGAGGTAGAATGTTTGATGGTGGTAACAAACACTCACCTATCAACCTACGACCAAAAATATAATTTTTTAATTTAAAGAATATTAATTGCTACACGAACCCAATGTTAATTATAAGGGAACTACGAGTAAAATAATGAAAGAAGATGACATACCTTAACATACGTGTCATTGCTACGTTGGATAAACCATTCATAACCTTCAAGTTCACCAACAGCAATACAGTAACAAGAAGAGTTGTTTTGGAGCCTTCATATAGGGACTGGTGTTCCTTCTCAAGTAAAGGTACATAAAGCTCTGTGTCAACATCATCATCATCTTAATCATCATGATCATTTTGATCATCGTGATCATCTTGATCATTTTGATCATCATGATCTTCATCATCCTGGTCTTCTTCCATGGTATCATTACCTTCTACTTCAATATTCACACCTCCATGTTCCCTCGTTTGGAAATCTGCATTCTCTGAATTGTCATGGTCCATAACATGAAACTTAGGGATGTTGACCTATATGAAAATGATGACCTTAGATTAATCATGACCATGATGTCATCATCAAATCATGTCTTATGTAATTTATAAATTATTAAAATACATACCAATGGGTGATATTTGTTTCCCCCTTCAATGTGACCATGTTGCCTACAATGTTGCTCAGCTGTTGTAATTAGATATCTTCGAGTCTTTAAGCCCTTACACATTTTGCAAGGATAATAAAATTTTCCATCACCTTTTCTTTTCAAGTTAGACCACAGTCTAGCAATTGTCTCCCTATTTTTTTGTGCATTGATATCGTCAGACATGGTCTTTCTTGAATGGAATGACTCGTTGGTGGAAGAAGGATAATTTGTTTGCAATCTACAGATGGAGTAGTAAGAGGAAGACACATATAGAAAGGAGTTAGGTCTGTGAACCAAGTAGGAGTTAGGACATGCTAGAGTGGGGTCAGCCCAAGATATTTTGGAATCTTGAAGAACCTGGTAAAGGGTATCTGGAAAGGTGAAAATAAACAAGTATTTTTACAGCTACAAAGGAGGAATCGAGAGCATTATAAATAATAAAGAAGAAACTTAAATTCATACAACTTCACCTCTATTTACAATTTGACCTTTCTGCATGTGAAATATGACAATATACAAAATTTCCAGTCACATTTTTACTTTAAAAAGAACACCAAATACACCTTTGCTACAATATCTTCTTCAGATTCTTTGCTATTAGATTCTTTAGAACTGCAAGCTCCTGTGCAAAAAAAAGATGAGATGTACTAAGTAATTTTTGATGGGCAATATTTAACCAAATCAACTATCAAAAAAATAGTTTATAAAATTCAATTGCTTTATTATGTACTGAAGACTTGGCAAGATGTTCCCACGTCTATCTATAGAATGCCTATCTGCATGGTTGTTTGCAAATAGTCTAGTATGGTGTTGCTTTTGAACAACAACAAATGTCACTGGGGTTGGTAATTTGGCTCAAGAGATGCAGAAGCCTATTGACACAATAGAAATTTTAGTTCATATAGCATGCAACTGTCTTCTTTAAAAAAATCCAAAGAGAATACAAACAAACTAATGAGTCGTGCCTATCTTAATTGAATAGCAAGTACTATAGTTAATAAAGTAGAACTTGGTAAAACTGTCCTTCACTTACACCATCAACTCAAAACCAACTTGTATCGAGAATAGTTGATCAAAATCAGATCACCTCAACATGAAAATTCATTTAAGATATGGTGATTAAAAGTTAGGTTTTTTTTCTCAAAATCGTTGCAACTCAGAGGACCAAATCTTTGCTAATTAGTTTAGCATAGATTGGTGAACAGAAAATTCATAATAAAAATCTGATATTTTTGCACACTTGTTCAAACCATATAATGAATGACAAAAAATGAATTTTAAACAAGTCACTCCAAATCCTTAGCTTTTAATACGCTTCATAGATGAGATTGCATTATATGGTTTGAACAAGATGTGGAAAAAAATGAAATGACATAGATATAAGCATTCTCACACCATGAGTGAAGCACCAATTGCATACAGCTTTATTGCAAAAAAATTGTCAATATTATTTACATTGTACATACTTGTTTATATAATGCTTCAATTCCTAAACTAAGAAACTATAGCTAGTGTTCTAACCATGCATAAAAATAAAATTACAGTGCAGATGTATGAATTTATATGCATAACTACTCCTATACTAGTTTATAACTACTATGCACATATTTTTATCCATTTACAAAGTACATCTAGGCGTTACAACTCAAAAATCTATCAAAAAATAGAAGAAAATGGATTGCACAACAAAAATTGGTCTCCAACTTGATCTCAGTTTGATCTTCTAAAAGTATCTCTCAACATGTGCCCATGAAGTCTCTAATTGAATGCAACTAATTGAATTACCAGCACAAACAAAATGCACATAAACCAAAAGAAGCAAATACAGAATGCAAATGATGGACCTAGAACTCCTCGATTTTATGATTTTTTTTCTATCCCCATATCATCATAAGCTCCCTTCCCCTATTGATCAACTCTCTTAGCTTGGGGAAGAAATTTGAAACACATCTCGAAACTATAGTAATTTTCCACACAAACAGGTATCCATGTACAGATACATTTTGAAGAGATTTTTTTATTAAATGATCACTACTCTTCAATAGAATCTTATTATTACTCTTAAGTAAGTTTTAATCATTATTCTTATATTGTGAAGGGTGAAGTATTGGCGAGAGTTGTATCTAGACTTTGTGATATATTGAGAAGTACAATATTTTATCTAATTAGAGTGGACTTGATGTTGGCTTAATTTTTAATAGAACAAGGATTATTATAGATCTTAATCATCTTCTAGGTTTAGTTTTTTCATTGATAATATTAGGACAATGATTATCTAAGGAGATTTCTAAATATCTATCTCTTGAACATGCAAAGAAAGTACTCTGCCTACTTGCTTGGGTGGAATGAGCATAAAGATTTGTATCAACCAAGCTTGCTCGGGTCATGATGGTAGATTTGGAAAATACAAATGTAACATCAATTTGAAGATCTCAAAGGATGAGTGAGCAAAAAGCCTAGTTTATTTTCCATACAATCATCAAAGAGATAATTTGAATCAAGGAGTTTGGGAGGGAGGAAGAGATTGGTGTGAATTTTAGGACAGATTTGTCTTATAAAAGGTTGTAGATTTAAATGAGACTATCTTGGATGAGTATTAAAGGATTTTGATGTGTGAAATTTCATACTATCTTGTGATCAATTTCTTGTAAGCAGAGGAGATGATATTCAGAGGTTGTTCATGTCTAGAGATCTTAGATATCTCTGTGGCAACAAGAATCAAGGATAAGTTTTGTGTAGAAGTTAAGATTTCAATTAAGATGATTATGGTCTTGCAAATCCAAGTAGCTTAATATTAATAATTTTCAAGTAGCCCAGTCCAGTGGGAATTGGTAGCTCTTCAAGCTCAAGACACTCACCAATGCACATGTTTATTAACTTTGTAATATTGCCACTCCATTCACTGCAACTTTTTTGAGCCAAAAACAAGCAAAATTTATCCATGTCTATAAGAAGGGGAACCCTGCTAAAGGTCATCAATCTAGGTGACTACAATTTTTTCTTTTTCTATAAATATGGCTGTCCCATTCCCAAAGTAGTGGAAATACCATTAGGATACCAAGGCAACCCCAATGCGGTTGAGGGAGGGTCAGAATGCCAAGGCAC
Organism: Cupressus sempervirens; assembly: GCA_028749045.1. Lineage (NCBI taxonomy): Eukaryota > Viridiplantae > Streptophyta > Pinopsida > Cupressales > Cupressaceae > Cupressus > Cupressus sempervirens. The sequence goes on from CM053790.1 coordinate 487,206,572, forward strand.
CCTTTGGCATTCCATAATGGAGAGGTCTCCACAGAAACATTCCCAAATTATGGGCATGTCCCATTTTCTGCCTTTTTGATGGGTGGAGCAAGAATGTTTTGTCCCCATCTTCAAGCTCCAAAAATTATAGACATATGGTTTTTGTAATTCATAATGCTGAAATGCATGGAATCAATTCCAGAAGTTACACATTTCAGCTCCAAAAATGTTCCCATTACTCAAGAAAGGTTGGAAACTTACAAGAAAGACTATATCTATCTTAACATGTTGACATTAATAGCATAATAGTACAATAAAGGCTAAAACTTTCTACCTAATTGCTACATGTGCTTTATCTTTGGAATTATTATATTATATGAAGATAAGTTCTAAGGGAATAGATTCAATATTTGAAAAGTCAATCTTCAAAACAATACTGAATGGCAATCCATTGTCTTACAGGTGTCTCTGCTGACGGCACATTCAAAGCTTCCATGCTACCACATAGATATCCATGTTCAAGATCATAGCCCTGAAGACGTACATTCACCTTCCAGACTTCATCTTTTTGTGAATTTGATACATTTTGTGTACCATCAAAGGCCTGCAAATTAGAAAAGTTGTGGAAAAACAACACCATTGGGCATTTATATTCCATGGGGCTTAAATAGCCCACATCTTTGCTCTAATTTTCCTTTTTGTTCTCTTTTTTCTTGGTCTCTTATGAAACTTTCACTATTTTCTTAAACTCCCTCTTCTTATAGAAATGTAATTTGTGATGAAGGGGGGAAATGAGGAAAATAAATGAGAATTCTTTAGATCCTCCCAATATTGGGCGTTAATATTTCTCACCTTTTTCAGAATTGGTAGTTGCAAACATTGCTTTGAAAATGTTGCCTGTGTAGTTAAGCTGGATAGATGAATGCTTGCCAACAGAGTATACGTTGTCTACGTCAAATTTGTGGACACATAACTACCATAAATTTAATTATTCATGCTAGGTATCCAGAAAAATCTTAATCTCTCTTCAAATTTTTGCAGGACCCTAAAGGGGAAAAGAGTGTTTGAGCTTCGATTTGAAGCTACGTAGATAAATAGTAAGAAAAATAGGCAGCATTATGTGTACCCATCTCATTCCCAATTTGGTGCAATTTTATTCCTTAGACACTCATATTTATTTACTTAAATTGTTACTAACCCTGAATGACCTAATTATATTGTTAAATATTCTTTTAGGAAATAATAGTTTTTTACCTTTTAATTTTTTACTTTGGTCGTGAGTTTTTTTAAAACTTTTTGTGATTAGCTATTTCTAATTTTTTATCATCATGGCATATGTTTCTTTCTCAAATAATTTGAGGTTCCCATTCAAAATAGAGGAAGAATAAAAAACTAAGCATTGCAATTTGGATCGATATTTTAACATACCACAATAGATAATCTAAGCGCACGCTGCCAATAAAATGATGTGACTGATTGTATTGCTAAGAGGTTGTAGCTGGACAGAGATGAGAAAAATATAAGAATTTGGTTCACATCTGTTGATTTTTTTCCTTCTTCATTCTGTTGTTGGTTATTGGTATTGGAAGAGCAACCATTTTCGTCACTGATTTTTCATATAGTTTTCATGATTGCTTCTACAATAAATGAATCCATTTGGCTATTGATTAAATTTGTAGTTTACCAATTCAGATTATACAAAACCATCTTGTTGGGCATTTTTCAATTTCTAGAAATCGGTTTCAACATTCCCTATATTTTGTGTAGTGTAACCCATATAGGGTAAGACCAATATTTGGATTAAAGGTTGTCAGCTATTGTGTAAACTATCTAAACTATAGTTCATCCTATTCTTTATGTTAACATGACAACAGACGTCGTAAGGATGGCCCCCACTCTACCAATATAGGGGCTACACAGACTAAACTAACCTAACTTGCAATCTCTACTGCAGCTATAGTTGTTTAGCTTAGATCCCTGGGGCTATAATATAAAATGCTAGCTAGTTAGTGGTCATTGTAGGTTGACTATTTTGTTGTATATCTTCTTGGTCCTATCTATAGCACTCTATTAGACTGGTAATATGGATATAGTATTCTAGTAAAGGAGAAAATTAATTATCTTCTCATAGAAAAACATTAAGGTCGATAATCTTCTATGAGAGATTTCATATGAAATGAATTTATAGGAGACATTTTTAACCATTTATTTGATGTCATATTATAGATATTACAGGATATAATTAGATTCAATTCTTCAAAAATCTGAAAGTAATTCCCAAGAGTCACGATGTTGCTGAGTATGTGATTAAATAGGCCATAGTACTGTAAAAGACCAATCGAAGGCCATTCCATTTTCATCCACAAAAAATATAGTGCATGACAATGTCATCTGCTACGTAAAGCATGAAATCGGTCAAAGATGGCATATATACATATAATATCACACATGGACCCCACATAGCAAGGGTTGTCATTTTTTGCTTTCATAAGCTCTATATAGTGTTCGTTTCTCAAATTTTTTTATCGAAATCCTCCAGTGTTAGAATTGGTCAAAGGTAGCCAATAAAATGTAGCCCACATGTTTTGTATTTTATGTAGTCGGCACCTCTCCCCACCATCAAGGGATGGACACTAGATGCCCCACAGCGTAGTTAGGCACATTTTTGGATATATCTGTAGCATACACGGTAGTAGTCCTATTCCCATCCTCATCACTCATTTTTGAAATTACAAAATTGGACCAATCGTTTCCACATGTTCCAATTGTGTTCTAGTGACATATGTTTTGGTGCATAAGGAAGACTTGGTTATTTTTGTTTCTAACACTTTTGTGACAAGTTTGCAAGAGTTTTATATTGTTCACCATGAAAGTAATGATGTTGCAGACATCTATGGACACATAGTTATGAAGGATGCAAGAGTTTGTGCTTGGCACACATTGTTTGATTGTAGGGGCATGAAGCAAATGAACAAAGGATACTATTTGGTTGCAGGTCCTCAACAAGAAGTGGACAAAAACTGGAGGAAAAGAAAGAAACTCCCAATCCAAGGGACTTGGATTGATTTTGATCCTTGGGAGTATGGTGCAGGGCACCTTGACAAAGACATGCAAAGAGGTCACTTGAATGACTCATGAAGAATGAATGATTTAAAGATCAAAATATGAATGTAATTTGACTTGAAGTCAATTTTTTGAATTTGATGTAATGCAATGTAATAAGCTTAATGTGTAAAGGCCTGGCAATGTTAATGAATGTAATAGGAGTGATATAGGCTTGAATTGTTTAATGGTTTCCAAATTTGACAATGGAATTGTTAACTTGGCAAACCAAATCCATGGATAAAGTTGCTAAAAACTAAGGATAGGACAATTTGAGGTAGTTTGGAGTTAGTAGTCAGTTCTAATCAGTTTATGGGTAGTTTCAAAGGTAGTTGGTCAGTTCCCATGGTTGGGACAATCATAAATACATTGTAAAAAATTCCAAAAAAGGAGGGAGAGTCGAAGTAAGACAATTTTGATATAATAAACTTGAGCTTCCTGTATATTACTCTTGTTGACAGTGATAACAGTCAAATCCATAGCATTCTTTTATGGTCTAAATGTCATGAACTTGAAAATCCATTGTCTAGATGTACTAATGTATTAAATTAACATTGATTTGGTTTTTGTGGCATATGTTTTCATTAGATATTAAAGAAGATATCGGTGTTTGAGTATAAATGTTCCAAACCCTTGTTTAAGGGAACTCGAGAGTACATAAGATGTAATAATTTTGATATCCATGTGTTCTAAGGCCCCAAAACTAGGTATGAAGATGGGGTACTATGTATATTAAATTTATTTAAGTCTCCAGGCATCCATGCAATAGTTGGAAGTATTTTGAAAGGAGGAAGATAATTAGTGGTTGAAGAATGAAGGAATGACTAGCATAGAAATTGCAGTCTCAGTATGGGGAAAGTATCTCCTAAACCAACTGTTGGATCTTTCTTAGATTTAAGTATGTCTATGAGAACCTAATTATGCCCATTCACACTAGAGAGATCAAGAATTTTGTGTCATATTCAAAAGTTATACCTATTTGTGTGAGGGTCTATCCAGAGACAGCAAGGAAGCATATTTTTGGTGATTGGGCTAGTGAGCGCTTAGTAAGAGATAGTTGCTTGGTTGAAGACACTGATGTATTTGAGGGACATTGGTGATGGTTATAAAATATTTAGAGCCTATGGTGGCATAAAGACAAGGTGTGCACTTTGATAGGTTGTGGAGTTGGCTTGGAGCAAGGAGAATGATCCTCATGAAGATGCTTGGTTGGTGTTGTAGAAGCAATATCGAAGTCACTCTTTTATTTGTTGATTGCAAGTCCACCAAGGTCTCTGCATCACTTTTCTCCTATAAAGTGCTCCCACAATCATTAACCATTCAGGTGGCCCTCCTACTATCTAGGATACATGAAGTAGGATAAGCAAAAGACATATTTCCCTACCACCTTTCCTAATTCCTCATAAGGTAGCATCAAAAATATTATAATTTATAACCCTTGAGGGCCTCGTTAAATATTATATTTGTGGGAATCAAACACTTAAAGATCCAGCCTAAGAGGGTTTCTCACTTAAGAGGAGGGTGGATCAAAGTACTATAGGCTTCGAACAACTTACTCACCATCGTTTAAAATAGGAACTGATCTGCCCCTTTATTAGCTTAAAGGTCGTCAGGTGTATAACATTCTTTGTAATAGTGAACAAAAATATCTACTCAAATCCCTCTCATAAATTGCAGGCCTCGAAAAGGTAATATTTAATCTTTCTAACTCAAAATGTCACCAAGCCCTGCACAATGACCAACATAGTTGCTCATTAAATAGTGAGTTTCTTGCAATCCACTGAAATAGCTAATAGTAGAGCGTAAAGAAAAACTTCATACTCTATCTCATTATTAGATTTATGGCACAGGAAAAGGAGCAAACTTCGATAAATGTACATAAAGGTTTTTTGAAAAGATACCCTGCTTCTGCCTGATAAAGATCCTTAGTTTGCCCCATCACAATTAACATTCAAAAACCATTCTGGAGGACTTTCCCATACACTACTAATCTTGGCTTTTGAGTTCTGACTACCCCAGTAACAGGGGTTATAGTATGCAAGAAATCTTTATAGCTTTTATACAACATTAGATAAGGTTTCATTTTGGTTGAAATGTTTGTTTGACCATGGTTTCTTTAAGTGCTACATTATCATATATTTTTGCATTTTGGATAAATTGGTACCATAGAACTAGTACATGTCTATGATTTTTAAGCTTTAATAAAATTGTTATATAGGAGGTAAATATTGCCATGTAATTGTTGTTCTTCAATTCTATGTTTTGTCTGAAACAAAAGAAGATGATCTTTTGTTCAATCTGTAGGTAGTCTCAATTAATAGAGTGGTTATAGGGACATTCAAGAGGGTAGTATTGTTGCTGCCTTGGCCTTGGCTAGGGCTTCTAGATCTCACCCTACTCCAAGGCTACCTCCAAAGGGAAAAATGTTTGCACCACATTTACCTCACAATAAGAAGAAAAAGTGAAGGAGAATGCATGGTGCTTAGCCTAGGGACAGTCCTGGTGTCAAGCCAAGTCACAATCTTCAAAATGGCGACTTTAATCAGTCCAATCATAATTCTTAGAATAATAACTGCAATAACAACTCCACTTATCCAAGTTAGAGTCATTAAATTGCTATCAACATTGAAAAAGCTGCTAGAAAGAGTAAATATTAGAATCATCATATTTCTGCTAATTGAAAGGAGTCTCGTGAAGCTATTTCCTCATCAAAAAGAGTTATGGACAAAAGGAGTTATAGTTTGCATTTAAAGAAATCAGTGCAAGACACGGTTGAGGAGGATAGTTCTATGGCTAAATAGTAGATTTATTCTAATTTGGATACATTTTCCAGGCCATATGATGTTACATCAAACAAAATGCATTTCAAGGGTCCAAGTGAGATTTTTTACTCTCATGGTCAGGATCACAACATTCAGGCTAATTGAGACAGCTGCTACAAGTTATGGAATATGGTAGATGTTGCATATGATGCTAGAGAAAGGTAAGGTGAGGAGGTTTACAATTTCCTATAGTTAATGTCTTTCTTTAGCTTATATTTACATTATGTTGAAGGAAGATGAAACAATTTGGTCAGTATTTCTCTTTGATAGATTATCCTTGCTTGCCACTAACGGTATTATGTTAACATACGTGTTCACAAGAAAGAAGGAGAGCATGCTAAGTGAGAATAGGTTGTTTGAACCAAAGAAGAGATGGTTGCACATTGGAAGGCTCAGGCTCAAGCAGAAAGATTAGAAGCTGCCCATATGGGGCAAGAAGCTTATGCATAATGGCTCAGATTAGAGGAAGAGGCATAAATGATCCCTTTGTAGAAAAAAAAAATGCAACTTCTAAGGCGCACATATCCTAGTCTTCAGTCCAAAAGAAAATCTTTAAATAGGACATACTTTTACCTGTTACAATGATCGCACACAATGTTGAGTCCTCTCTTCCAAAACCCCCCTTGAAAATCTATGCCCTCATGTAAGCAAAATGTTGGAAGTGAAGGAGTTGAAGTGCCCTTGGATTGATGTAGGAAAAACCATATCAAATCTCTGGAGAAACCATTAACTCGCACTTCTCATGAATACCCTGGAACCCTCGAGAACAAATGAAATGTATTTTTGCCCACTTTTTTTTTTGTTTTATGCTGTAGTGTGCGTCTCAATTGCGACAAAAATAATTGGTCGCAATTGCAACCAACATAGGCATGTTATAAAAAAAATTTTAAAAAAATCTTTATAAATCGACCAACCAACCCATTTAAAATACTTAGTCAAAATTTTTGGTCAAAAATTAGGGTAAAATGCACTAGCGTGTCATAGCAAAATTATATTATCTCCATAAAAGAAAAGTAAGAAGTGTTGTCCATAACAAGATTTAATGGCACCCAAAACCTTATCGAAATGTTCTCTTTGATGAACTCATAGGCAACTTCAGAAGTATTTTCTTAGTAGGCTTGGCTTCCACCCATTTGGTGAAGTAATCCGTAGTAGTGATGATATAAAAATGTTTAATAGAAGAAGGAGAATTGATTGGTCCAATGAAGTCACTTCCCCACTACTGAAAGGGAGCTTCTATTATAACTGGATTGAATGGTAGGGCAACTAACTAAGGCTTGCTGGAAAACATTCTACACTCACCGCATTTGGTTACCCACTGGTGAGAATCCTTCAACATGCTAAGCATTGCCTCAAAATATTGTATGTTGTAACTATTGATAAGAAATTACTACCACAGGCCTCATTGTGGAAACTATGAAGCAATATTTCTTGTTGAGGTTTATCCACACATCTCAAGAAAGTTCTATCAATATCTCTCTTATATAGTTGGTCATCATATATGACATACTTAATTGACTTAATCCTGAGGTCTCTCTTCTTATTGTATGTCAATCTATTAGGACAATATTTGTAAGTGAGAAAATAAGAAATGTTTGAGAACCAAGGGTCTTGAAGACTGACCATTAAAGCGCTTGAAGATTCCTTTTCTTGACTTGGGTCTTGATTTTATTCAATTATCTTGCACAACCATTTCCTCACAACATCTTAGTTGGCTTCAAGTTGATGTCATATTCTTGAACATTTGCTATCCATGCACCTATAGTATTGCAACCTATCTCTTGTTAGGTCAATATGCTTTTAACAATTGAATCAAGTACAAATACAACAAAATGAGAGTGCAAGACATAGAACCTAAAAATTTTGAGTGCTCTTACCATTACATATGCATGATTTTCCATTTGGGAGTATTTCAACTCATTCTCTTTAAGGGGAGTACTCATGAAAGTAATTGGCACTTTAATACCTTCCTTGTTTTCTTGCATGAGTATTCAGAAAGTGTGTGGTCTAAGGTGTAGTAGTCTAGTATGAACTCATTAGTGTAATCTAGATGTACCAACATAGGTGATTTGTCTATAACATCCTTAATTTGATCGAAAGCCTTTATTCTAGAATCATTCCATTTGAAAATTTGACTTCCTTTCATCATATCAGCTATACATTTGGTGATTTTAGAAAAGTCAGGGATGAAACATCTCAGAAAGTTCACCTGTTTGAAGAATGACTTAACTCTAGATTTTCTTCCTAGAAAATTCAACTGCTAAATGGCTCTAGCATGCTCAGGAGAAATCCTAATGCCTTCCTAGGAGACTATATGACCCAACAGTTTACCTTTTGTAAAAGAAAAAATGAACTTCTTATGATTAAGTGAAATCCTATGATCTCTACACCTTCTTAACACCTTCTCTAGCCCTCAAGTGATCTTTTCTTTTCTTGGAGAAGACTATCAAATCATCCAATTATATGATGATGATCTTATCTTTGAGATTAGAAAAGGATGAATTCATAGCCCTTTGAAAGGTAGCTACAACATTAATGAGCCCAAAGGGCATCTTGTTATATGCAAATATTTCGCAAGGGGTGGTGAACGTTGTCTTGAACTGATCTTCTAGGTGCACCTCAATTTGGTTAAAACCAAAAAATCCATCTAACATGGACATAATTTCAATATTAGCCACTATTTGTAGTAGATGATCCATATTGGGCAAGGTATAATTGTCTTTTAAAGATGCTTGATTCAAATTTTTGAAATCCACACAAATCCTAATCTTTTCATTCTTTTTCTAGACAGGTACAATATTGGCTATCCATATTGAATGGTGAATAGGGTAGATGATCATTGCTTCTATCATCTTGTGAACTTCTTTAAAGATGGCATCTGAGACCATAGGGTTGTAATTACACTACTTCTATCTAAATGGGGTAGCTTCAAACTTGAGGGGAATTTTGTGCTTGAATTCCCCATTCTTAAAGGTCTTTAGGTCCTCATATCCCTAGGAAAATATGCCTTGGTATTTTGATAACAATTCCTTAGCTTAAGCTCTTTCTTCCTTTGAGAAAATACTACTAATATTAATCATCTTGGGTTTATATTCAACGCCAATGTTCATTCCTTCATATCTAGAAGTACCACCTTTCCTACCCCTTTCCATTATGATAAATGCATCATGCCTATCAAAGAGTTTTTTTAAGGGAAATAAGATGTTGGGGAATCTTATTACCTTTGAATTATTCAACTCCAAGTTCTAATTCATTCTTTCTATCAGGGGTGAAGTCCTTGTAGGCACCGCTTGTATTGAGAAGGCATCCATGTCTTCAATCTCATCGTAGACTCTATTTCTATAGTTCTTGAGCCTAGCATTCTTCATAGTATATTAGGCACAAACTTGCTTCATTATGAGCTCTACATTTCCTTGGGCTCTTAATAATTTCACTTCTCTACTTCACAGTAGTGTTATCTCTACTTTTATGTGAGTTGTGTTATCTATCCATCCATGGAAACAAGCACCACACTAGCTCCAGACCCAAAAGTAGCACAACTACCATCAAACTGTAGGGTCCAAATCCTAGGATCACTAGGAGGATCAAGTTGTTCTTCTGAATAATCAGAGCAAGAGAACATCATGTAATTTCCAAACTCCATCTCTTGATATAGGATCTATGCCTTAGGATCATCAGACTTCAAAACTATGAATTTGGCATTTTCCTCAGGTTCCAGCTTGATTTTCTTATTTCCCATGGGAATAATGGCATGCAAACAATCCATATTTATTTTTCCTCCCATGTCCCTAAAAAAACTTCTACTCAACAACATACCATAGCTGAATGGAATATCTGCTACCAGGATGGTTAGCTTCATTATGTTTGCAAGGTGAGTGACTAACACTACTTGTGCATATTTTACCTAATCTAATAGAGGAACCTACTTTGTATCCATAAAATAGCAATGCCCAAACATATTGGTAAGGTTCAAGCCAATGGCATGAGCAATAGAAGAGGGCATGACATTATTAGAGGCTCTAGAATCAATAATGCAATTAGTAAGCTTATGACCATTTACATATAAGGATACGTAAAATGGACTTGGCTTCCACCTAGGGGAGGTGGCTAGAATTGATGCTTCTTCCTCTTTAAAGAGAAGAGGCAAGACAAGGTCTTCTTCAGCTAGTGGGTTGCTATCTAATTCAAGTTGATCACTACTAATAATAGAATTGATATTAGGTTGATTTTTAGCATTGGCATCACTTTTACAATAGTCCACCAACTTTTGTAGTTCAGTACGATGATTTTTGAGATAATCAAGGGGAGACACCTAGATATGAGCATCTTTACAATATTTTATTATGTCAAATAATGAGTGAGACTTACTAATTGGCTCAAACTTTATTTTTGCTTTCCTCCCTAATGAGGAAGTGGATGCTCTAGTTGTGGTTGATGAAGGGCTAGTGGCTACATTTTGGGTGGGAATAGAGTTTGTTGAGTTCTTCTCCCTTTGACTTCTTATTTCCATGGTCATTTTAATTCCATCCAAGGTGGCAAAGCACTTGCCTCCAGCATTTGAATCTGATTCATACTCTAAAAAGAATGTGCCAAAGTCACCATGGGGAGCATAATCATATTCACTTTTGGGGTACTTGATGTTTAGCTCATTAGTATTAGTTATTTGCTTATATCTATTCATTTCTGAGTAGGAATCACCATGGTGATCTTCTCATAGATGAAAAATGCACATATTTTGCTTCTTGGGAGGTGCCTCAATTACAAGCTTCTATTGAGCAGATGGAAATTGCAATGGTTTGCCTTCATGTGGACTTCAGGAAATGTCTTGATATGGTTGTTGGAGAAAAGAAATAGCTTTTCCCATTTGTCTCTTCATGGAAATCATTTCATTAGATAGCTTCTGAAGCATTACTTTGGTATTTTTAACTATACGAGGGGTAGATCTTGTTGATGCTCCACTTTGAATCTCTCTTTTCCAATTTTTGGTTGCTATCAGATTATCCTCCAATTTGATTGCCAGGGTCTGAGCAGCTTGCAGATTAGCCACATGTGCACGTCTAATTTGAAATCTTATGTCAGGGGCCATGAAGAAGATGAAGAATATCTTCTGGTTATTAGCATTAGGCCTACTTATAACAAGGATCCTATTGACCAACTTATTGAATTTGGAAATGAAGTCCCTCATGTGAACAATAGGTTATTTCTTTATCTGGGTAAGTTGAGGCAAGAGAGTATGCTCATCCTTTGCACTCTTATAGCATGCTTCAAATCAATTTTGCATGTCATCCTAGGTCGTGATACATCCTACTAGAAGGTTTTGAAACCAGTCACTACATTGTCAACCAAACTTTCCATGAACATTTTTATTGCTACATCCTAATGCTGAGAAAAAATGACACTTCATGCAAAAAATAAAGCCGTGATGTGCTTGTCTGCAGAGACCTTTCCATCATCATTGAATTTTGGAAAATTATTTCTAGAAGCTCTAGGCAAGTCATTATTGGTAGCAAGTTGCAAAGGGCCAATAGCATTACCCCAAGGAATAGCCATGAGGGTAGGGAGGATAACTAGTATAGGCTAAAAATTAACAATAATAGGGGTAACAACTATGTTAAGATTGAGGGCATTGCATAATGATGGGATTTGAGTGCAGAAAATATGAGGTGAAGATGAATGGCTACGTATCTAAGCAATAGGGTGAGGAGGTAGAAAAAGAGCACCACAGATACCTTGATATTCTAGATCTTGAGAGCATGTTCTCCCACTTCCTATAGGATCTTCCAATAAAGGGAACTCAACTTTCTACAATTGTTTGAACATAGGGTCGACTTTCCCTTTACCATGAGTGTTGCGGGTATATGTAGAATCTAGGGTGAACTATCTTAGCTCACAAAGGGTGCAATTTTCTTAATCTTCTTTCCCACAATACTCCATGCCCATATTCAACATTGGCTTCCTCTCTTTCAAGGTTCAAGCTTACTATTTTATATTGGTCAAGGGACTTTCAACTTTTCTAAGCGAAGATATTCAACTAATTTATTATGTCTTCTTGTTCATCTTGGAAACTAAGGTTAGGTTGCACTACTAGGATTTGTCCCTCATGAGGAAACACTATTTCTCCTTATAATTTATTATGCATGACCCAATTATTTGAGTGCCATAGAGATAATCTATAACTTTCTCAGCATAGCCATAGATAGACGTACTTAAGAAAACTTAGGACATATGAGCTCTTCCCCACTAGAGTCACCAAAAACTATTGGTTACCAATTTTTCTTCCTTGATATTTTGGTTCATACCTTGACTCTTAGACTTCCCAATAGATTATGGAAAACAAATAAGTTAACAACAAAATGGGTTAGTATACTAATCTATCAAAGACCCTTGAATTGAAAGGTACAACTCCCTTTTGGATGCAAGATTTGCAATGAATTTTGTCTTTCAGGTTTTTGGGGTATGCTCTTAACTAGACAGAAGAAAAGGAAAAAACAAGTTGCTCAACACATTAAACAAAAAAGGCAATTCAAAGTGGGAGTAACTCACAATATACAATATACTCGACTTAAATGCAATAAATGAAAACATGCATAACCAACTATGATAGCAGGAAGATATGAAGAGATGGTAAAATAAGTAATATTTGGATTACCCAATTCGCTGATATTTTGATAATACCCAAATTGTCTATTTCCTAGCTACTCCACACACTAGTTTCTAGCTTCCTTAGGAAACAAACTATACTAAACACATAAACTACGATGCACAACATAGAGAACAAATAAATACTTATGCTCAAGAGAGTAAGACATACAATCAACTGAACGAAGGAAACAAAACCAAGTTCATTTACATTCATTTAATTTTCAACAATAGCACATTCATTCCATATACTATACTAAAACTATATGAATAGAAAAACTAGAAAAGGACTCAGAGTCTCACACAATAGTCCTAGCTATAGGGGTTTTCCCACAAGTAATTTTTTTAATCCTTTCTATTAACTTAGAAAATTACATATATAGGCCCCTCTTAGGGTTCTTGGCCAGTTAAAGATTCATCAGTTACATTAACAGAGCACTTGATTCGCTCGAAAATCAATAGTCATCTATTACATAATCATACATCAAATAGAGAAGAAGAAACTATTAAGATAGGACTAATAATGAAGCATTACATCATATTTTTGACATGATCTTGGTGGTTGACCTTCCTCATTGACACTCGACACCACCCATGGCCTTTGTGATCCTTAGATTGCCCTTAGAAATGTTCAATCTACCTTCCACACCATCAGTTGCATCTTAATATTCTAATAGACACCCAATTTTAAATTACGATCGTCGATATATCTTTCCTTATTGCCTAATAGATGGTCATGATTAAGTCTTCACATGTTGACAAAGAAAACACCTTTACCTTCTCTTGACATGTGGCACTTTTTAATTTTTTTGGGCTTAAAATCATTAGCATGGTGTATTTCCTTTACTTTGTCTTGAGAGACAATTGATTATGGGCCCACTAAGACACGTGTCCAATACTCACATTCTCACTTTGGTTATTCTTCATGCATCTTTGAAAAGAGAGAAAGTGGCAGGTGTTGATCTTCTTTTGATGAATGACTTCCATAAAGTGAAGATCTTTTATAACAGTTAGAAACTCCAACCAACCTGAGCATACCATTTGGACAACTTATTCTAAGGCATTCATTTTTGTGGCCTACAACTAAGTCTGGTCCCACTATCTCCATGTGTTAGATGCTTGCATTATTGCTTTGGTTATTTCTTATGCAACTTTATAAAGTAAGAAAGTGATAGGTGTTGATCTTTTAAGATCTGCCAACTGGGAAAATACATCATTTAAAATTGCTTGGAAACCAAAGAGGGGCCCACAGGGACAAGTGTCAACTTATCACTTCTTTGCAACATGAAATCTTAACTCATCTCTTAACCTTTCAAATGTGTGAATAACCATTTAGAGTTAATTATTTCACTCCATCGCAACCTCACATCCCTAAATATTAACCACAATTTTAACCTTTCGAGGATGCGATCTTTAGCTTTCCCTTCTTAGTAACTTGAAAATCCTTTAACTACATTACTACCCACAACATTTCAATAACCATTTGAACTTAACTATTTCCTTCATTTTCAATCTCTCAACCTCTAGAAACACAACATTTTATACCATGCAATGGTGCGATGACTTGTTTTAATATTACCGTCACTCCTTTTGTTGCCTTACAACTGCAGACTTCAACTCACCTTTGAATCCAATGATGTTGTGAAAACTTCACACTTAACCACCTCGATCACCTTTTGTAGCTGTGCAACTTAACTTTCATCATGTGGAACACAAACTATGATGTTGTGATCACTATCTTGGATGATTGTTTTATTATTTCATAGCTTCTTGACCAAATAATTTATTTTCCCTTGAAACCTTGCGATGATGTGATAACATTCAATTGTTCTAATTGATTTTCACATTGTTGTGATTTAAAAATCTTTATTCATGGCTTACCCACACAAAGCTATGATTTATATGTTTTTGCTACTTTGCAACTTAAAAATGTGCGTTTAGCTATTTGCTTGCGATGTTGCGATCATTCAAACTTTGACTATCATTTTATACTCTTCGCACCATCACAAATTAGAATTCTTCAAGCCAGAAACAAGTTATGATCCAACAATGACCATCAAACTAACTACCTTGCATCTTCATCATGGTCTAGGACTTAACATTTCTTTCACTTATGATTTTTTGCTAGCCTTTAAATCTATTTATTCTTATTACTTGCTGCAACTGAAGATTCTAACTCAACATTTAACCTTGTGAAGCTATAAATATATGCTTTCACTCATTTGAAACCCTAACCTTAGATTACTCTTAACTACTAGTGATGATGTGATATGCTAGACTTTAACTGCCATAGTTTAGCTCTCACTCCTTTGCAACTTAAATTGCCTCAAGCTTGATATTGCCTGGGACCTTGCGATCGACAACTTGTTGCATCTTTGCAACTTAAATTTAACATTTAACCTTAACATCAGCAAAGCTACACTAACCTATTATCATGACTATTTAATATCCTCTCAATGTGGACTTTATAGCTTATTTGACTACTTGTAATGATGCAATCATTCGAACTTTGACTGTCATTTCATGCTCTTTCGCACCATCGCAACTTAGAATTCTTCAAGCCAAAAATAAGCTATGATCATGCATTTTTTTAAAACTTTGGATGTGGACATTCAGATGTGATTTGCACCATCAATTTGAGATCAACTTTGGTCTTCACCACCTTTGACCATGTTCTTCACCATTTTTGCATTTTTTAGTGCTCATTCTGTATTGAAATCAACTGATCTTGCTTCTAGCTTGTTCTCACATTTTGTACCATGTTCTTTAACCTTGGCCCTTATGTTCTTCACTGCCATTTTCTTTGGATATGCCCAAATTCTCTTTATTCCACCCATATAATTTCATCAATGGAACACTTAATCATAGAGTTAGTGTTTCTTATGAATAGAATTATTTCTCTCTCTCATCTAGGGAATACATTAACTTGGCCTTCCCATCCTAGTCACCTAACACAATTAAAAACAAAGTTGCATTTCTCTTGCATTCCCACTTAGGAAACTCAGAGCGAAAGATTAGAGAGGAAATCCTAATGGAAGCCTATACTAGGACATGACATGAAACACTAACATAGCACTTGACTTGGGAGTTCAAGAATGGAGGACTGACATGTGGCAATAAATTGAAAGTTAAGATCTAAGGATATCACATCTTCGCAAGGAGTTAAAGTAAACCTAGAGTTAAGGCAACAAAGCAGTGAAAGTTCTTGATCGTATCATCGCTGGTAGGTAAGAGTAACCTAAGGTTAGGGGTGCAAAGGAGTGAAAGCATGTATTCACAACTTCACAAGGTTAATAGACGATTTAAGGCTCCAAGTTACAAGGTTATGATAAATGGTAGCATTCAATTTCACACAATTATCAAATTTTCATATGGTTTTAGTAGAAATTAAATTCTTTGGTCACGAAGCTGTGAAACAGGATAACATTCTTCTATGTAGTCATTGCAACATCACAATATGTCAATGTTAACTCTGAAAGAAGGTTGCAAAGTTGCAAAAAGGAGATAACCATGATCACATTCTCACAAGGTCAAAGTTGTGGTTAAAATTTAGGGATGCAAGGTTATGATGGAGTGAAATAGTTAACACTAAATGGTTATCACATTATCATAGGTTAAAAAGCATTCATGAAATTTCAAGTTGTGAAGTAATGATTAGGAGCCAAAATTTAAAAAAAAAGTTAATAGATCACATCGTCACACGGTTAAGCCATGAGAAAAGATTTTGAGTTACAAAACTGCAAAGAGGATTTGATAGTTAAAGAAATAAGTTATTGCACCATTGCAGAGCTTAGTTGTAAGTTAAAACTTAAGGTTGCAAAGCTGCAAAATGAAAAATATTTAGTGATCACAACATCACAAATAGTAATGTAATTAAATGATTCTAAATTGCAAAGCTACAAATAGTAACCCAGATCATCACCACATCCTAATCATCCAACAAAGATTAGATCAACAACTCTGATGATTTTAGGACCTAAATTCTAAAGGATACTTTTTTTGGAGAAAGTCTCTAGAATAACAACATGTGTCCACACTCAAATCCATTGTGGGCCAAGATTAAAAAGGATCAGAGGAGATCATGGTCATCCATTTTTCATAAGAGAAAAGGCAACGTGTGGGTTAGTTAAAACAAGATGTTTTAATCTCAATTATTGATTTGATATGAGCCAGATCCATACTTAGAATTTAAAGATCAACTATCCATTGGAATATGAAAAGAAGGAGATGGCACCATATGGGTTTTCTACAAAATCAAGGAGGAATATGAACCATTTTGAGGAGATTTTGATTTAGCCAGAGATTGTAAAGGCCGATATAGATGCCACATATTTGTGGAAACATCAAGATGCTAAAATTAGCACCTAAAACATTATCAAGACCATTTAATGATGCCAAACTATTAGGGTTTTGAGGGTTGATTTCCTTCTTTATAATCTAAGAGGTAATAGATGACGGTTGATTCCTAAGAGATTCAAGTGCTCTTCTAATGTAACTAAATAATTTGTAACAAGCCAAGAACCCTAAGAGGGGGACTATATATGTATTTTTCTAAGTTAATAGAAAGGATCAAAAAATTTGTCCAACTTTTCCCCCTACATTTTTAGATGTTGAGTGAGAATCAAAGAGTTAGATGGAATGAAGGATTTTTATGATGTTTGTAGTTAGGTAATGTGATTTTTTGATTCCTTTTAGGACTAGCATGCCTAGGTTCCTTTCATTGTCTCCTTTAGCTGAGCTACCCTTGCATCTTAGAATAGTTTCTATGGGATTTGATGTAGCACTAATCTGGATGCACCCCAAAATGAGGTGATCTAGAAACCAACAAACAAACACACAATGGAAAATGAACAAGAGGAGTGATATTCAGATGCAGAAAGACAATATTTTATATATTCAAATCAAGAAGTTTACATCCAACATGCCCAATTGTATGACCTTCTGGGTTACAACCATTACAAAGAAGAATACATCTTTCAAAGAAGAACACATCTCCAGACTCAAATATGAACTTCTACCTCCAAGTTGCTCCACCTAAGACTCCTTTACCAAAAATTATGATTAAGACTCTAGCCAAGATCCCCTTAAATAATTTCCAAAACAGCTTACAAAAGATTCTAGAACATATAAAAGGCACAAGTCAGCTCTCAACATATATTAAATACCCATCATGAAATTAAATATGTGCCAGGCCAGCCCAAACTAGAAACAAATGCAAAAAATTGATACCTGCACTCGACACATATAGGAAAACTTGGCACCAACAAGAACACTCATAACATGAAAGAACAATTGGCACACATTACAACTTGGCAAACACTACAACTGACCAACTCAACACTTGAAAGATCACTCGATCAATACTAGTAGAATAAATGGGATAACTACAACTCTGAATGTTAACATGATGTGGGATAACTTCAACTCAGCAATGACTGAGAATTTACTGGCACTTGGCAATTGTTGTAACTTGGCAATGTCTAGTAGAATTAGTGGGATAACACAATGGCTAGGATGCTTCTACATCTGACTACCGGGATAAATATAAAAGACCTCAAATGCTCCTGCATCAGACTCCCCAGGTAAATAGAAAAATGGTGTCCCACAATTTGCTTCCAAAAGAAAATTTTGTACTCAACTTCATCTTCACAAAAGCTTTCCACTTCATCAAAGAAAAGAGATCAAATCTAAAAATCAACCATCTATGCTTCATCCATTCAAAAATTAGAATCTCATCAAAAAAATCAACATATGAACTCAACTAAAAATCACAATGCTCCATCTGCAACTTATCATCGGCATCATCCATAACATCATCCTCATACATGAAAACTAGATCAACAACAATATCCAAATCACAAACCCTATCAACAACAACATATGAACTCAGATCCATAATAGCAACAACATACAAGTTCATAATAGAAACAACATGTATATTCATTCCTCCAACAACATATAGATTGGCAACATCATGAAAATTGACATTAGTAACAACATTTGTATCCTTTAGCATCTTGGCAACAACATATAAGTTTAGATCCATATCAGCAACAACATCATCATGTAAATCCACATCAAGAACACCTCCAAAACCCTCAACTATATTACCAGCAAGTAAATCCATCTTCTTACCACAAGCAACATCCAAATCAACATCATTCATAATAGAATGAACATATAACTCTAGATCAACAATGATAGCAACAAATAAGTTCTCAATAACATCCATTCCAACATTAACATCATTCTATATAACAACATACAATTCCTTACCAACACAAGTGAAACTCTCCTCTTTAGCAATCTCATTGCGCACAACAAGATGCTCTACAATTTCCATGTCAGATCTATCCATCTGCTCATGAAAACCAAAAGATACTTCCTCCATTTTAGCAATATCATCATACACTTCCACTATCTATCTTCTCATCTTCATAATTTCTTTAACCAGCCAAAAAAACTTCTTTCTAATCTTTAGATGCCAACTCAAATCAAACTTTCCTAGATCATCAATTCTTTCGTGTAAATCATCCCAAAAAGAATCATACTCATCACTCTCAACATCATCAAGATGTCTTTTGCGATTTTGCCCTAACTAAATAGCTTCTACATCAGCTGCAAGTTTCCTTAACATATCAAATAATTCTAGATTTGTATCTCTCCTTCCATGAACCATCTTTACACATACAAACAATGAACAAATGGTAGGTCCTCTGCAAGTGCAAGCCAAATTTCCAAATCTGTAACCCTACACTAAATTTCCAAGTAGCTAGGACTTCCAAAATCAAAACCCTTCTCTGATAAAATTTTCCCAACCAAGGTCTTGGTACAAACTACCTCACACTTCGATGATCTGCTTGTATAGTCAGGAACAATAGAGCTCTAATACCAAATGATGCAATGCTAATCCAAATATATCCCAAAATGAGGTGATCTAGAAACTAGCAAAAATGAACAATAGGAGCGAGATTCAAATCCAAAGAGACAATATTTCATATATTCAAATCAAGGAGTTTACATCCAACATGCCCAACTACACAGCCTTCCAGGTTACAACCATTATGAAGAAGAATAGATCTTTAGACTCAAATACAAACTTCTACCTCCAAGCTACTCCACCTAAGACTCCTCTACCAAAAATTATGATTAAGACTCTACCCAATATCCCCTTAAATACTTGCCAAAATGGCTTACAAAAGATTCTAGAACATAGAAAAGCCACAGGTCAGCTCTCAACAAATATTAAATACCCATCTCAAAATTTAATACATGCTAGATCATCCCAAACTAGAAAAAAATGCAAAAAACTGATATTAGCATTTGACACATACAAGAAAACTCAACACCAATAGGAACACTTGACACACATTACAACTTGAAAAACACTGCAACTGACCAACTCAGCACTTGAAAGATTAATCGATGAATACTAGTAGAATAAATGGGATTAAATGTAACTCTGAATGTTAACATGACATGGGATAACTTCAACTCGACAATGGCTGAGAATTTACTAACACTTGGCAATTACAATAACTCGACAATGTCTAGTAGAATAAGCGAGATAACATGATGACCATGATCCTACATCAGGATTGTAGGAAATATGCATTTGGAGATGTTAATTCCTTTCCAGATTCCATTTTGGTAAAGGGTTATCAGTTAAGGCGATTTCCATTTCATCTTTCATGTGCATCTCTTCTCTCTCCCTAGATTAAATTTTAGTAGGACTAATCTACATTTAGATTAGAATAGTAGTATTAGAAGGACTTTAAGGTAACTTGTAATATCCATTCCACTGGGTGTTATAGGTTGCCCAAATATATTCTACCTAGGGTGTTTGTAGTTATGAGAATCCCGGTTTACCTCTATTGCTCTCAAGTTAAGTGCATCTCCCCTTTTAATCTATTAAAAAACATAATTCATTGCACATCTTGCATATAAGGGAATTGTACCCTTCAAATCAAGGATTAGTGACATCAGATTGTATTAATCCAATCTATTGTAGGCACATTGCTTCCTTAGATTTTGGGCATTTAGATTCAAGGTAAATTGAATTTAGCAAGAGGGATAAACTATTTACTAACATAAATATGTAGTAAAAGAGAGGAGTGGTAGAGAGACTTAGCTAGAGAAATTTGGAGATGAAGATGAAGATAGAAACATGAATATATATTATGTGTGTGTATATATATTTACACAGAGAGAGAGCGAGAGAGAGTAAGGGATGGGAGAGGGTAGGATATGGGGAGAGAGATGTGTGTGTGAGAAATATATAGTAAAAGAGAGGAATGGGAGAGAGATTTAGCTAGAGAAATATGAAGATCAAGATCAAGATATATAAATGAAATATATATATATATATATAGAGAGAGAGAGAGAGAGTAGGAGATGGGAGAGAGAGAGAGAGAGAGAGAGGATGGGAGAAGGTGGGAAAGGGAGAGAGGGGAAAAGAGAGAGATTTAGCTATAGAAATATGAAGATGAAGATAGAGAGAGAGGGAGAGGGAGAGTGGAGGATGGGAGAGTAGAGAGAGAGGAGAAGGGGAGAGAGAGAAAATAGGTGATGGGAGATTAGGGGGTGGGAGAGGGAGAGAGAGAGACTAGGAGATATGTGATGGGAGAGGGTGGGAGTGAGAGAGAGGGAGAGTATGGGATGAGAGAGAGTGGTATATAATTAGAGAGAGATGTATGTGAGAAATATATAGTAAAAGAGAGGAGTGGGAGGGGGAGAGGGAGGGGGAGAGAGAGAGAGGGGGGGGATTGGTGAGGGGGGTGAGAGAGAGAGAGGGAGAGTAGGGGATGGGAGAGAGTGGGATAGGGGGAGAGAGGGAGATATGCATGTGAGAAATATATAGTAAAAGAGAGTAGAGAGAGAGAGAGTAGGGGGTGGGAGAAAGAGAGAGAGTAGGTGATGGGAGAGTAGGGATGGGAGAGGGAGAGAGAGAGAGAGTGGGGGATAGGGGATGGGAGAGGGTGAGAATGAGAGAGAGAGAGAGAGGGAGAGTAGGGGATGGGAGAGAGTGGGATATGAGGAGAGAGAGAGAGAGAGATGTGTGTGAGAAATATATAGTAAAAGAAAGGAGTGGGAGAGAGAGAGACTAGGGGATAGGGGATGGGAGAGGGTGGAAATGGAAGAGGGTAGGAGTGAGTGAGTGAGTGAGTGAGAGAGAGAGAGAGAGAGAGAGAGAGAGAGAGAGAGAGAGAGAGAGAGTAGTGGATGGGAGAGAGTGGGATATAGGGAGAGAGAGATGTGTGGGAAATATATAGTAAAAGAGAGGAGTGGGAGAGAAAGAGAGAGAGAGAGGGAGAGGGGGAGAGAGAGAGAGAGAGAGAGAGAGAGAGAGAGAGAGAGAGAGAGGAGAAAGGGAAAGAGGGAGAAGGAGAGAGAGAGAGAGAGAGAGAGAGAGAGAGAGAGAGAGAGAGAGGGAGAGGAGAAAGGGAAAGAGGGAGAGGGAGAGAGAGAGAGAGAGAGAGAGAGAGATGGGGGGAGATAGAGATTTTTCACATAGTGCATATGCACTATATGAAAACACCAAAAAATGCTTACAAGAAAAGTTTATGTCCATACCGACCCATATTCTCTTTTTTGTCTGTTGTTTGCTCTGTCGTTCTGACAAAAAACATGGGTCTTATGGTATTAGAAGCTAGAAAACTCCAAATTCAATCATTAGATACACTATTTGAAGCATTTTTTAACATTCTTTCTATAGAAAAGGTTAGTGCAGTCCTTTTTAAATATTTTTTGTTATTATAGAGACAATTTTTCATTATAATTTGACAAGTTGTTTAATATATAGTGAATTCATTACAATTTGTATCTTTGAATGAATTGTTATTTGGAAATGGTTAGAAATTTTAATGTATGAATAATTCATTATAATTTTGCAAGTTGTTTGATATATAGTGTGTATTATTTGAAATAATTATAATTTGTATATGTATTTGAATGATTTCTTATTTACAAATTCTAAGTAATTCAGATATTTGAATAATTTGACATATAAAAATCATCATCATACCAAGGAAGAAACCAAAAACTCAAACAAAGGAAGAGAGGGAGAGAGATTTGGCAACTAAAAGAGATAAAGTGAAACTACTATCTGAACAAATAAAATTACAATGCAATAATGAAGAATTATCTTTTGAAGAGGAACATGAACCACCAATACAAAGAAACAAAGAGGAAGAATTAGAAAGACAAAGAGAACGAATGATACTCTTATGCTCAAGAAGACATTTGAATTGTGAAGCTACACCATCTTCCAATGTTTAAGTTATATCATCATCTCATGTTGAAGAGAATAATTTCTACATTTGATGATGCACACACTATATCATGTCATGTTGAAGACACAACATCAACATATCAAGTATATGATACTCTATATTTTGCATCTTATTGCCAAGGCGCATCTTCTTCAATTCAAGGTACGGAAATCACTCAACCTTATGTTGATGTTCAAAAGTCGAGGGAATGAAAGAGATTATAACACCTTCTATAATTGATTTTAGAAGACCAAAATATTTGATTGATATTGATAGTAATATTTTGAAATCAATGCCTAGTAAGATTAGCAAGCATACTTGTCAAAGAAAAGTTAATCGTATGTAGAGATTATTCTTTGAAGAATTAAATATGATAGGTCAATGCTAATTATTTGTTGAAATGATGAGGAATTTTAAATTTAGGCCCATCATGAAGATTCTTGGGCAAAGAACAATGGATGATCTAAATGAAAAAATCATTGTAAAGAATCTAATGAGTGCATATGACAAAGTGGGTTCTAAATCACACACCAAAGATATTAATATCTTACATCAACAATATTAAGTGCACAAATGTAAAAAGCTTGACTCATGAGAAAGACAAGAAAAACATTGAAAATTAGTAGAGGTACTCTAAGGAGAGCCATGCTAAGACATGAGAGATTGGAAGATCCAATAAAAAATGAGTTATGGACATTTAGTGGTAAACTACCACGAAAGGATAAAGAAATTAGTGAAGCTTTGAAATCATTGATTGAAGATTTTTTGACAAATAACATGCATGTTTCCCCTAATCAAAGAGATGTTGTAATAAGGAGGATTGGTAGCCAAAATCATGCTTCACATGTGAAACATTTTTTAGACTCAATTCAGACACAATTTGGAGATGAAGATGCAGATAGAAACATGAATATATTTTGTGTGTGTGTGTGTGTTTATATATATATATATATATATATATATATATATATATATATATATATATATATATATACACAAAGAGAGAGAGAGAGAGAGAGAGAGAGAGAGAGTAGGGGATAGGAGAGGGTAGGATATGGGAAGAGAGATGTGTGTGTGAGAAATATATAGTATAAGAGAAGAATGGGAGAGAGATTTAGTTAGAGAAATATGAAGATCAAGATCAAGATATATACATGAAAAATATATATACATATGTATATATATAGAGAGAGAGAGTAGGGGATGGGAGAGAGAGAGAGAGAGGGAGGGAGAGTGGGGGATGGGAGAGTAGAGAGAGAGGAGAAGGGGAGAGAGAGAGTAGGTGATGGGAGAGTAGGGGTGGGAGAGGGAAAGAGAGACTAGGGGATAGGCGATGAGAGAGGGAGAGTAGAGGATGAGAGAGAGTGGGATACAACAAGAGAGAGATGTATGTGAGAAATATATAGTAAAAGAGAGGAGTGGGAGGGGGAGAGGGAGGGGGAGAGAGAGAGATGAATGTGAGAAATATATAGTAAAAGAGAGTATAGAGAGAGTAGGGGGTGGGAGAGAGAGAGAGAGAGAGAGAGAGAGAGAGTAGGTGATGGGAGAGTAGGGGTGGAAGAGAGAGAGAGATTAGGGGATAGGAGATGGGAGAGGGTGAGAATTAGAGAGAGAGAGAGAGAGAGGGAGAGGGAGAGTAGGGGATGGGAGAGAGTGGGATACAAGGAGAGAGAGATGTGTGTGAGAAGTATATAGTAAAAGAGAGGAGTGGGAGGGAGAGAGAGAGATAGAGTAGGGGATAGGGGATGGGAGAGGCTGGGAATAGAAGAGGGTAGGAGTGAGGGAAAGAGAGAGGGAGAGTAGTGGACGGGAGAGAGTGGGATATAGGGAGAGAGAGAGAGAGAGAGAGAGAGAGATGTGTGAGAAATATATAGTAAAAGAGAGGAGTGGAAGAGAGAGAGAGAGAGAGAGAGAGAGAGAGAGAGAGAGAGTAAGGGGTGGGAGAGAGGGGGAGAGAGAGGGAGAGAGGGAGAGAGACTTTTGGATGTGAGAGGGTGAGAGAGAGAGAGAGTGAGGATGAGAGAGAGAGACTAGGGGATGGGAGATGGTGGGATAGGGAGAGAGAGAGAGATGGGGGGAGATAGAGATTTTTCACATAGTGCACATGCACTATATGAAAACACCAAAAAAATGGTTACAAGAAAATTTTGGGTCCCTACTGACCCATATTCTCTTTTTTGTCTGTTGTTTGTTCTGTTGTTCCAACAGAAAATATGGGTTTCATGGTATTGGAAGCTAGAAAACTCCAAATTCAATCATTAGATACACTATTTGAAGCATTTTTTAACATTCTTTCTATAGAAAAGGTTAGTGTAGTCCTTTTTTAATTTTTTTTGTTATTATAGAGATAATTTTTCATTATAATTTGACAATTTGTTTAATATATAGTGAATTCATTAAAATTTGTATCTTTGAATGAATTATTATTTGGAAATGGTTAGAAATTTTAATGTATGAATAATTCATTATAATTTTACAAGTTGTTTAATATATAGTGTGTATTCATTGAAATAATTGTAATTTGTATATGTATTTGAATGATTTGTTATTTACAAATTCTAAGTAATTCAAATGTCTAAATAATTTGACATATAAAATCCATCATCATGCTAAGGAAGAAACCAAAAACTCAAACAAAGGAAGAAAGGGAGAGAGATTTGGCAACTAAAAGAGATAAAATGAAACTACTACATGAACAAAGGAAATTACAATGCAATAATGAAGAATTATTTTTCAAAGAGGAACGTGAACCACCAATACAAAGAAACAAAGAGGAAGAATTGGAAAGACAAAGAGAATGAATAAGACTCTTACACTCAAGAAGACATTTGAATTATGAAGCTACACCATCTTCCAATGTTCAAGTCATATCATCATCTCATATTGAAGAGACACTAATTTCTACATTCGATGATGTACACACTACTTCATGTCATGTTGAAGGAACGGCATCAACATATCAAGTATATGATACTCTATATTTTGCATCTTATTGCTAGGGCACATTTTCTTCAGTTCAAGGTACAGAAATCACTCAACCTTATGTTGATGTTCAAAATGTTGAGGGAATGGAAGAGATTATAACACCTTCTATAATTGATTTTATAACACCAAAATATTTGACTGATATTGATAGTAATATTTTGAAATCAATGCCTGATAAAATTAGCAAGTGTGCTTGTCAAAGAAAAGTTAATCGTATGTAGAGATTATTCTTTGAAGAATTGAATATGATAGGTCAATGCTAATTATTTGTTGAAATGATGAGGAATTTGAAATTTAGGCCCATCATGAAGATTCTTGGGCTAAGAACAATGGATGATTCAAATGAAAAAATCATTGTAAAGAATCTAATGAGTGCATATGACAAAGTGGGTTCTAAATCACACACCAAAGATATTAATATTTTACATCAACAATATTAAGTACACAAATGTGGAAAGCTTGACTCATGAAAAAGACAAGAAAAACATTGAAAATCGGTAGAAGTACTCTAAGGAGAGCCATGGTAAGGCATGAGAGACTGGAAGATCCAACAAAAAATGAGTTATGGACATTTAGCAATAAACTACCACGAAAGGATAAAGAAATTAGTGAATCTTTGAAATCATTGATTAAAGATTTTTGGACAAATAACATGTTTGTTTTCCCTATTCAAAGAGATGTTGTGAGAAGGAGGATTGGTAGCCAAAATCATGATCCACATGCAAAACATTTTTTAGACTCAACTTAGACACAATTTTTTTGCAAAATTTATTGGTATGTATCCTAAAATTTGAATAAGTCAAAGATTTTTTGAGATGGGTAAACCTTTTTATGTGAAGATAAATCACACACAGACAACTTGGTGTTGTAGGATACATATCAAATTTTTTAAGCATTTTGACGTTTTTAGGGATATATGTGTGTTTTTGCATTCTAGGTTTGTTTTGCAGGATTGTGACATGAATGAGCCACCTAGATCTTCAAGGGAATTCATATCCAAAATTTTATGTGAATTAAGGGATGATCAACAATTTTACAAGATGTCATGCTTGGATGATACATACTTATTTTGTGGTTTTTTGTAGCTTTTATCAACTTGTAAACATATGGATAGTACACATGCAATTGGAAATGTAACAGTCGATTACAAAAAATATAAGATAGTGACATGCTCTAAATGATGGGAAACAAAATAAAAGATGTGATTTAGTCATTGGTAAGATTCTAGTCTATGAATTCTTGAAGATTTTTTGTGAAAAGATTATTTATGAGTATGCAAGGCATACACGTAGAACTCAATGGTTGGATTTGTAATTCAAGTTTTGCAAGGATATATTTTCAATGGATACCATTCTTTTGATTGTAGACTTCAGAGAGAAATACACACTACAACCACAAAATGAGGTGAAACAAAAGTATTATACTTCTCAACAAGTTTCCATATTTGTTCACATAATATTCATGCATTCACCTACAAGTATAGAGGATGAAAAGAAGATATTGAGGGAGTACCATTTTTACATCAGTGATGATCAATCACATTCTACGAAGTTTGTACATGGTTGTTTTTAACTAGTTTATGGAGATTTTTCTAACAAGTGCATACGATATCGCCAGCACATTATCGGGTCAAACAATTACGCATCTCAATTCAAGAATGCGCATATATTCTATTGGTTGAGTAGGATGCATAGGTTCTCTAGAATTAAATATATGTGGAAGTTTACAAAGGCCAATCATGGAAAGGGAGAGCACGATAGTGTAGGCACATGCATAAAAAGAGCATTAGCTCATGAAGAATTAAACTAAAAAGATGGAGAAACATTGATAGATGCAAAATCCATTGTCCAGTGGTGTAACACTACAATGGATCTAGGTAAGGAAGGTGAGTCTACGGTTCATAGATTTTTTTGGTTCATAGATACTACTAACATTGCACCATATGAGGATTGTTGTACATTGACAGGATCAAGTGAGTTGCACTCTTTGGAAGCTCTAATGTAGGTTCATGGAGTATCCACACATGAAAAATGGCATGCTTTTGTCCATCATGTGCAAAGGAAAATTGGGATAAGTGTGAGTTGACTGAATGGGTGGACAAATAGGATATATAGGTTTTGGACCCAATTGACACCTATCATCCCCCATAAACACTGGAAATGGTAGAGAAGGATTCATCCATTGACTTTGACTACTTGTTTGATCTAGTGCAACCTAGTAATATATATCTCTGTAAATTCATTATGTAACTTTATAACTTTTACATAAGTATTTTTTGAATTAATGACCTCATTATGTACATTATCACTACAGGCCATATTTTTTTCCACATTATGTAAAATTGAATCACTTAATTTTAGATGGTGAAGGTTTAGAGTACCATATAAGTGTGGTGATTATAACTGGTACATTGCTTAGATGATATTCTATGAAGAACGCTAAGTTGTGGTTATTTGAGGATTGACAAACATTGAGGAAGATTGTTCATTATTTGAACCTTGTTGTTGGATCAAATGTGAACTTGATAAAATATGGAGTAAAAACACATAATAAGACTCTTTGAAAGGTTCACGAGTTAGACCACAAGGTAATACTTGATACATTAAAATGTAGAGCAGATCTAGATATTTCATTAGATTGAATATAATTATAAAAACATTTGATGTAACATTTATATACTTCAGACCCTGAGAGTCACTAAATGCCATAGGGAAATGAACTTTGATGGGGTGTATCTCAAAACTCATGTGAGGTATGGATGCAATGTTGAGTGTTACAGGGTCTTGTTGTCAACACCTATAACAACCTCTCATTCTTTTTAGAGATTGGATTCTATTTTGATTTTGTGGCCCAATCTTGGGTGATGTTGAAACTTGTAGTGTTGGCCACTACAAAGTCGCCAACTGGTAAATCTCTCTCACCATTTATCATGGGACCATATTTTCTACTCTATTAGCTTTGAGGGCTAGGTGAACCCTAATCTCAAGCTCATCTCATCTTGTTGACTGCTCGGACATTCTTAGGCACACTAAACAAAATTGACCCCGCAAGTCACTAAATGCCATAGGGCAGAAAAATTTGATGGGGTGTATATCAGAGCTTGTGTGAGGTATGGATGCAATGTCGGGTGCTACAAGGTTGTGTTTTGGACACCTACAATAAATTCTCTCACTTTGAGGAGATTGGATTCCATTTTGATTTTCCTTCTCAAGTGATGTTAGAACTTGTAGTTTTGGCCAATAGAAAGTCACCAACTAGTGAATCTCTCTAATTATTTTTTGTGGGACCAAACTATTTTCTCTATTAGCTCCAAGTGGCTAGGTAAACCTAGTCCCAAGCTTATCTTTTCCTATTGACCACTCGAACATTATTGAGCACGCCGAACGAAATTGACCTTAAGAGTCATTAAATGCCATAGGGCTATGATCTTTGACAAGGTATATCTCAGAGCTTGTGAAAGGTATGGATGAAATTATGAGTGCTATAAGACCATGTTGTTGATACTAAAATAACCTCTCTCACTTTCTAGAGACTAGATTCTATTTTGATTTTTGTGGCTCCATCTTAGGTGATGCTGAAACTTGTAGTGTTGGCTAGTACAAAGTTGCCAACTAATGAATCTCCTTAACCATTCATTATGGGATAAAATTGTCTACTTTACTAACTCTAAGTGGCTAGATAAACCCTATTCCCAAGCTTGTCCCATCTCATTGAACACTAGAACGTTCTCAAGCATGTCAAATAGAATTGACCCTAAGAGTCATTAAATGCCATAGGGCCCCAATCTTTGACAAGGCATATCTCAGAGCCTATGTGAGGTATGGAAGCAATTATAGGTGCTAGAGGGTCATTTTGTCAAAACCTACAATAACCTCTCTCTCAAGATATTGGATTCTATTTTGATTTTGTGGACCCATCTTAGGTGATGCTAAAACTTATAGTGTTGGACAAAGTCACCAACTGGTGAATCTCTCTCATCGTTCATCGTGGGATCAAACTATCTACTCTATTAGATTCAAGTTTTTGGGTGAACCCTAGTCCCAAGATTATCCCATACCATTAACCCCTCGAACATTCTTGGGCATGCCGAATGAAATTGACCCTAAGAGCCACTAAATGCCATAGGGCAGTGATCTTTGACGGGGCATATCTCAAAGTTTTTACAAGGTATGGATTCAATTTTGGCTGCTATACAATCATATTGTCAAAACCTATAATAACCTCTCTCTCTCTCTCTTTGGAGATTAAATTCTATTTTGATTTTGTGGCCCTATCTTGGGTGATGCTAAAACTTGTAATATTGGCCAGTACAAAGTTGCCAACTAGTGAATCTCTCTAACAGTTCATCATGGGATTGAACTATCTACTCTGTTAGCTTCGAGTGGCTAGGTAAACCCTAGTCCCAATCTCTTCCTATCCTTTTGACCACTCAAACATTCTTGGGCATGCCAAATAGAATTAACCCTACCCTAAGAGTCACTAAATGCCATAGGGAGATGATCTTTGACGGGGCATCTCTTAGAGCTCATGCGAGGTATGGATGCAATTCTAGGTGCTATAGGATTGTGGTGTCAACACCTACAATAACCTCTCTCTCTTTTTGGATATTGGATTCCAATTTGATTTTGCAACCCCATCTTGGGTGATGCTAAATTTTGTAGAGTTGGCCAGTACAAAGTCACCAACTGGTGAATCTCTCTAACTGTTCATCACGAGACCAAACTATCTACTCCATTAGCTTTAATTGGATGGGTAAACCCTAGTCCTTAGCTTGTCCTATCCCATTGATTTCTCAAACATTCTCAGGCACACCGAATGGGATTAACTCTAAGAGTCTCTAAATGCCATAGGGTAGCAATTTTTGATGGATCTTGGAGCTTGTACAAGATATGGATGAAATTTTGGGTATTAAAAGATCATGTTGTTGACACCTACAATAACCTCTCTCTCGTTTTGGAGATTGGAATTAAATTTATTTTGCAGCCCCATCTTGGGTGATGTTGAAACTTGTAGTATTAGCCAGTACAAAGTTGCCAACTAGTGAATCTCTCTAACAGTTTGTCATGGGACCAAACTGTCTTCTCTGTTAGCTCTAAGTGGCGAGGAAAACCCTAGTCCCAATCTTATTTCATCCTATTTATTTCTTGAACATTCTTGGGCATGCTGAGGAGAATTGACCCTAAGAGTCACTAAATATTGTGTGTCGATACTTGGAAGAATGAAAAAGATACAAGAAGTTGAAGATGGCATCCTAGGGGTATAAAATTTATTCTTGGGGAGGCCTCCTTTGGAAAAAAGCATCCTTTCTCATCCCTCTACCTTCTCCAATTTTTTTGAACTGTCATATACATTCAAACTCCAAACTCCTCAAATCAACACTATAATTCCTTAGCCAAGTATCCAAAACTTGGCTAGGGCATCATTGGAAAATTAGCTAACGTTGTTTGTAGGGCCCAAGCTTTATGATAAATAATTTAAAATATATCCTCTCCCATTTCCCTTAGTTCCATGATGATTCCATGGTGGGAACTCATGGGAGAGTCATTTTTCAGTGGGCTATCTGGGTATGTCTAGCACATAGGGTGTTTTCAAAACAATTTCTAAAACCTTAACAGATGAACACTTAAAGAAAATTTTAATGAAGAAAAAAGTACTATAAAAACTTGAACTAACTCAATCCAAGGTAAAAATTCAATAATTAACTGATTATCTCAAACTTTCTTTGAAAAATCCAAAATTTGTTAAAGGAAATGTAACAAAACGTTTGTATTCAAATTCAAGAATGAACTCTTCCAACATCCAACCAATAGAATTTTCTTCTTACAAGTCTTATAGGACCTCCCAAGGCATGCATTTAGGTAAACCAACTATCTTTCCTTCCTTACATGCCATAACTAAAAAGTTGCACAAAAGGTTTTGGATCAACTTTTAAAAGTTACTGACCATATTGCATTTTTTGCATTTTTGACTCTAGACCATTGGAACCTTTTTGAATGGAACCAAATAGGATCACTAAAAAATTTTGACATAATTTGGCTCCATGGTAAGAAATATGCCTCTTTTTGTCCCCTAGACCCATTTGAGAAACTTCTCAAGTGACAACTTAGCAACTTTTGGCATTTGGGATCCTAATCAACCAACATTATATTTTATGAGTTCCAAACACTTGAACAAGATGCCAAATCACTATTTAGGACCCAATTGGGTCATATCCCACTTAACAATGACTTGTACAAAATTTGACCTACTTTGACCACCTAGTGTCCCCCCTAGTGTTTGTTAGCTTGCACATACCTAAACAAGGCTTAGTCAAACCAACTTGATCTAAGAACACCAACACACCACCTTGACTTGGCTAGAGTCACAACAAGCCTCAAAGAAACAACAAAAAAAAAACTCAAAACAAGGGTTTCTATGTTCCTAGCACTAGGATAATGATAGAAAAAATATGTCCAAGAAAAAATGCAATAACTATAGCTATAGGAATCATAACAAGAGAATATATAATTCATTTCTATTAATGAAGCTCTTGAAGAGATGGATAAGAAAACAATATTGATATAAAGTTCTATGAATAAATTAAAAACTTTATTTCAAGTCTTCTCATGTTCTAAAGATAAAGCATATGTAAACTCTTGACATGTTTATGATTACACTATGATTCAAGCCCAGACATTTACATAATGCAACCAACTCAAGAGTCAAACTTGAACGTTAATTGTATAACAATAATAAGAATTCAAGCTTTACTATTCTCATCCCAACAAAAACTCAAAATAAGTTAAATCATAATCAAAAGCACTCATAACTTGTATAATCTAAATACAAATTAATATCATAGCCTTATTCACATGTCAAAAGATAACATCAAATCTTATTATAACAATTCCTACCCTTATTTTGGATTTAAATTACATTAAAACGAAATACAAGAAATATTTAAAATGTAAACAAGAAAAACAAGACATATATTATAATAATCAATAATGTCATACATGAACAAACCATTACATAAAATTTGTAAGTGTACTAATATCATGCATCAAATATATGTCATACATAAAATATAAAATGACATATATACATCAAATGTATGTTGAATATGTCCACTAACGTAAAATCCAAGATATATGTCTGCTAATGCCTATACATGTGTCCATCCCTATATTTTCTCCTTCCCATGAGGGGAAGGAAAAAAATCTCTATAGGTCTTCAGTCGTTGCATGGAGGGAGATGATGGGGATGATGGGATCTTCCTTACACACTCGCTCAACCTCTTGTTTAGGCTCCCCTCTAACTGGAGCTGATATAAACAAAGTATATATGAATCAATTATTATTATACATTGAAATCAAATATATGTAAACACAAAATTAATTATTTTATTATCATCATCAAATAGTCACTCTATACATCCACCTCAAAGGCTTGCGGATGATTAGGAATAATAAGGCCCTACAAAAATTCAATCAGTATAATCACTTGATCATACTTATAAATACCATTTGAAATTTTAATAATAGCTATTGTAAATAACAACTAAAACTATGAAAACTCTTTTATACCTCGGTTAATGGCTCTAAACTAGCCATCATAGTAGCAACTCCATGATCGATGGACTCACAAAGATGAGGAGTCTGTGATGTCAACAAATGAAAATCATATAACACAATTTACATGTTTTTTATAGAATATAATATATTCAAATGAATTAAATGTACATTTGTGAAGCTCGTATCATGCCTAGGATCAGAGTCTCTTGTGAATGTCGATGGCCTGGTAGAGAACTAATGCACATGAATAAATATTTTTTGTCAATCATTCATATGATTACTTAATAAATATATTTATTAATTTAAATGATTAAATTGATACATACCTGTTGACTCGTCAACATGACATAAAATAGGGCTAGGGAATCTATACTAGGGCCATCAACACTCCTACCCTAAATTTTGAACAATGTCAAGACATGCTAATTTATTAGTCATCATTGTACATACAAAATGTGATCAAATTAGTTTATTATACTTGTAATTTACCTATATGTCAATGCAAAATGTCTCACTCAGCAAGTCATCAATGACTAGCCCATCATCCATAGTGTCTCCAACATGATAGCCAAACATGCATAAGGATCCATATGACATGCACATGTGACCATAGTGCAAAGAAGGCTCATCCTTAATTAATAGAATGGCATAATGAATGAGAGTCTGTGTCAAAGCATTGATAGTTCCTAGAGTACTAGTCTCTACATGTTCCTTCACAACTAAAGGAATAATGACATGCTCATCGCGTGGCTTGACAACAGGTGCCCTAACTACATTAGGGTCATGATGTGCCTCTGACCTCTCAAAAAACAACCCCCCACCTCTACCCTAAGAAACAAATATGCCAAAATAATTGGGGATCTCCTCAAGGAAAAATTCACAATACAATTTCTTTAAGAAATATATTGGAACCTCATGATTACTATACAGAGGGGCATCAAAGACCATCCACCATCTATCCCAAAATTTATTTCTAATATCATCATGGATGCGCCAGTGGATGGGGAGCCTTTTATTTATAGTTTTAATAGTGTCTTGTTCTTATAGCTTTTTAAATAATGCACATATGTCACCTTTCATTATGTCCTTTTGTTTACATCTTTATAGGATAATTTGGTTACATAATATCTTATTTTTTGTTCTCTCTTAACATGCCAAATATCCAACTAACCACTAACAGAAGCTACCTGACTTATAATGGACTCAAGGGAGGATGCCAATTGTTCTCTCATGGGATTAGTTTTTCCACAAGATTTTAACCTACTGATGATTGCTTTTAATTCATTTTTCCCTCTTTCTATTTCATTCATTATATTGTCTTAGGTGTTAGGAGGAGGTCTTTCAATCAGTGGAGGTTGCAGAGGTCATTTCTCTTCCTCACAAGAATTTTCATTTTGATCTTGTGGAGGATTTTTTTGATTAGGCTGGGGATTTGGTGGTTGATTATTCATATTTAATGATAAGAAACCAATTTCATTTTAAATAAATAAACAAACTTGAAGCAAAACTTAACATACAAAACAATGCTAAAGCATAGAAAACAATGCAAACATAAGATTAGAAAACATACTTGATGAACAAGATCTTGCTATTTGGTGATGAGGAGGCATTTTGAGGAGGAGATTGAGCAAATATTTCACCTTCTACAAAATGTATGCACACTGTTGGGGGCAAAGAAGACAACTAGCAAAAGAAAATCCAAAAAATGAGATGGGTCACAGGTTACAGCCCATAAATAAGTGTTTTAAAAGGTGTGCACATGCTATAGCATACATGTGCTATTTCTTGGGATCCACAAGCATTATTCTTGTGGAGACCAAGCCATAGTGCATGTGCACTATTAAAATTTTGAAAAAAGAATATGTGTTTCATCTTTTTGGCACCACAACTTGGTGCATTTCCCTAAAGGGATTGTGAGTAATGGAAAATCATCAACCCTACCCCCTAAGAGGGTTGTAAGCCACCAAATAGACCTTATTCCAAGAGTCGCCCTTCCCAATAAGGAAGAATATAAGATGGTCCCTTCCCAATAACTCCTAATTAGGTCAAGGTCTCATTAGGAAAAACATTAGTCCTTGTGTTGTACCCACTATCTTAGCCCCTAAGAAGGGAGGAACTTGGAGACTGTGTACTTACTCAAAAGTCATAAATAGGATAACCATTAGGTATAGATTCCCTATCCCTAGGATAGAAGACCTAATGGACTATCTAGGAGAATCCAAACAATTTACCAATATTGGCCTAAAAAGTGGATAGCACCAAATTAGGATCAATGAGGGAGATGAGTGGAAGATAACCTTCAAAACTAGAGAAGGATTATATGAGTGGCTTATAATGTCATTTGAGCTATCCAATTCCCCATCTACATTCATGAGGTTGATGAATGAATTCTTTAAGGACTATATTGAAAAATTTGTGGTGGTATACTTAGATGACATACTCATCTATAGTTAGACAAGAAAAGAACACCTCGACCACCTAGAATTGGTTTTTAAGAAGATGCATGAAGAGAAGTTGATGATCAACTTAGAGAAATATGAGTTCATCAAAAAAGGGATAGTGTACCTTGGATTTGTGTTATCCCAAGGCAACCTAAATATGGATCCAAGCAAAGTGGAATCCATTCTCAATTGGCCTACTCCAAGAATAGCAACTGAGGTAACAATTTTTCATGGTTTGGCTTAATATGATAGAAAGTCTATCAAACAATTCAATGAAATTTGTGCTCCTATGTTAAACACTATTAAAGGAGGTATGAAAACTAACTTTTTATGGAATTAGCAAGTTGACCATGGTTTTGAGTTGTTGAAAAAGAAGATTTCTACCCAACCTATTTTGGTTTAGCCAAGCTTTGAGAATCAATATACCATAGAGTGTGATGCTAGCAATATAGAAAATAGTTTTTTCTTGAGCCAAGAGGGGAGACGAGTGGCTTTCTATTCTAAGAATTTAAGTGAATCCAAGAAGAAGTATTCTTCTTATGACCTAGAGATGTAAGCTTTGTCCAAGCATTGAGAAAATGGAAGCACTACTTGCTTCCAAAGGAGATTTTAGTCTTTTCACTTAACCAAGCACTAAGTTTCTTGAATTCACAAGGGAAGCTTAGTCATACACATATGAAATGGGTGAAATATTTGTAGGCATACACATTCAACATCAAACACAAAAAGGGATTAAAGAATAAGGTAGTAGATTCCTTATGTGGGAGATCCTTCACTATTCAAGAAATCCAACTACAGAGCATGGGGATAAACAACTTTAAAGACCTCTACAGTGAATACGAAGACTTTGTAGACATCTATAAGGTATGCCAAGAATACAAGAATCGCTTTTATGGTCAATACTCTAAGTATACTTTGTAGAGTAATATATTGTTTAAAGGGAGTCAATTTTGTGTCCCTAGAGGGTCAATAAGGGAGAATTTGATCCAAGAAAAATATAATGGTGAACTAAGTGGCCATTTTGGGCTCAATAAGACATAAGAAATATTTTAGAGATTTTACTTTTGGCCCAGGATGAATTTGGATATTAGGAAGTATGTAGAGAGTTGTGTTGTGTGTCAAAAGGCCAAGGGAACATCTTCCAATGTAGGCCTATACCGACCTCTTCCCATTCCTAATAGACCATGGAAGTGTTTAAGTATGGATTTTGTGGTAGGGTTACCTAAGACCAAGGGATGGATAACATTTATGTTATAGTGGATAGATTTAGTAAGATAGCACACTTTGCACCTTGCAAGACAACCCATAATGCAAGTCAGGTAGCTTCCCTATTCTTCAAAGAGGTAGTTAAAATACATGATTTTCCATTGAACATAGTGTCAAATAGAGATACCAACTTTATAAGTCATTTTTGGAAGACTCTATGGAAGAAGTTAGGAACCAATTTGTCTTTTGGATCTTCATACCATCCTCAAACCGATGGTCAAACTGAGGTAGTCAATAGGAGTCTTGGTAACCTCCAAAGGTGTTTAACAAAAGAGAATGGTCAAACTTGGGACCAACTCATTGGAAAAGATAAATATGCCTACAAGGAAACTATGAACATGACTACTAGTAAAAATCCCTTTGAAATATTCTATGGCCTACACCCTAGAGAAATATATGAGCTCAGAGATATGAAGAATGGAGCTAAAGGGAGTGGATATGTAGAGGACTTTTCATATGATATGCATGAAATCCATGACACAGTAAGGAAGACACTAATTGAAAACACAAAGAAGTTGAAGCATAAAGTGGATAAGGGAAAAAGAGATGTCTAATTCAAAGTTGGAGATCTAGTGATTGTACACCTCAACAAATCCAAGCTACAAAAAGGAGTCCCACATAAGCTACAGATGTGAATAATTGGTCCATGTTCCATACTGGCCAAATATGGAGCAAATTCTTACAAGATGGAGTTACAAGAGAACAATGGATTATCACCCTTTTTAATGTAGCAGACTCAGTCTTATAAAAGGGATCAACATCTGATCTAGATTAGCATTTGACTGAAGTTATTCATGAAGTAGAAGAATTTAATTTTGCATATGCACCCGTCAAGAAGGCATAATACATATTGTATTCTAGAATATACAAGAAGACAAGAAAGAAGGAATATGAGGAACACTTGGTGAAGTGGCATGGACAACTGAATGCAAATGAAACTTGGATAAAGGAGTCAAAGTTAAAAAATTTGGTTATTGATCTTAACTTACTCAATCCAAGGGTGGATTGAAGTCTTTTCATTTGGGGAGGATGGTGTAGAAGTACCTAGGCTATTCCTAAAGCCCCAATCAATTTTGGCTTGTAACTAACTCTAGCCAAGTCAGTATGTCTTTTCTTAGACCTTAGAAGGTCTTATGGTTGTGTGTGACTAGATGAATTTGTGGTTAGTGCTAATTTCAATCTAGTTTAGTTTAGTTTACCTTCAAGTGTTTAGTCCTTATAATAGGCTTAAATATGGGAAATGTGCTCTAAATATGTCCTAGACATTAGAATAGTGAGAAATATTCTTTAAAAGGATTTAGTGATGTTGGTTCATCAAGTTTTATGGGTTAAAGGTCCTAAAAGTTAGGTTGCATCATAAATGCAAAATATGCTAAAAAGTTGCCATGACAACATTTGCAATTTTTGTAAATGTTGCATGAAACTTGATAACTTTGGATGCCCTTCATTCTAGAGGTGGGAAGTAAATTCTAGTGGCATAAAAACATGAAGGAAAAATATTTAGATACTCCAAGGCTTATTTCCTAAGGTAGAGTTGATTGTATGTAAGTTTTTGAAGTGAAAAAAGAGCACAGTGTTTTGATTTTGCAGTACACTCAACATTTTTTGAGTGCTAATAGTGTTCTAATGGATTGAAAGGCTTAAAATATTTTTGTGTTTGTAGAATAGAGGTAGGAATAATACTTTTTTTTTCAATGAGAAAGTTGATTAGAATAAATCAGAGTACATTTGTAAATTGTTTAAGCTTTAGGCTAGTTGTTGGTCCAGTTCAGAGTGGTTTTTAAGCTCTCCAATGAAATCCAACTATAGGAAACTCCAAAAGCTGTATGAATTTGTTAGGGGGGTGCTTTTATAGTGTGAATATTCAAGTAGGAGGTTAGAGTATTCAATTTTCTATTTTTAAGACCATGCCCTAGGTGAGCTTAGACTATTTGACTAGGTGTATGGAAGTTCAAAATCTAAATACAAAAGCAAATTTGAGCATGAAAGAACTAAAGAAAGAGTGATTATAGAGTCATTAGGGTCCTATAGATCCCTTGGTGCAAGCTAAGATCTTGAAATATCTATTTGAAAAATCTAGCTCTATTTTGTAAAGGAAAAAAAGTCTTGTATAAAATGGCTTAGGGTTAGGGATTTCATAATGTATGATAAGATAGTAGCCTCTTGTGATAGTATTGAGCTACAAGAGATTATATATTGTAATAAGGTTGTAATCACTGCATAATAAGAATATTAGACTCCTTGTTGGTGGATGTAGCCCATAGTCGGGGTGAAACGCATTAAATCTTTATGTCTTGTTTTCTCTTCTTTGTGCTTATTTTTTGGCAAAACTTTATATTTATATTAATAATAAATTATTTGTGCTTTATTATTTTATGATATTGGTTATATTTTTCATGTAATCATTTCTTCTAACTTGATTAATCCTAACAAGTGGCATTAGAGAAAGTTTGTTTTAGTTATCCTCTGTAGGAAGGTCTGACAATTGAGAAAGAGTAGTGGTAGACAAGGGTAAGCTAAAGGTTGAGGGGTTTAATGGGTAGAAACTTTAGTTATGGAAAATAAAAATGGAGGAAAATATTTATAGGATTAACTTTAGTGGTGAATATTTTCCAATTGACAATTTTTTCTCATCAACCAACATCAATTTGGCAAATATTTTCCACATATATGGTATGGTGCATTGCTCCAAGTTTACCAAAAAAAGGGTCACACCCTTGGGTCCATCGCCACAATATTTATGCCATTGGGTCTCCTTTCTAGATGAAATGGCCAATCAAAAAAAAAAAATCACATGGAAAATTAAACACATTTTCCTATGACTTCCGAAACCAATCTTTGTGGATGACCTCAATTCATCATTGGTTTTAGAAAATGTTTTAGGAGAGGGATGACATTTTCCCCAAAAATATGCTAATGCATTCACACACTAGTTCAATTTTGCCAACTATATTATGCATGGAAACAAAATGGATGAACCATATTCACCTTGGAAATCTAATAAGACATTTTTTATTATGTAGGCTTTGCCAAATATTTTGTATGAACTATAATATTCCTGCAGAATTTAACAAAAAGGAGTGGTATAAATAAAGTCATAGATTAGTAGGTTGTCTAAACTCCAATCAATATAAAAGTCTCAATTTCTCAATCATCCCAAATCATTGTTAGGTAAGTCATGAGTGCAATGATTTCAATTTAGGAAAGTGAGTAGCTCAGAGCCTTATCTATCTA
The DNA here is from genome assembly GCA_028749045.1 of Cupressus sempervirens. Classification (NCBI taxonomy): domain Eukaryota; kingdom Viridiplantae; phylum Streptophyta; class Pinopsida; order Cupressales; family Cupressaceae; genus Cupressus; species Cupressus sempervirens. Next base: position 487,246,864 of record CM053790.1, read on the forward strand.
TTCTCTATAATTTTAGTTCATTCTTATTTAGTAGATACAATTTAGACTATTAGTGGCTAGTTATCACCTAGGACCAATTAACAATACCACTATGCATTAACCAAGGAGACCTAATTAATCTATATTTTATGTTGTAGGTCAGACAACTAATGAAAACTATTCAGATAAATATATGTCATATAATATAGTTGACTATAAATTTTTGAATAAATTGAATTTTATGGCAGCCTATATTTCATGGGATATATCAAACATAAACAAGGGTAAGAGTCCTACATGTGGTGGAAACCAAGAAAGGCCAACCAAAAAAAGTCGTAGAACCTTGTCAATACATTTTAGTGGTCCAAATTAGGAAGCTACAACATCAAAAGTACATTGACAAGATTCACAACCACTACCACTGCCAATGCCACTGAGACATATTGAAGAAGTTGGTGTACTTTATTTCTTTGATCATGATGAACTTGAAGAAGATATTCATGTAAATACACAAAGTAGACAAGATCTTCAAGTCAATGCCCAATGTAGCCAAAATAATTTAATATGCTTGGATGAGAATTCAAAAGATGGTGATGGTGTGTGATTAGGAAGGGAAAAAGGAAACACAACGCAAAAACTAATGCAAAATTTTAAAATGATCAAAATTGGGATCTATCCAACATAATTTTTCAAATAGAATTAGCCTCAAACTATCCATTCATTGAACTTGTATGTAATCCAAAAGAAGTCAAGCCTCCAATAGAATGAAAATGTATAATATGCACAAGGATAAATAAAAAGGAAAATATGTTGCAACTAAAAATTGACACCATAGAAAATCATATGGGTAAAGTTTATGAGAAGAAAATCATAACTGGAGTGGAAAAATCAATGAAAAGATGGAAAACCAAGGAAAAATATCAACATGTTAAGAATGCATAAATCTTAAAATTTTAGGAGGAAATACATATTAAGCCTACTAAAGTAAAAGGCTCCATTGAATCTCTTCTCAAAAAAGCAATGAAATTTGAAAAAAAGGATAACATTAACGTTATTTAATTAAGTGTTGTCTTCTATTTTTTGGAGAAAAGGGTGTGCTATGATAGACTATCCACCATTGAGTAGTTTATTACACTATAAAATTTCATTATTATTAGAGGAGTCACTACTTAGTAAATAGCAGATGTGAATGGGAGAAGTTTCTTGTTGAGGTTGAAAAGGAAAATATCAATAAAAAAATTAACGAGTCAAATTTCATTGCATTATGTTTAGATGAGGTGACAACAATAGACAATACTTCCTAGGTATGCATGCATGTCTATACTATATATAATTTTGTGAATCAACCCAATCTACTAACTATTGTTAAAATGAAGGATGATTCAACAACAGAAAAAACATTTAAACTGGTAAGGAGTTATGTAATTGAATATGGAGGTATACATGAAATGATGATTGCCTAAATTATGGTGTGTCTTGGAGAAGATGGAGCTTTAGTAATGCAAGGCCACAAGAATGATCTTGTCACAAAGTTAAAATATTTTCTTATATCTTATGTTGTTGGCATTAATTCAATGGCCCAAAGAATGAATATAGCCTTTGGAATTGCCAACAACTCTTTAGAAATATATAGAGTCAAGGTATTAATCAGAGAGATCTATAGGCACTTTTGTTGAAGTCCTAAACAATTTAGTGAATTTCAATAGTTTTCCAAGGGACTAACTAATGGGAGAAAGTTTCTTAAGGATAATGATACTAGATGAATCTCTATGGATGGAACACCTCATAAAAAAAAAAAAATTGAATATACATCGTTGCTTGGTACAATGAATTTAACTCATGATGATCAGGGTGGTACACATAAATATAGTAATGTAGAGACACTCTTTACATTAGAAGTCATTCTTCCCATGCAAGAGGAAATGAGAAATATAATTAACAAGATTCGACAAATATTTATGTATATTGCAAAATATAAAATGCTATGTAAAATGACATGCACATCCATTGATAATCTCTATAGAAATCTATATTAATTTTTTGTGGATGAAATTTTTTTATCGTGGATAAGAATCATAGATTTGGATGACCCTAATTTATTTCTAAAAATTGATGCAAAGTGGGGAGTTATGTGTTAAAATATATAGTCCACTGATATAACTAAGAGGGGGGGTGAATCTACTATCTAACTAATATCACATTTAAAAATCTTAATCAATCTTAACCATATGAGTAATGTAAATTGAAACCACAACAAGATACTCATGCACAATAACACCAAATATGTTAACTAGGGAAACCCTTGATTAGAGGGAAAACCTCAGTGGGAATGGTACCCACAAGATGATGTACTAATATAAATATTCCTTGTTAGAGGATAGACCCCATTAGGAGTTTGTTACAACATTTAGTACATATGAGTCCCTATTAGGACATTCAACTCTATTAGGAGTTGTGAAAGATAGCTGGACCCACTGCCCAAATAGATTCAAGGGAAAGACCAATGAACCCACTATCCAAATAATCTTTGTATTATTCCTTATAGAATAATATAACTAAAATGTAGTTCCTTCCTCTATCTTTATCTTGTGAACCAAACTTTTGCTCCTTCAGATCTTGTGACCAGATCTTGAAATGTGCATCTAATAATCCCTTGGATCACTTACATGCATTTAGTAAACACTCTGCTCCTTTTTGCAATTTCCATTTGAACAACAATCAAAATACTTCAACACTTGATCACACACTTACAATAAAGTAAAAAAAACTTTCCTTTATACCATATCTTTATAATAATTCCTTGAATTAGTCTTGAGGCTTTCCCAATTAATTAAAATAATATAATTAATTAAATTATAATTACAATAGCATTGTCAACCCATAATCTATACAAAACTTCACATGTGTAATACTAAGGTTTACGCACTCACTGACATCATCATTTGACTATCCTTGGTCACTTCCTAACTCCACATCACTTCATTACATCTGGGATGTAAGATACACAACAAAAATTAGGAACTACTTTTCCAATACTCTATCTCTGAACTGCTCTTTGTAAATCAGGTACAACTTTTGTACATCTTTGACTTAGACTCTATGCACTTAACCACATCATCAAGACACTATGTTGTATATGTCCATAACTACACATGAACAAAAAATCAAACCATTGTCCATACCATCAAGATCTCTATTTTCTAATCTATTAGTCTTTACAGAAATAATGCTATATTGACATCAATGACAAACAAAATCATGATTACAACATATCAATTCTCTCCAATGCTAAGGATACTCCCCCAATGTAGTATCATTAGCATTCGTTCTAGAAATCTCCCCCTTTGGCATTGATGGAAACATAGATAAAAATCTATCTAAGTTCCAAGAATACCAAGTAAACTTGTGTTGTTGTTGCTTGACCAGATATCTCTCCCATTTCTTTAGGAGTTATTCCATATGTACTCTCCCTCATTCCTTACAATTTATTTTTCATGCATATCTCTCCCCCATTGAAATTAATATCAAAGGTCTCAAACTCAATACCAATTATTATATACCACTTTCTAATTAGCTACTTCAAGTCATTAACTAGCTCAAGTGTCCAAAGACATTTTTCAATACCAAGAGTCCTCAATGATTTAGTACATACCAGATACTCCCTCATACAAGAAGCATCATCATTCGGTCTAGTCAAATAATAGTGCTCTATGCCACTAGACTAATGTACTCTCTGCATCAACTATTCAGAAGTAGGCAGGGGCATAACCCCAAGCATTCCTCTCAAGTATTCAAATGTATCTTTAGGTAACAACATAAATATATCTGCAATTTGATCCTTTGTACGTACATACTCCAATCTGATATCCTTTTTTGTTTCTTTCTCTCTTAGAACATGATACTTAATAGATATATGCTTTATCTTAAAATGCAATACAAGATTCCTAGACATAACCACTATACTTGTGTTATCATGGTAAATTATAAGAAGTTCTTTGATCTCAATTATGATGTCCTTCAACATCCGCTTCATCCACATGACTTGATTATAGTTATTTGTTGTTGCAACATACTCTACCTTAGTAGTGCTCTATGAAATGTAATCTTGCTTCTTGCTTAACTAAGAAACCAATCTTCCTCCAAGAAAGAATGCTTCACCACTGGTGTTTTTTCTGTCATCCATACTACCTACCCAATCAGCATCAATATATGTGCACAAAGTGAAATCACATGATCTATCATACCAAATTCCACAATCAGATGTCCCTTTTAGATATCTAAATATTCTCTTAACTACTACAAAATGATATTCCTTAGGACCATCTTGAAATCTAACTACAATCCCAACTACATTTTCTATATCTAGTCTAGTGTGTGTCAGATACTACAAACCTCCAATCATTGATCTATAATTCTTCTGCTCAACTGTAGGTGTCTCGTCTTTGCTAGATAACTTGTGACCAATTATCATAGGTGTTCCAACATGTTTACAACTTTCTAAACCAAAAATTTTCAACAAATCATTATTCTGCACAATCTACAATCTTAGGAAAAACTTCATTTCTCCTATCATGCTCATTTCAAATTCATTCTTCATCTCTTCAAAAAAATTATCACTAGCTTCATCATTACCTCCAAAAATGATGTCATTAACAAATATTACAATGATCAACAAACCATCTTTAATTTCGTTTAGATACAGGTTACTATCTTTCATATCTTTAGAAAATCCAAGCTTTGCCAAGTAACTATCCAACTTTTCATACCAAGTTCTTAGTGCTTGCTTCAAGCCATAAAGAGCTTTCTTTAATCTTCATACCATATCTTTATCTTTTGATAAAGGAAATCCTTCAAGCTTCTCAACATAAACCTCTTCTTCTAGTTCTCCATTTAGAAAAGAAGATTTAACATCCATTTGATAAACCTTGAATTTCTTATTCTCTACATAAGCCAAGAACATCCTTACAATGTCCATTCTTCCTATAGGTGCATATGTTTCCTCATAATCAATGTCTTCTTGTTGTGAATAACATTTACAAATAAGTTTGGCCTTTTTCTCACAACTTCTCCTTGCTTATTCATCTTATTCTTGAAAACCCACTTTGTTCCTATCACATTCTTATCTTTTGGTCTAGGAACTAACTCACATGTATCATTCTTTATTATCTATTCTAATTCTTCCTTCACTACTTAGATCCAATGATTATCTTTGACTGCTTCATCTGTGCACTTGGGCTCAACTTGAGATATCAATCATATCTCCTCATTTACTGTGTTCCTTGTCATAATGCCTTTGTATTTACTTATAATTATCTACTTAGGAGGGTTATTCCTTGTCAAATTTCTATTAGGATTAGAAGTTGATATCTCAACTCTTATCTCTTCTTTGGGTTTAGAACTCAATTCTCCTCTATGCTCAAAAGTTAGCACATCATTCTACAAGTCATTATTAGTCTTAAACAAAACTTTAGCATTTTGTCTAAAAATTCTAGAATTATCCTCTTCATCATCTGAATTATAATATACCATCTTTTATTTTGTTCCAAACTTCCCATCAATCTTACATTTGTGCATTCAACTATTGTCTTAGTTCTATTTTTGAAACATCTATAAGCTTTAATTTTTAGTGAATAGCTAAGAAACATACCTTCACCACTTCTTGGATCAAACTTACCAATGTCATCATCTCTCTTGATATAACATTTTCTCCCAAATATTTTGAAATATTTGGCTAATGGTGAAAGTCCAAACCATAGTTCATAAGGTGTCTTGTCCATACCTTTTATGATTTTTACTTTGTTCAAAGTATATACTATAGTATTGACTACTTCTCTCTAGAATGTCTTAGAAATATCATTCTCAAATAACATCACTCTAGTTGCTTCTACTATGGACTTATTCCTTCTCTCAACAATCCCATTTTTTTTAGGTGTTCTAGGTGCAGATAGTTGTCTTTTGATTCCATTTTCTTCACAAGATATGTTAAATTCTCTAGAGGTGAATTCTCCTCCTCTATCAAATCTCAAACACTTAATCTTAACACTGGATTCATTCTCAAATCTATTCTTAAATATCTTAAACTTCTCAAAATATTCATATTTCTCTTTAACAAATGCTACCCACATCATTCTAGTGAAATCATCAACAAAAATCATAAAATACCTTTCACCATAGAATCCTCTTATTCTAGAGGGACCACTCAGATCTATGTGAATGTTCTCCATCTTCTCTATGATAGTGAACTTCTTGCTAGGGAATGATATTTTCTTTTGCTTAGCCAAAATACATTCCTTACATAGAATATTAGTAGGCTTAAAAATCTTATGAAAATATCTGACTGCAAAAGTGCTACTAATCTTCACAATATTATAAATGTTTATGTGACAGAATCTTCTATGCCACAACCAACCATTATCCACTTTAGCTACCAAACATGTCATCTTAGTAAGATTCAACTAAAATGTGTTACCTCTGGATCTAGTGCTAGTACCAATCATCTTACCATCTCTGTCCTAGATAGTGCAGGTCTTCTCAGTGAATTGCAACATATAAGCTTTCTCTACCAGCTGTCCAACACTCAACAAGTTATGCTTCAATCAATCAAAAAAATAGAGATCATCAATGTTAGTTTTACCATTAAGAGTAATGGATCCAATTCCTATTGTATGATAGGCTACATTGTTACCAACTCTAACAATACCACCATCATGATTCTTGAACTTAACAAAATTATTCACATCACCAGTCATGTGATGTGAACAACCATTGTCAATTATCCAATTAGAATTCTTTTCCAATTGGGTAACTAGAGCTCTTTCTTCTCTGATTTCTCTATCAAGATCATCATCCTTGATAGCCACAAATCCTAATTCATTATCATTCTCACTTTGACCTTTTTCATCAAATTCTCCATCTTCATTTGCATACAAACAATTTCTATCTCTATCTCTTCTAGGTTTAAACTCATCTTTATACTTTTTCTCTCTTTTAGGACATTTCAATGCATAATGACCAAATTTATTGCAAGTCCAACATTTAAATATTTTCTTACCATCTTTTTCTCTTCTCACCAGAAGGGATATTCCTTCCTCAATCTTCTTGTCTTCATCAACTCTTCTGCTACCAGAAAAATCTCTATGGGTGTTTGCACTTCTTATTAAATTAGGTCAAATGTTTAGAGCACTAAAGGTTGTTTCAACTCTTACAAGTTCTCCAAATTGTCTCAGATCTACTTTAACCAATTCTAATCTTCCAAGTAATGTTTCCATAGTGAAATCCTTAGTGCAAGGCATCACTAGTTGAATCATCTGTGATATTGGCTTGAATGGTGGTGTCAAACTTTTCAAGATCTTCCATTAGACTTCATCATCTTCCTTGGTTCCACCATGGGACTAAATACCCACAACCATTTCTGATATTCTACCAATATAACTTCTTACACATTCATCTTCCATCATTCTAGCATCTTGAAATACATATATCCAATGTAATCTCATTCTTTTTGCATGATCATCACCTTCAAAAATAGATTATAAAGCCTTCCAAATTTTATGAGATACCACAAGTGACTTTACCTAGTTGTACTCATTCTCTAGAAATGCTTTCAGTAGGGCTTCTCTTGCTCTCATGTTACAAATGAATATATCTCTCTCTTCTTCACTACATCCTTCAAGCTTTTATTCTTCAACAATTGTCTTCAAAAAAATTGTCAAGATCCAATATCCTGGACCCATGCACAATAGATGAGTCTTTATCTTCCTTCCAACTATCATAGTTGGCCCCATCGAATCTAGGACTATCCTTCCTAAACATATTCACCATTGATCTCCTAAAGCTATTACTATTTTCCTTTAAGGAATTGAGGCTCTGATAACAATTGTTAGAATATATAGTTCATTGATATAACTTAGAGTAATGTAAAATGAAACCAAAACAAGATACTCATACACAATAACACTAGATATGTTAACTAGGGAAACCCTTGATCAGAGGGAAAACTCTGGTGGGAATGGTACCCACAAGATTGTGTACTAATTCAAATATTCCTTATTAGAGGATAGACGTTGTTAGGAGTCTATTACAACATTTAGTACATATGAGTCCCTGTTAGGAGAATTTGAATCCTTGTTAGGAGATTCCAACCCTGTTAGGAGTTGTGCCAACCCTGTTAGGAGTTATGGAAGATAGCTAGGACCCACTGCCCAAACAACTTCAAGGGAAATACCAATGAACCCGCTATCCAAATGATCTTTGTATTATTCCTTGCAAAATAATATAAATAAAATGTACTTCCTTCCTCTGTCTCTGTCTTGTCAACCATACTTCTTCTCCTTCAAATCTTGTGACCAGATCTCAAACTGCACCTCCAATAATCCCTTGGATCACTTACATGCATTTTATAAGCACTCTTCTCCTTTTCGCAATTTGCACTTAAACAACAATCACAATACTTAAACACTTGATCACACACTTACAATGAAGGAAAACATCTTTCCTTTATACCATATCTTAATAATAATTCCTTGAGTTGGCTTTGAGGCTTTCCCAATTAATTAAAATAAGATAATTACTTAAACTATAATTATAATAGCATTGTCGACTCACAATGTATACAAAACTTCACACGTGCAATACTAAGGCTTACGCACTCACCAAAATCATCATCTGACTATCCTCTATCACTTCTTGATAACACATCACCATATTACATCTGGGATGTAAGATAGACACCAAACATCAAGAACTACTTTCCCAATACTCTATCTCTAAACTACTCTCTATAAATCAAGTACAACTTTCGTACATCTTCAACTTAGACCCTATACACTTAACTACGTCATCAAGACACTGTGCTGTACAAATCCATAATTGCACATGACTAGACAATCAAATCGTTATCTATACCATCCAGATATTTGTCTACTACTCTGCTAGTCTTTATAGAAACAATGTTATGTTGACATCAATGACAACAGAATGCAACATATTAATGCTCTCCAATGCTCAAGATACTCCCCCAATGTAGTATCATCTGCTCTCATGCTAACATTATGTGCCAATATACAAGGTGTTGAGATACCAATGCACTACTTTGGAAGGCTCATATCTAGAGGGAAAGAATTAACCCACACAACCAAAAGTTATTGTTACAAAGGAAGTATTTGAACATATTGTTGAGTATGTAATGGATTTTGTGAAGGAAATTTCCTATAATATTTCCTCAAAAAGTAAAGAAAGATTATCTCGACATGAACTACTTGTACCAATGTTTGTTGTGTTTTCCTATTATTGGAGTTTAAGGAGTCCTAAAGATTGTAGAGATAAGTTTTGAGTTTTGATAGATCAATTTTGTAAAAGCAAAGAAATCAATGGGGTAACTGTAAATAGAGTTTTAGGTGAATCTCAATTGAGAGAGAAGTCCCATCATTTTTACATTACAATGAATGAATAATTTAATCTTATGTGGAACCCTAAAGAGGAAGGATTGGTAACCAAACTTTGGAGAAATCTATCTCAAAGTGAAGTGTTGTGGGATTCAATATCAAAAAAATTCAATATTTCTTAATGATGTTTGACATTGATATTGGGATCTCTAGAGGATGAGAAAAATTTTAGTACTTTGGGGTTCCTAAAGTAAAAGGTAAGAAATAAACTAGACAATAATTTGGAAAAATTTTAGAGGCTATATACTTCAGATATGAATTCAATAAATTTACTTATGAAAGGGAACTTAAATTGTGGAGGAAGAAATTATTGTCTAAAACATTAGCTAATCGATTGTTAAAAATTCTTCCCTTCTCGTCCAATGAGGAACAAACATGATTTGTACTAGGAAGATCCATTTATGATGGGATAGTCATATCTCAAGAATCCATAAAATCTCTTCAACACAATGGTTTTTCAAGCATGCTTAATAAAATAGATATTAGAAAAGCTTATGACAAGGTGGATTTGTGATTCCTATCCAAATGTTTGTAAGCCTTTGGCTTCTCCAAGCAATGGATTAATCTGATCTTTGAATTTATATCCACTCATAAGTTCTCTATTTTGGTGAATGGGACCCTAAAAGGACTTTTTTCACCATCTAGAGGTATAAAAGATGGGGACCCTATTTCCCCCTTCCTCTTTATCCTAATTTTTGAAGCTCTCAAAAGAGCATTTGGTAGTTTCAAATATAATCACTCACTTAAGGGTATACAATTATAAAATGAGGAAGAGTCTACAACCTTTAAGCAGTTTGTTGACCATAAAATTATATATTGGGGGGGATACCATTAAGGAGGAAAAATCCTTTAAAACTATTCTTTAAACTTACATGTTAGCATCGAGACAGGAAATCAACTTGTCAAAATTTGAAATTTTCTTCTTTAATACCAAGGAATCTTTGGAAAATGAAAATAGTAAAACTCTTAAAATTTAAAAAGGAAATTCCTCTAGCCTATACACTCTTATTGGAAACATCAAATGAAAGAATAAATCTTGGAAATAAGAATGCTTGTAACTAGAAGGAAGAATAACCATGCTTAATTTAGTTTTATCAAGCATGTCAATCTTTCAACTCTTAGTCCTAAATCTGCTAGCCCAAAAAGGGATAGTATCAATAAAATATTAAAATATTTCCTTTAGAAAGGCTTAGAGAGTAAGACAAAAGTGTCTTTTCTATTAGTTTATGGAGGAGTAAACTAGATACTAGGGGGGAGGGGGATGAATCAGGATCTATAACAATTTATCCCTTGTCACAAATTCATCCACATCTAATAATAACTTATGCATGTAATATGATAAATGTAAACTTGATGTAACATATAAATAAATTCAATCACATGCATAAAAATAATAACACATATCTCAATATTTTTTACCTAGAAACCCTCCAAGGTGAAGGTAAAACTGGGGTGACACCCACAAATATTCACTACTATAGTAATAAAGTTAACAAGTTAAGGTTACAGTGTTTGACAATAATATATGATCTACTCTATGATGAGCATGTCTTGTTAAAGACTTAAGAAGCTATTAGGTTTCACCTAGTTAGAGGATTTGACACTTACAAGACTTTGTTAGGAGATTTACAAAGATCTATTAAGACCACTCTATTAATACATTTACCCTGATTTAATTATGTTAAAAATGACACAGTACCTGACTCTTGGCTTTCTTTGAAAGCTAATTTTGAGTCTTCTCCTTATGAATTGATCTTGTCCTCTGATCTAATACTCTTGTCTTTCCCTTCTACTATCACTGCTTATGAATAAGTCACTTGTTCTATTGGATAATAATGAAACCCTTGAATGACTTCTGATCTCCTTCTCTACTCTTCATATGCATGCATACAGCCACTTTCTCATCTCTCACATCCTCTCGATCTAGGTTAAGATCATCGCTTTATAAAGATTCCATGAAGAGTCTTCTATATGTTTCCATGTTTTGCCTCTTCATCCTGATAATTGAACATACACATGGGGATATGTGATCCATGCCATGTAAATATTTTGTAACAACCTCAAAAAGTATTAAATGTTCTATAACTACCTCTTCAAAACTTAAATATACCTTCCAAATCGACTTGATAATATTTTTTCCTAAAACTTTGTTCCATTGCCGACTTTTATATAAACTCTACATTTCTTAGCCTCTACTATTATTGGTGATCAACATTTCTATTTCTTGGCCTTTATTAACTTCTTGATGCTTGTCATATACTATTATCGGCACATACTATATCACTCAATACTTATATACTTGGAATTATACTCGATCGCTAATAACTTTCTCAATCACTGAATGAGCTTAACCTATGTAGAGTATCTTGGTCACAGTGATGATTGTATGAATCTTCCTTTTAAATGACTAAGTGATGACACTAATAGATAATAAATATTAGAGATACCAACAATCTACCCCTTTGAAATTAGTGGAAAAAATACTCTATCATATTTACACTTTGTCATATCAATACAAAAATGAATGAGCTTCCCAAAATGAGCTCTCCCCCTAAGTCTTATGACTTGTGAAAAATGAATACAAAAATTCATTACAGCCTTTATTCATTACCTATACATAATGCTCCTTCTATATACTCTTCTTCCTTATATGCTCCTTCTATATACTCTTCTCCCTTGTATACATTTCCCCCTTATTTTTGAACACTTGATGTCACTGTTGCTAGGGTTGAAAGATTTGAAGTAATATATATGTTTCAATAAATTCCTTATGAAATCTAGTAATCATGGCTAGTGCATGATTCCATATGGTCCTTGCTTCCTCCAAAATTTGATTATATAGTTGTAATCTTTCAGCTAAATCAATCAAAACTCTTAGCCAATGATAGGTTATGATCTTCTGTAATAAGATCCTAGGCTATTTTTAGTTCTCTCTTTATTACCTCCAAATGAGGTATCAATGTTGCATGAATTGAGATCAACTTGGATCTCATGGTGATGTTAGCTACTTGAAGCTCAACCATTGTACCTTGAGCATTCAATAGAACATTGGAGGATCTATGCTAGATCCTGCTGACTCTAAGATAACACTACTGGATGACTTCATCTCAGCCTGAGTCTTATATACATGTGCCTAAATACCATCTATGACTCTTGGCACATCTAAAAAAATTGTGTATACCTATTGTAGCCTCTGTACAATATCCATCATTACCTATTCTTTTTTCCTATAATACCACCTTTTGTTCTACTATAGTTATGAAAACTTTATCCACAACCTTGGTCTCAACTCTTCTTAGTGACCAATCCATCAACTTAACAGTGGATTCAAAATTTTCTACACTAACTTGATCAATGATATGTATAAGTTTATCAATAATGGATTCCTCTTCATCTACATTTTATATGTCAAAAGCCTCAACAAAAATGTGTCAAGGGTGTCAACATGTATAGGAGACATGTTGTCTTGTGGACTTGACACACTTGAGATTTCTCCACTACTGTGGTCATCATCAATATTCAAAATTTCTACCTCTTTTGTTGTAATCCCAAAAATTCTTTCCACAAAAATTCACTCTACGATCATATAACTTCCTCTTTATTTTGTAAAATCAAGAACATTTTGTATGTAGGAAAAAATCTGCTCCTATGTTGTTTCATAATTTTATCCTTTTGTTCTTGAGATAGATCAAGCAAAAATCTGACTAGTATGTCAATTCTTATCTAATTTTTTGTTACTTTAGCTTGCTGCCATTTCCTCTCTAATCTATTAAATAGATCCTTGGGTATCTTGTCCTCTATTACACTAGGAGTTATCCTTTGATTTTCAATCACTTTTACCATAGCTTCCTCCACTTCATTTTTATCAATATTGTCTAATGTATCATATTTCATATATTTGAAACTAGTTAAACCTACAGATCTTTTTATGTTGTCACATACCTCTTTAATAATTTTGATTTGTCTAATAGGTGGTCCTTTGACTGATCTCCTCCTAGTTCAAGGTGTACTTGACTTAGTAGCCTCTGCTACTTTCAACTTTACAGATTGCTCAGCAATAACAACTACCTTGGTTCTTGGCTTAGTTGGTTGTGGAGGTGTTGCTTCCTTCATCTTCTTTGACCTTTGATTCTACTTTCCTAGTGGCATAAATAAAACTAGAGCTTTACCCTTGTCAACTTCTTCCTCTTCTACTTCTCTTTCCTCTTCACCACTGTCTCATTCTTCATCTTCACCAGGACCTTGAGTCAATTGCAATGATTCTTTACCCTTGCCTAGAGTGCCTAATCTAGCTTTTAGGTCTTTAATAATCTTCTTCATTTTCTTTTCTTTGGAAGCTATCTTGATGCTTACAGTAATCTTTTCCTTTGCTTCTTCATATCTTCCAAATAATTTTGCCTCAACATCTATTTTTTCCTTCAATAATGCACCAATGTAAGTACTCACATCGTCACTCTTTATTTTATATCCAAAAAAATTTATCCATGCCTTCCTTAGCTTTACTGCTTGCATAAATGTGTTGTCCATATCAACAAGAAAAAATGTCACTGTAACATTTTGTAACCAATTCCACTAGAATTCTCATTCTCCTTTTCATTCTTAACTTGAATTCATCAAAATATGTATTCATTGCATTATCAAAATTGTCTCCCAATTGAGTAGTAAACTTGTTAATTTTCCTTATTATTGGTTTATCTTGTTCCCATACAATATTTTCTATTCCAACAAAATACTTCTGAATATAAAAGAATGTACATATAATTAGGGAACCAAACTTACATGTTGAATTCTTTGCTTTCTTATTGATGATAGGTTTTTTGCCAATTGTGTCATTTGTAGCTGGACAAGATCATACTCATGATCATTCATCACAATCTTGCATGCTTGGTCCATAGCCATACTTGACACACTATTTAATCTACTAGATTGATAGAATTTTTGAGCAATGACTCTCACTAAAAATTCTATAAGTGGATCAAAAATTCTTGTAATGGGCAAACCATATCCATTCTACTTATCTCCTGTATTAGCCTCAACTTCTCCTTAGCTCAAGCATCACATGGTTTTCTTCCTATCTAGGGTTGGATAGCCAATAACCTTATGCATCATGTAGCTAGTACTTCATATCATGAATTCTTCTTAAGATGAATTTGATCCATTCTGTTTTGAAATTTCTTGGAAATTTTAGGGCTTGAGTTAACCCTTTCATTTCAATAATTTTGAACTCATCCTTTGAGGTTCCTTCATCACACAACTTATCATAAACTTCTCTAATTTCATAGTCTCCAACTTCTCTAACTTTACACATGTAGAAACTTTTGACCTCGTGAATCATGATGACTTTATGGTGGTATCAAGGATAACGCACCCCTTGAGTCTCCTTTAACAACAATTTATGGAATAACACAAAATTTAGGTGGAGGACTGGCGCCACTCATCATCGATTTAATTTTACTAACTTTTGGCTTATTCCAGTAGTCGATGAAGCTTCCATGATCGTAACTAGGGTTTGATGTATTTCCTTCTTAGGATGCTCAACACTCGATCACGCTCTTGTTCAACCTTTTTGATCAATTTAGTTCTTGAGATCTCTGATAGTTTCTTGAATTGTCCTTATTGCTTGATAACTTAATCACTCTAAGCTTTTTGAAAATATGTATACAAGATATAAAAATAATGTATTTGAAATTATTTATGTACCTTTCCTTTTGATCAATTAATTTCTCCATAAATTCTTGTGTACTTTGTTGAGTGGAAGCTAGCTAACATAATAGCTTGGTCTCTTCCATAGCCTTCGGTCTCTATTATAATGTTTGGTCTATGTTGCAACACTTGGTCAAGACAAAAAAAATACTAATAATCAGCAACCTTTTACAGACTTTTTTCTCTTGCATCTTATATATGAAAATATGAATTTTTGGCACACATTTATGTAAGGAACTAATGTATGATGTACGATTTAGGTGTCCAGTTCCATACATACCTCCCTTTCTTAGTTAGAGATGATATGATCACATTCTCCATTGGATTGGGTGACCTCAACTCCATTGACTCCATTATTTCCATCTTCCAGTTTATTTTTCCATTTCTAGTTCATTTCATCCTTACTTTTTGAATATCTACTTTGCCTTTTCCTTTATCCTTTATCTCATTGTTTGAATGTACTTGAGTTATATAATTCTTTCTTTAATGTCCAAATGTGTTACATTTGGAACATGCATTGTTAGGTGCATAATTATTCTTTCTCTGATTTGGCTAGTAGGGTTTTATCTCTAATCTACATTCAAATGCTCTATGCCCATATTTCTAACAATTGTAGTACCACCCTTCAAATCTACGTGTAATAGGTACACTCCACAATCTTGACCTAAACTTGTGTATTTGATTTCCTTGTTTCATGCAGTAAAAATAGTAACCAATAAACTTAGGTTTAGAGTTTTGCATACCATGTTTTCTTTGAAAAATATTTGCAGTATGACCAATTTTTCTATAGTGATAGCAAGTTGGTTTGTGTTTTGGTTTTGTATTTCTCATTTCTCCATTCCTAGATGATTCTACTTTCTGAGTGCATGAATGTCCTAACCCATTGGAACAACTTGATGACTTCATAAGTTCTTCATTACTTACTTTGGTTTGTTGAATTACTCTATAGATTCCTTCTCATTCTTTAGTTCATTCTTTAGTATCTCACTGTGAGATTTCAAGTTGGCAATATCCAAATCTTTGTGATTTAGTATCTAATTTGTAGTCATTAGTTGATTCATTAGATTCATTTGTGTATTTATGAGCTTATGCACATCTGGTAACCTTTTTTCTAGTCTAGTGGTCATAACCCTCTTTTCATCTTCTATCATTGTTCTATCTTCTTCGACTTTCTTTCTTTGTTTAGTCACTTCACATAGTCTTACTGATTGGATTTTATGTTCTCTCTTTAGTGCTCTTATCTCTTCATAAAGGAGTTTTATCTTTTCTAGTAGTTTAGAAAAGGATTTTTCATTAGGATTGATTGGTTCAAATAATCCTTCATTTTCAACTTCTTCATAAGAGAATTTCTTATCTCTATGGTAATTTCCTTTCTCCATCTTAGGGAATCCTTCAGATCTTGTCTTTCTTGTTCTAACTTCTATAGTGTGAATTGGATGTTGATCATCTGATTGTCAATAGTCTTATCTATTTTGAAAGCCTCCATCTTCCAAGACCTAATCTCCAAGCCTTTAAGCTTCCTTCAGAGAACTAAAGATTTGATACTTTGATTTATGGAGGAGTAAACTAGATACTAAGAGGGTGGGGGGGGGGCGGGGGGCGTGAATTAGGATCAATAACAATTTATACATTTTCACAAATTTATCCACATCCAATAATAACTTATGCATGTAACACAATAAATGTAAACTTGTTGTAACATGTAAATCAATTCAATCACATGCATGAAAGTAATAACACATAACACAATATCTGTTACCCAAAAATCATCCAAGGTGATGGACAACTTAGGTTCAAGATGACACCCACAAATCTTCACTACTGTAGTAACAAAGTTAACCATTTAAGGTTATAAAGTTTGACCATAATATATGATCTACTCTATGAGGAGTTTTTCCTATTAAAGACTTAAGAAACTATTAGGTTTCACCTAGTTAGTGGATTTGACACTTACAACTAAGTAAGGACTATGTTAGGAGATATACAAAGATCTGTAAAGACCACTCTATTAAGAGATTACTGTAATTCAAGTTTGTTAAAACTAACTTGGTACTTGACTCTCAATTTTCTTTGAAAGATGATTTTGAGTCTTCTCCTTACTAACCAGATCTCTCCTCTGATATGATACTCTTATCTTTCCCTTCCACTCTCACTGCTTATGAATAAGTCACTTGTTATTTTAGATGATAAAAGAACCCTTGAATGACTTCTGATCTCTTTCTCTTCTCTTCACATGCATGCATCCAAACACTTCTCATCTCTTGCATCCTCTTGATCTAGTTTAAGATCATTTCTTTATAAAAATTCTATGAATAGTCTTCTAGATGTTTCAATGTTTTTCCTCTTCATCCTGATCATTAAACACACACATGGGGATATGTGATCCATGCCATGCAAATATTTTGTAACAACCTCAACAAGTATTAAATTTTCTATAAAAACCTCTTCAAAACTTAAATATACCTTCCAACTCAACCTGATAATTGTTTTTCCTAAAACTATGTTCCATTCCTAAATTTTATATAAACTCTACATTACTCAGCCTCTACTATTGTTGGTGCTTGACATTTTTATTTCTTGGCCTTTATCAACTTCATGATGCTTGACATATACTATACTCAGTACTTATATACTTGGAATTATACTTGGTCGCTAATAACTTGCTCGATCGTTGAATAAGCTCGGCCTATGTAGAATAGCTCAATCATAGTGATGACCATCTAACTCTACCTTGTAAATTACTAAGTGATTAAAACTAATATACAATAGAGATTAGAGATACCAACAATTTCTAACATGAAACAAGGTCTGTAGACTGAGGATAGAGAGAGGTTTTGGCATATGATGTTTTTCGTGTATTGATCCCCCTAGTAACATAAAAAAAAGGTTTCATTATGTCAATTCTATAAGTATTATTTTAATAAGCTCAAGTGTCCAAAGAAACTCTTAAATACTAGTTACCAAGAGTCCTTTATGACTTGGCTTAAACATAGAGACTCCCCCATAAAGGAAGCATCAAGCATCTAGTTCAAATAAAAGAAATAGTGCTATGCTATTACTGGACTAATGCAATCTCTACATCAACTACTCAAGAATAGGTTGGGGCATAACCCCAAACATACCTCTTAGGTACTCAATGTGTCCTTTGCCTAAGGTTTTGTAAATTTGTCTACTATTTGAAAAGGCATAATCATTGTCAAAGGATAATAGGTTGTTAGGTTTGGATTTGGTCTAGTCAATAAGTTTGGAATTCACTAGTGATGGAGTGCAATGAACAATCATTATTTATATTGATCTCAAATTTCACATCCATTAAGTTAGTTCTAAGAAAATAATTGAGAGTGTTAATCATATCTTCATAACCATCTGAGTCCAAGTTAGTAATATGTAGACTAAACTTGATTGGTCTAACATTAGTGTTAGATCTCTAAACTTGTTCAAACTATCATAAAAGTATAACATAAACTTCAATATCCATGGTGTAATTAGAAATTTTATCAAATTATTACTCATAAGAATCCATTTCACATCCCAGATTCTACTTAAGATATTATGAAACTGCTATGGGTTTGCATTCATCTTCATTTGTATCTTCAATAGTACGATCGTCATCATTATTTTGTTCATGTTCTTTCATATCAGCTCCACTTTATGATCTAGGTTCATCTTCTTGCATGTTATCCTATTGATAGTTACCCTCTTTATGATCTACCTTTGTAGCTTGATCATTCGGTTTCTCCATTATAGTTAACTAAGATTGAAATGATTGAGGTAAATATAATTTATCTTGTTAATTACGATTCTCAATTTGAATGTGGAGTAGTCTTTCATATGTCTTGGGAGTTATTTCCTCTTCTTCTTCTTCATCACTATCATCTTTATTGATAATGGTCCTTCTTGAGTGCTTATGCAATGGTGGAATATCATCTAAATCTCTATCCAATCTTTTCTCAAAATATATTTTTGTTGATGAATCAATTGATTTTTTTCTCTATATTAGAGAAACATAATAGTGTTCAAAATTTTATGTAGCATTCAAAAAAAATCTATTAAATACTTTATCAATTTAGAGACATTTTAATTTCAATGTTTTTAGTACTTGTTGGTAGGCTAAGTTAATTTTGATGCTTTTTGAATTTTCCACTTTAACTAGTAATTATATTTTTTGGTTTCTATGAGTTAGAATTAATTGTATTTAACTTTAGTTATGAAAGCATAGATGCAAGACTTTAGAAAATATTATTCTAAGATTTGATTGCATGAATTCATTTAGCTCTTATATTGGCAGATTTGATAGATTGTAACACTTGTTTTTAGGAGTTATCTTTTATTAAGGTGAATGTGATTCATTAACGTTTAATATTTTTTTGAATGTAAATTGGTTGGTTTAGATTTTTATATTTTAATATTACATTTTTTATAATATAATTTTTATCACTCAATTAAAAATACTAAAAAAATGATATTTCTTATATTATCTAATAACTTAAGAAATATTATTATATATTATTATTATAAAAATATTATAATTTATTTAAAATATAATAGTGTCACATGATATATATGTAATAGAACATATATATCAATAATTATATTTATAAATAAAAATAAATTTTAAAATATAATAATTATCATTATAGAAAACTATAAATATATAATATTTTTATTAATTAAAATATTTTACAAACTATACTAAATTATTAAATTAAAACTATATTTATATAAAAACTAAAGGCGAGTACTAAGCCATTATGTGGCACTTGTTTAATTAGTGATATTCACTTAGTGAAAAGAATGATAAATAGAAAAATATTAGCAAATTATACTTTATATCAAAACCAATGACCTCGTCTCAAACTTTATCTACTGATATGGAGATGGTTGAATCCTCTCTGTTGATGCAAATGGGGGCCAAGGGCTAGGCTGATAATTTCCCAACTAGGGTTGATGATTCTTCTTTGAAGGGTATTATTAAAATCAAAAAGGTGAATGGGTGTCTAGAGAGATTAGATGATCAACCAGTTTTGGTTATTCAACCTAGGAAGATTTTAGATGATGTAGAATACTAGAGCAAGCATGTGCTCATTTATAAGTTTTAGGCCTTTCATCTTACTCTTCTTGTGTTAGAATCATAGGCGCATTGGATTTGGAATCCTAAGGGGGACATGGAGATTCTCTTAGCTGTCAATAACTATTTTTTGGTAATTATTTTGAATATGACAAATAGGAATAAGGTGTTTGAATATGGTCTATATTTCTTTAACAAGGTGGGTCTCTTCATCAAACCCTAGCACATAGAATTTAATTCTATTGAGGAGATCCCCTCTTGGGTACTAGTTTGGGTTCATCTACCAAGGCTCCCTATGGAATTTTAGAGAGAGGATATTTTTCACTCAATTTCTCTATTGCTTGGGAAACCTATAGGTTCAACTACATAGACTCAAGATCATAAGGTAATATCTTATGCACAAATTTGTGTTGAGGTAGATCTTAATAATCCACTACTAGACTCTATGGAAATTTTTTTGGGCCCTGCCTCATGGGCTCAATAGTCGTACTAGGAAACCCTACCTTTTAGATGTAGGATATGTCATGAGTATGGGCACTTACAACATAAGTGCCCTCAAAATTAAATTTCTCTTGACCCATTGGGTTCTACTACATCTTCCCCCAAGGATGATAAAGGTAAGGCCCCTATTCTTAAGGGATCTTTAGACAAGGAGGGATTTGTCCTAGTTAAGCCCTGCAATAAAGGAAAAGGGAAGAAGAGTAATTAGATGGGCAGACATAATGATGACACTTTTAACAAGTATAATGATTTAGATGAATTGGTGTAGGAGGAAGGCATACTAGTTAATATAATCCTGGGGGGTGGGTCTTAATCAGGGACCCACAATGAGGAGGTAAGGAATCTAGCCCAATTACCAAAAGAGAAACAAGGTAAACAAATTCATATGGACAAGCCACCTCAAGAGAAGGATTGTTGTGTTCTTAGGGGGGTACAACCTAGGGAAAATTTAAATAACTTTGCTTCTACTCTCCTTTCCTAGAAGGGGATGACAGATAGCACAAAAGGTACCAAAGCTACACCCACTTTAGGATTACAGCAAAAGCCTTTTAAAAAAAGGTCCTTTGAGAAGCCATCCAAGAGAAGAAGGAAGACTGACCATGAGAAGGTTAAGATGATGGGAGAGACATTAGTTGAGTCAGGGTTTGTAAAGATCATTAATTCCCACTTATCTCAACCCCCAAATGATTATTCTCTCTTGGAATGTGAGGGGATTGAAAAACATCACTAGACAAAAGGTTGTTTATAGATTAATTGAGTCTCAATCTCTAGATCTTTTTTTCATTCAGGAAACCAAGCTTATAGTTTATGGTTTGGCTAGCTGCATGCCAAAGTTGTGGCCCCATGGTAGCTGGCAGGGAGTGGGTGCTCAAGGTAACTTTAGTGGAATTTCCTATCTCTAAAATCCAAGGAAGGTGACACTTTTGTGGTGGATTTCGAGTAGGTTCTCTATCTCTTTTATTTCCTCCTACTTTGAGACTAGAGAAAGGTTCATGTTTCCTAATATTTATGCTCCTAATGATTTGGTGGGTAAATCTCTTATGTGGTCTCACATCACCTTTGTTCATTCTTTAGATCCTTTCCTCCCTTGGATTGTGGTTGGGGATTTTAATGTTGTAACCACTTTAGATGAAAAGAGAGGTGGGGTAGCTTGGTTGGGCCCTTCCTTAAATATGCTTAGGGATAACATCAATTTCTTGAATCTTATTGATATTAAACCTAGAAATGGTACTTTCACCTAGAATAAAAGAAGCGAGACTGAGGCTATTTCTAAAAGCTTGGATAGGTTCTTAGTTTCTTCTATTGGATGGATGTCAGATGGTCTACCAGATCCAAAGTTCTTGATTGGAGAAGCTCGGATCATTGGTCTATTAAGCTTTTTGTTACTCCCTTTAAGGTTACTAAAAATCCTTCTTTGAAATTTCGGCTGATGTGGTTAAGAGATCACTCTTTATAGGATCTTATGACAATATTGTGAAATTATGGTAAGCCTTCTCATGGTACTACCATGTTCACTTTTTAGAAGAGGCTTTAACATGTGAAACTTAGGTTTAAAAGGTGGAACAAATTATTTTTTGGGAATCTGCAAGACCAAAAGTTGGCGGTTCAATCTAGGTTGGATAGTGTCACTCACTAGATTTGGGACCAAGGGATGAATGTGGATTTAATTACTACTAATTCCTCAACACTAAAGGAGTTAGAGGAATGGGAGCTTCGGGAAGAAATATTTTGGAAGAAAAAATCTTGGGTGGATTGGTAGTAGGAGGGAGATAAGAACACAACTTTTTTTGTAACATGGTTAAAGCCCATAGGTTATTATATCTCCTCTCTTGTTTCTGTTATTGGAGCATAACTCTCTTCCAAGAACAATATTTCTCTAGAGGCCATCAGATATTTCTCCCAACTTTTCTCTAGGGCATAACCCATTGCAATGTTGGAGGGAAGATCCATTTTAGATTCTGGGGGATTATAAAATTTGAACTTCTAAAAGTGATCTAGGAATCCCATAAGATTAAATAAATACTCAAGTCTTTGAATGCCACCTTCTTGGATTTCATACCCAAGATTGATGGGGCCAAGAATTTGGATCAATTCAAACCTATTTCTTTGTGTAATGTTACTTACTAAATTATCACCAAATTAATTACTTAAAGGTTCAAGCCTTTTTTGGGTACTTTGATCTCTAAGGAGAAAGAAGGCTTTGTTGGTGATAGAAAGATCCTTGATGGGTTTGTAATTGCGTCAAAGCCTATCCACTCTATGGCTACCTCCAAGGAAAGGGCCATGTTTATCAAGACGGATTTGAAAAAAGCATATGATCGGGTAAGCTGGGATTTCTAGAGTAGAATGCTTCTAGCTTTTGGATTTGATGTGGAATGGGTTGATTGGATTCTTAGCTACGTGAATTCTCCCTCCTTTTCTGTTATTAATAATGGAGAACCTACTAAGCTATTCTCTTCTTATCAAGGACTCTAGCAAGGGGATCCTCTATCTCCATATCTCTTTATCATTATTTCTAAGTGGTTGGGAAGATTTATTAAATTTTAAAATGAACAAGGGCTCATCCATGGGTGGAAATGGAATAATAATCTCCCATCATACTCTCACCTCCAATTCATGGATGACACTAGACCAATGTGCTTGGCTACAATCAATAAGGCAAGAAACTTTAGAAGGATTTTAGACACCTCTCTAAAAGCTTCTAGGTAGAAAATCAATGAAGATAAGTCCTCCATTTATTTCTTTAATATTCCATAGCCTATCCATCATAGGATTGCTAAAATTCATAGGTTTCAGATCAAGTATCTTCCTTTGATGTACCTTGGAATCCCCTTAGCTCTAGGAGCTCAATTAAAGGACTATTGGTAGGACCTTTTGGATAAATTCTAGAGTAGGTTGAGCCATTAGACTCATAGGTGGTTCTCTTCCACTAGGAGAGTAATTCTCCCTAAGATAGTGATTCAAGCTATTCCCATTTATAGGTGCTTTGTGCAAACTCCCCCTGCTAGTGTTATAAAATAATTTGATGCTTTGTATCAAAAATTTCTTTGGTTAGGTAATCTTCTCTCTTCGAAGTGGAGCTTAGTCAATTGGGACATGGTTTTCTTGCCAAAGTTTTCTGGGAGTCTAGGCCTCAAGTGTATGGATCTTTCTTTCAAGGCTCTGACTACTAAATTATACTGGACACAATGCAATAATCAAGATTGGGTTTGGGCCAAGATTCTTGTCCCAAAGTATTTTTTGAGAGTGGATTGTCAAGATATCCCAAGACTTTCTCTAGTTGGGAAAGGTTCTTTTATTTGGGATACACTAAACAAGGGAGCACATCTAATCAAGGGTGGCATTTTCTGGATATGTAATGGGGGATCATGTCCTTTGTTCTGCTAGGATTTTTAGGATGGTCATTCTTGCATTCTCTCCATTATCCCCATTTTCAGCCTCTATGCCATATCTTTACGAATGCACGGTGAACTAAGCTGTCACAATTTAAGACTGTCAAAAGGTGTGGATTAGTGGATATGGCCTATTGGAAGGACCCATGTGAGTGGCCTTTAGGTGGTTCCATGGTGATTAGTGTTGAACTTGATAACCTCCTCTTGGGTAGGCTTTGCAGTTCTTCTAAAGACAAGGATATCCTTGCCTGGGGTCCAAGTCCTAAAGGAAATTTTAGTGTTGCCCAAGGTTATGCTTGGCTAGATAAATAATGATATGGATTAGCAAAAGCTCCCTGGTGGAAGAAGGTTTGGAATAATTTTTCTTGGCCTAAGTGTAATTTTTTCTTATGGTTGGTGGCTCAAAAGAAATGTCTTAGCTAGGATAACCTTCAAAAGAGAGGATTTCAAGGGCCTTCTCTTTGTCCCCTTGATATGTGGGATGGGAAGAGTGTATCCCATTCATTTTTTCTTTGCCCCCTCTCAAGATAAATCTAGCACAAGTGGTGGGAGGCATGGTGTCATTGTTGCATCCATGCCAAGTCTCTCATTGAATTTTGGGAAAGCCTTGGTAGACCACTTGTGAAAACCACTTTCCTTCAAGTGGCATGGGTTATTAGACCTACTTTCATTATATGGAATCTTTAGTTTGAGTGAAATCAAAGGATATTTTGCAACTCAATTTTGGGAGTCACTAAATTGTGGCAAATGATTTTGAGCAGACTCCAGGAAACTATATATGCCAAGTGTGATATGATTGAATATGTTGACCCTAATGATTAATAGTATAGTAAGGAATTTGGGACTAGTAGACAAAGGAATGGGATGTACAAGTGGTAAGATATCCTAGCCACTCAAGAGAAAGGTTTGTAGAGTTGGAGGTGGAGACCACCTCTGACTGTCATACCAAAAATTAATACGAATGGCTCCTCCGATGGGAATCTTGGGTAGGAATGTATTGGGGGCATAGGTAGAGGTAAGGATGGTGAATTTATATATTTTTTCTCTCTCTACAAATGTGACTACTTTAATAATATGATGGAAGCCCTTGCTATTAATTCAACTAGGATGTTCTTTGGGATGGAAGAAGTTTATATGTGAGTCAAATTCTCAAAATGTTGTGGATATGATAAATAACCAAAGTGTGGATGATGTTAACTAGAATTTAGCCTCTATAATTAGAGAGATTTTTTATCTAAGTAATCATGTGGATTGGATCTCTTTTTGTCATATTCCTAGGGAATAGAATGGAGTGGCTAATATTTTAGCAAAATGGGCATCAGAGAATGAAGTTGGTTCGGATATTGTAGGAAGGGATAGGCTTCCTACTAACTATATTGGGATTTTGGAGCAATTAGTGAAAAATTGATAGGATTTAATTGTTGTGGTGGTTGTTTGTGTTCTATTGGGCCCAAGGCATTTTTTGTTACTTTGGTTCTAATTGAATAAATTTTTACCCCCTTTTATCCAATAATCAATGACCTCGTTGTATTGGAAAAATACTTAAATACACTAGTCAATTATATAAAAATAAAGAGGTGTAATAGTTTTACATTACTGAACACTAAAATAACTAGAGTGGTTTTGTAGTAAATACTTTCCCCACTTTTATTCTATACCTAATTGATACATCAAAACATATACAATAATCCTATGGAGGCATGGTTATTATTCTTGGTTATAAAGACCAACAAAACCAAAGTTGATTTTTTTTTCCTTCACCTTTGTGATTCCTTTTGGTGGAGCTTGTCCACATTTAGCCTATTTATTATAGAGTTAGTCCTTGATGGAACTA
The DNA here is from genome assembly GCA_028749045.1 of Cupressus sempervirens. Lineage (NCBI taxonomy): Eukaryota > Viridiplantae > Streptophyta > Pinopsida > Cupressales > Cupressaceae > Cupressus > Cupressus sempervirens. The sequence continues at coordinate 487,272,784 of CM053790.1, forward strand.
AGGACTTTTCTTGTATCATCTCTATGTACTTAAGAATTATCATAAAAATACCATAAAGGAAAGGATGATTATGTTAATAAGTGGTGACTACTCAGGAAAGTACTATACACTTTTCATAATCTACTTGTCAAGTATTTTTCAGCTTAACTTGTTAAGAAAAATAATCTAGCTCTATTTTTGTAAGCAAAAAAAATCTTGTATAAAATGACTCAGGGATAAGAATTTCATTAATTTTTTTGGTTTCACAATGCATGCCCCATTTCTTGTAGAAATACCACACCTTATTGAAGACCTCACCCCTATAGCTCCACAACCCCACTCCCAATCCGCTACACACACAAAACCTAAGATTAGAACCTCAAGGAGATGTGCACATGTGCACCTCAACATGTACACACCTCCAAATTTAGAAAAAAACACTAAAAAGCTAAAAAAATAAGAACCAAAGACCTAAGCCCCCCCCCACACCCCTTAGTCACACACACACTTTAAACAAAAAAAAGTCTAAGACCCACCCCCCTGAACAACTCACATACATGTGCATACCTCCCTAAGATTTCCACATGTATAGGTAAGAAACTATACAAAATTAGCCTTTTTCCATGCCAATTAGCATACTAGCACACCCGTAAGGGTGCGCTCGGTGCACTGAAATGCACAATAGGATTATTCTGGGGGAGATTGCTTGTTCACTTATTTTGATTAGTTTTTACTTCATTTTGATGACATTCAAAGTCTCGTGGCATCTTTTTTTTTACTTCTAAAAAATGTTTTTCCTCGTCTATGTAGACCAAATGGCATCCTCATCACCTTCCATGGCAGAGAAAATGGCACAAAAAGTAGTGGTGTCCAAATATCAAGGAGTCCCAAAGAAATCAAGATTCGAAGATGGGCATGCAAAAATTAGGGACAAAGAGTTAGGACATATTGATTGGAATTCCTTCCTTACAATCTACAACAAACCTAAAGAAAGTTTGGCAATGGTATCTGCACTAATCCGATCATGGCTCATAAATACAACATCTCACTCGACATCAATTCAATCTTTAGAACTGATAAAGACCTTAGTAGAGCACTATGTGACTAAAGAAAATGTTGTGGAAAGTGTAACTTGAGAAATAGTATTGGATCTCTTGCCACCAAACATAGAGAAAGTGTTTCACCTCCCAAGGGCAGACCAATACCTATCAATTTCTTATGATGGATAAGAGCAATGGAATAGGGAGAATGAGAAAGAGACCAAAAAAATTGTAAAGGCATCATTTCTCATTGACAGGACACCTATGGGCTGTATGGTAGGAAAGGTGGATATGACCTAGGGATAGATGAAAATGACATTGGATATGCAATTGTCCTCCTAATTAGAATCATGGGTCTTCCTATAGCAGGTCATCTTGAGACATAAACCATCTGAACCATGAAGATTCCCATTGATTGGGCCACCATCCTAACTGACAACTTGGAAGAGCAATTAGTAGTCATCAAAGAAAACCCTTGCTTCTACATGACATCATACATGGTGTACTTACTGGTAGATAGAACCATAGATTATCTAGGCCTATACAAAAAGGGAAGCATGCAAGATGCAAATGCATGGCCCTATGTGGTATACTTACAATTGGTAAAGAAGAAGCTCTCACTATAGAGTGTGGAATATAAAGTAGTCAATGATGGGTTTATCTTTTCAATTATCAGGTTTATTGAAGGTGATTATGCAAAGAGAAAGCTAGTAGAGGAAGCAACCAAAATCGCAAAGGTTAGTGTCTACTACATTCAATTCATGATTTTCACATATATTTGGGTAGATGGTACTCTATTGTGCCCAAAGAGCTCCCAAGATACCCCTAAAATAGGCTAATACTCTTGGAGATATCCCACCAACTCACTTCTACATATGACAGAGTGAGAAAATGGCATAAGAATACATGGATCTAGCTCATTACAACTAGTGTATTTGAGGTGAAGAAGAAGCATAAAATTTCCACCTTCGACTCTAAATGGGATCAGTATCCCTAAGAAAAATAATAACCCCCTCACCCATTATTTGATAATAATGGAATTGTCTAGCATCTAGCAGGGAAAGAGTTTGTTCATGAGGAAGCATTAGATGAGCACTAGATGAATGTTATAGATGACTATGATGTCTATATAAGGGACTATTATTGGACCCATTTTTGAAGGCATGTTAGTAATGGCATGAAATTTTTGAGGAGAGGAGGGTGCAAATTAAATAGGAAAATTTGAATCTATTGCACAACATCCAATCAAATGATGACAAGTTGGTTTCCATAGTGAACCAAGATTTTGGGTTGATGGTTGAACTATGCACCTAGGCTAGGGACTTGTAGGCACAAAGATCAATAAAAGCCAGAGATACTAGATGCTAATGGAGGTATATATAGCTAAGGAGCTTGATAAGATTGATGATTAGATAAAGAATTTTTTGACAGGTAATAAGGTTATGGAAGGATTGCATGAGGAAATCTAGAGGATTAAAGATAAGGCTCAAGAGAAATTTTTGTAAGCAAAGACATATTACAACACCACTAGCCTTGAGATTTTTGAGGATGAGTTAAAGACCAGGTTTTTTGTGCTACAATCAATAGTCCAAAAATTTAGAGGAACTTTTGAAGAAGCTTCATTAGATGATGAAATTAGACAAGCCTTCAAAATCAAAGAAGTGTTGTTGGAATTAGACACCAAGCTTGAGGATTTTGTGGATACAAGAATCATAATTAGCATTACCAAAAAGTAAAAAATGATAAATATGAGACTGAGATGATAGAGAAGTTTAGAGTAAACATCTAGACATCATTTTGGTGTTAAGAGGAAAAAGAACCAGATGCTAGAAATCAAGTTCTCACACTTCAATTTTTTTTTTAGATTTTTGGAACCTATCACCAAGGTGCATAGGTACGCAAGTGCACTTTTCATAGAGGTGCACCAATAATTTTGAAGAAGCAATAGTGCACCTATAATCACCTAAAAATAGTCAACTAGACTATTAGCCCCCTTCTCAGCATTTTGGCTAAATTAATTAATCATTCACCTAGACCAAATTGCTAAAAATCAATTCAATTTGATTATAATCTATAGTTTGACTATACTATCCTAAGTTCATTATTTGATCAAAAGAACATGTCCCTTTTTAATTAAATAAAAGACCCCATTCTTCTAACCCACTCAATGTGCACACATAAAGTATTATTCCTATTTCAAAATTAAAAGAAAAGGCTCTTTTTGTCTCACATGCAAAGTCAACTCTTTTTTTATTGGTCAACTTGTTTGTGCACATGGATCACTCCAATTTTTAAACTCCACCCTTTATCCTTTATCATTTGATCTTGATCCCCACTATCTTTATGTCTTTAAAAGAAAGAGCTCTCCCCTTCTCAAAGGATCCACACTCTTGAGTATTGTTATACTGTAGGTTTATCATTCAAATTCTTGAGAGCTTTGTGGATAATTTTTAATTTCTCATCTCATTCTATCATATCATATAATTCTAGTTTAGATTCATATATTTTAGCTTTTATTTTGCAATAATCTAGCTCACATAGTAATTAGTTTAGATTGTAACACTCTCATCTTGTTTAAATCTAGCTGCATTTTACATATTCATAATAGTTTAGTCTACATTTACATTACATCCTTGAGGAACTCCTTATGGACATTTGTATTTTTGCATCTTGTCTTTGGAACTTCCCATTATATGGCGTACTAGCAAGAAATGCACTTCCAAGGCTTAGTTGAGAGACCATTTCATGTTATTTTATGCATCCTTGCACTCTATGGATAGGGAGCTCTAAGTCAGCATCCAATCTTTCTAACTCATGGAATACCTTGGATAGAAGGGTTTAGAGTGTGACACCTTTTGAGTGTACATTTTTGGTGCCCACCATGGGGCTGAACATCCTAGTTTTACTCTTTATCTTATTGTATTTTCTACATTTTTTCTACATCTTTCTTTTTTTTACAATCCCATATTTTAAGTGATAGTCTTCTAGTATCGTAAGATATTTGTTTGTATTATCATGCGATAATTTTCTAGTAAAAGTATCGCACACTTTACTGAAGTTTATCACCCCAGTATAGTGATTTTTATCCCCAGCTTAAGTAGAAATATTGGATGAAAGAAATTGTCACATGGGTATACTAAGAAGTATCATTTTATAGTCTTCCAAAAAAACCTATCACCTAGCTTGAATTTTCTTGTTGTTTGGGTGATTTAGTTTCCCAACTACATCTTGTTGTTTGTCGGATTTTACAGGTCTATAATTGTCTGACAAAGGTTTATTTACAAACTATTTCTACTATTTTGGGACTAACTTGTGGTATACTAACAGTTATTCTAGTAGGGTATTACCTTTTAAAAATTGCATAATTACCTTTAAAAGAATGCATGTCAAAGATTCAAATGTGAAAGGGCTACTAATACTTGTTTGTAAGGCTTTCCAAAGCTTAAAAACCAAACTTTCTTGTATTTCTTTTATTCAATGTGTGACACTCTACTAGTTGCTTTCATTTCCTATGTACATTAAACGTGTGATTGAGATTATTTGGTGATAGGAGAGTATGCTCTTCACCATTGTGGTGAATCAAAAATATTGACTCACCTTTGGGCTTCAAAATCAAGGGGTTAATTGAAACTTCTTGGCATGTTTGGGGGAAATAACCAAGATAGGAGAGTATGCTCTTCACCCATGCAATGAACTAGATGTCTTGACTCTTGAAAGTAGATCCAATCTATTGTAGTTAGAATCCTTTAGAGGGCCTACTCTTGAGAAATGAAGAGAAATGACCCAAGTGGGGACAAAAAAACCTAGCTATTCCAACCCACTATAAACTCAAGGCTATCAAGGACACAAAACCTTGGTAAATGTAGTGTTTGTCTTTGCTTAGTGTGAGTACTTGTGGGATTGGGACCATAAGGAAAAAGCTAAGCAAGAACACTTAAGGTGCTCATGTGGCCATGAGGTCTATTACCCATTGCAAGGTGGGGTGTCCCATAATTGGGTACAAGAGGAACATTATGAATGGAAGCCCTTTCTAAACATTCTAAGTTAGTAACTACCCTATTTTCCACTCAACTTCTTGGTGCAAGGATCGATCCTAGTGGGTTACCTAGATCACCTCAAGATTTTACACTAACCATCTGTGTTCCCTTGGTCATGCTTATGGAATTTCCATGAAAAATCCAATATCTCTTGTAGGAAACCACTTGGCATGAGGCAAAGGAGCACTTAGTGTGGGACAAGTTGTTGAGTAATGAACCGTGACTTTTAGGTAGATTACTTGAAAAGTATTTTCAAATGTGTTGACCTGTGTAAACATTCTCACAAATCAAACATCCTAGTAACATTGGTAGGAAGGATGTTCTAATATCAAAAATGCATATTGGCGAGGTTGTTTTGACCCTTTATTAATTGTTTAAGATATGCTAAATACCCTTAATGTTTGAAAACCATGTTGTTCGTTGACACAAACTAAAGTCTCATACTGTCTTATCTAAAAACTATCTGAGTGTTAAACTAAAATGTAAAACTTTTGGGTCAAAAAATGTCTCTTTCACACTTCATTAGCAAACTATCACATCCTTTCTAGAGAAATATTGTATGATACTTTTCATCCAAAATAGTATTGCTTGCCTACTTTGACTTATATCGCCCAGTTATACTGAACTTTATCGTCTTTTTAAAGAGAAGTTGTCACCCAAGAGAAAAGTGTTGCCCAGTTACTATAAATTTTGTCATATGATACAAATTGTTGTTCTACTATCACATGGCTTTTGGAAAAATATCACCTAGGTTATTTTGCTGACAAAACAGAGTCTACGTGCATTTTAACTGATCTAGAGTCTTGTCACTTGATTCCTTTCTGAATCTAGTCTCAAATTTGTATGTTAGGTACTATCCTAACTTGAAAAGATGAGTTTAGTCCATCAAATGTAAGTCTCAAAGTGTCATTGATGATCACTTGTCAAAATTTGGTTACTATTCTATGCTTGCTATTTTCTATCGAGTTTCTTGCTCGCTCTCTTAGCTTGAGTCACTAGTGTTGTAAATTCTTGAACATTTTTGACAAGCCATATATTTTACTTTGATAAGTGATTATTCTTGATTATATGAGCTTCAAATCTGAATTACTACTCTCACCCTATTAAGAAAAGTCATATCCTTACATGTCAGCCACAACTAGGTTCCAAGTTGGTAATGGTAGTTGTACCTCTTTCATTTTTGCACAATTGGAAACTCCACCTAGACACCCTCATGGACAACCTTGTGTGGAAGATCCTAACTCAATCAAACACAAATAGCCCAACATATGACATAATCCACTTTACAACTTTGAAAACCTATTTAGTACACCCTTTGACACACCTATGTGTGAAGACAACATCTTGACCAACATGCATCCCTAAGAGATCAAACTCCTCTTATAAGAAAAAACATGAGAAAATGAAAGACTCAAAGAGGCAATATGCGCTAGAGAAAGGGCTTATCAACAAGATGAGCCTAATACTCATACACACAATGGGGAAAATAGAAGAGGCTATTATCACAATCCATTTGATCACATTCCCCTTGATGGTAATGATGGCAAAAACATACACCCAAGGACTCCTAGAGTCAATGTGGGATCATGCCCATCACCACCTAGATAATCACAATCACATCACAAAAGTGATGATGAGATCACTAGTGAAGATGTCATAAGATTTCAATAAAACAAGGTTACTCAAAAAATGATGCTCAAAGATTTGTAGTAAAATGGGGACCAATACGTCCAGTATATGATAGGAAGTGGATGGAAACTCCCTCAAGATTTTGATGTGCAAAGAATAATAAAAAAGTGAGAACCTACTGAGACTGAAATCTTGAGAGAAGAAATGAAAGAACTAAGGAAACAACTTGCACAATTACAATCTTTGAAAGAGAAATCTAAAACTTCATTTGTTAAATTAATATGTGCTCTCCCTTTTGATAAGAGTTTATACATGCTACCATTTCCTAGGGACATAGTGTTGACATTTGATTGAAAAGATCATTTGAAAAGAGTATTGTTAAGAAGGAGATTGTTGAAGAAGACTATGTGTTTCAATCATTGTTTTGTCATTGATGTGAAACCTGCTATTTTCAGGTAAGATAATTGCTTATAAGATTCAAGTACTATCACTTAGTTGATTGTGTAAGGAAACTTAGGTGCAGAAACAGCTTCCTACACTAATCTCATAAGGAAAGTATGATGCAAATCCTATTAAAATCTTCTACACTTACAGATTCAATATCATGTAAACAACAATATTGCAGCCAACCATGCATACAGAAAATAGACAGAGAAAGGAACACATAACACAAGGATTTTTCGATGGGGAAAAACCTTTTGGTAAAACAACCCCACCCCTTCAAAACTTGCACAATGTATTATCTTCAACACAAGGTTACAATACACTTGCAATGCAAGTTCAACATCAACAACAGAAGACTCCAGTAGCTACTTGCAGTACCAACAATACACCTTTTTTGCATCACATCTCTTCGCAACCCTAAAAATGCTTATAACATGTGCTTCGCTTTAGGGCTACTCCCAAAAGGTAAACAATACTCAAATATCTTAGTTGCCACATGTCTTCACCTATCATTGAATCTTCCTAACATAGCTCTTGCGTGTCATAGGAATCCATCATAACTGTTTTAGTCATGATCTCCTTACACACAATTCAAGATGTCGACACATCAGCATTATTTGCAAGAAATACATTTTACAAAACAAAAAATAAGAATAGGAATTATACAAGGTTGAGACACCTTATTCCTAACAGATTGATGAGGAGGATTTGATCAATAAGATGTAACAAAAGCACCTAGCGGAAAGGTTGAGTTATGATTATGTAATGAAGTACAAGGATCAGTTAAGATAGTGATAACATGATGTATTGATGATCTACATAAGGTTACAAAATGGATTCCTACATTTAGAATGTTTAGAAGAACAAGTTAAATAAAGTTTGTCTGCCAACTTGACTGAGCGGATAGTAGGTGCCAAGCAAAGTTAGTGCAAGCCAAGCAAAAAGTCAGTTGGAGCTGAGTGAAAGAAAATTCTAGTAGATGTCGATTAGGACAGTTGATGTTGAGCATCAATAAAATCTAGTTGATGCTGAGTGATGTAGTATGTGTCAAGCATTAGAAGATTGATAATGTCGAGCTACTGCATTATGACAAAGAATGAAGATTCACCAAATATAAGCCAACAAGTTTGTTTTCTTGGAACTTGTGAACTAGGAGGAAGATAAGATTGATGAGCTGGTGACATAGAATTTTATGTAAACCATTTTTAGGAAAATTTAAGTGGATTCTAAGAGAAGTTTCTAGAAAAGACAAGATATGGGGTAGATGCATTTTATCCTACCTAATCCATCCAAAACCCTAATTTAGACAATGGATAATGAGCGGGAAAAATATTCTAATTTCCTTTATATAGAAATGTTTGGTCATGAAGCAAAAGAGTTAGAGGGGTTGGTGTCATGTGTGAGAACCTAAGGAGGAGAAGGAATTAAGGATTTTGCTTCATCAAGTGACCCAAGAGAAGTGTCTACAATGGCATACCAAGCAAGAAGGCTTAAGGAGATGAATGCTTGAAGGATGAACAAGCTATCAGAGCTACAAAGTATGAAAGCCAACAAAAATTGAGGATTGAAAAGAGATATGTAATCTGTAAGTGAAGTCGTAAGTTGTATCAGATCAAATCTCTATTGTTACTCTCTAACAATTGTATCAATCTAGGGTAAATCCTTTGGATTAAGGTTGACCTAACAGTCACTAGAAAATCCTTTAACAAGGTGGCATTCCAAGTGAATGGCCTAAAGTCCTCTAACAAAGCTCACTTTTAACAGGGTGACTGAAATCCCTTAATCAGATCACATTTAACAGTGTGTGTTGTAACCTTTAATAGGGTTGGCCTTTCATAGGGAATCACTTCAGAGGAGTGAAAAGGAGTAGCATGTTACTGGTGGTTTTTCCCAAATTGGGTTTCCATGTTAAATCACTGTGTCAAATGTGCTAATGAATGTGTTGTATTTCATGCTTTACATTTCTACAATTTGATTTGTCAATAACCTGCAAGTTTTAAATATTCACATATTCATTTGGATGCATGCATGAATATGAATGTTTTAGCGGTTCACTAAGACAAGAAAAGTTTTATTTGTACATCTAGACCTTGAATAACTGATTCACCCCCCCCCCCCCCCCCCCACCCTCTCAGTTATTCTAAAAGAATTCCAACATATAGAGGTTCCCAAGTATGATAAATACGATGGAAATGGTGATCCTCATGATCATGTGAGGCATTTTTATGCTATTAGCATGGATTTCATGCACAAACACATCTATCTTATGTAGTTGTTTCCTAGGATTCTAAGAGGGAAAGCTATGGAGTGGTTCACAAAATTGACCTCCCCTCTCAAAATATTTGATGAACTTGCACAAAATTTTATCCAACAATACTCCTATAATATTCAACACCCTATAACTATGTTGGACTTGTGCACCATCAAACAAAAACAGAGAGAACCTTTTGCAACATTCCCTCTCAAAACATTTGATGAACTTGCACACCATTTTATCCAACAATACTCCTATAAAATTCAACACCCTATAACTATCTTGGACTTGTGCAACATCAAACAAAAATAGGGAGAACCTTTTGCAACATACCTTTAGAGATGGAGATCCCTACATTCTAGATACCCTTGGCAAGTTCCTGAGGTTGAGAAAATTGACATCTTTGTCAATATTCTGGTACCAAAGCTTTACTTTGATATGAGAAAATAGTTTTTCACATCCTTTAACATGATAGTTGAGAGTGCATACCTTATTGAGGATGTTTCTATTAGGAAAGGTGACATTATTTTAAAAACAAAAAAGAATGGTACTAGAAATGGAAAGGACAAAAGAAAACCTTGGAACAAAAAAAAATATGTTGTTAATGGAGTAGTACTAAGACCAAGGAATCTACATTCAACCTTTCCAATGCTATTTGTGGTACAAAACAACAAGAGGGTTCAAAACCGCAAACATTTGATAGGAACACCATGTTTACTAAGAAAAGACATGTTTACACACCAATGGTTGAACCTTATGATGTGGTCTTGAAGACCTTAATTGCAAACAAACTGGTTACACTTCTAGAAAACTCCTGCAGCTATGACCCACCCGTCAGGCCTGATTGGTGGAAATATGATCATTTCTACAACTATCATAGAAGAAAAATCCACGATACTGATCATAGCTTTAAACTCAAAGATGTCATTCAAGATCTTATAAATGCTAGTAAAGTTGTCACAAATGACCTTGTTAAAAACTTTGACCATAAAGCTTTTAAACAACTATTTCCAGAGTATGAGAAAGGTGAATCCTCCAAGGTTTCTAAGAAAAACTATGATGCTAAGATCAACTATGCGTAAGGTAATACTGATAATGTTATAAACATGATTGATCCCATTGAATATCTTTTCATGATGAATTCCAATTTTGATAAACAACCCAACTATAACACTGAGAATGAAAGATCCAAGGTTGTCCTCAAAATGTAAAATGTTCCCCAAAAGCATAGGGACACCCAACCTAAGGTGGTACTTTGAGTGGCAGAATCTTCCTCCTACTAGAGTGAGTTACTTAATGTTGTCACTAGGGGGAAAGTTAGAGTTATTCTTAAAGTTTCTAAAAATCCTCAAAATGCTTCATCATCCGAACAAGCAATTGTCTCAAAAATCTCCAATTATGATATTGTCAGCCAACTACAATGAACCCCAACTCATATATCCATCTTTGAGTTATTAGAATTACCCCCTTTGCACAAGAACATCCTTGAAAAAGCCTTGTGTTCTAGCAATGTCCCCATGGATATTGATGTAGAGTGATTCCATGCTATGGTGAACCATATTTCTTCACCTCATTTTCTCACCTTTTCTAAAGAAGATGATAGAGCTCTTAGTCATCCCCATAATCTTACCCTTCATGTTGAAGTCCAAATCTTCTCTAATTGTGTTTGTTGGGTCTTGATAGACAATGGTGTAGGATTGAACATCATCTCATTCAATGTTATCCAACAATTAGGCATGTTTGAATTTTCCATTGACCCTAGGTGTAAGATCATTATCAAAGCCTATGATGAGGTCGAAAGACCTTTTAAAGGTCTCATTATGCTTCCAATCTGATTTGGTCTGGTTGAAAAAGATGTTTTTTTTCCAAGTCCTAGACATACCACTCGCATACAATTTGTTACTAGGAAGAAGGCCCTAGATTCATGACATGCAAGTAGTACCTTCTACATATCATCATTGTATTAAGTTCCCTTTCAATGGTATTGAGATAGTTGTCCCCGAAGACAACTCAATTTCTATCAACATGCTATCTACTGCAAAAACATTGGTTTCTCATAATCACTCTTCTCATGAGCTACTACAAAAACATTGGTTCCTCATAATCACTCTTCTCATGAGCTAACACTTTTATAGAGTGCAAATAGAAATTGAAAATGATGAGCCTAAGAATGGGAAAATACACTATGGTTTCTATAGTTGGTTTACCTATATCTCCTCGTTCTTACAAGAAACTTTCTGCCAAATTGAAGTCTTCATCTTCTACAATGACCATGTTTGGCACCTTTGTGCAATCCTTAGTCCCCCTAGAAGCAAAAAAAAGAAGAAAAAGAAATAAAGGATTGGATATATAGGGAAGAGGAAGATGAGCAAGATGTCATAGTCACCACTCCCATCTCTCCTAAGTGCTATGGAAAAGGATATAAACTTTTGGTAAATATGGGCTATCAGGTCCACAAGTCCTTAACTGGTAACAAAAAATCTCTTGTAGAACCCTTAAGTCATACTAAGGGTTGCAACACTCAAGATACTACTGGCCTAGGTTTTGGGCTAGAAGATGAAATATCAACATTTGACAGAAGAGCTCCCATGTCTAGTGAATGGGGGGATGATAATCCACCTTTTGTTGTTACTACTTCGCAAGATGAGGATTTCATGTCTCCCACTTATCTTCTTTGGGGAGAAGATCCAATAATTACCCACAATGATGTTGAAGCTTCTATTTCTAGACAACATGAACAAGATGAATCCAACCATGAAGACTTAAATAGAGGAAGGATTAGTCAAAATATTGCTCTCTTAATTGCTAGGAACCAGAGTACATATTCTAGTGAGTATGAATGGGAAAGTCTCTCAGATGCATCTTGCAAATTAGGGGTCGACATCATTCACACCTATGCTACCCAACCAAATGTAATTGACAAGTCTAGTGTAGGGATAGAGGACTTTAGTTTGCAAACTGCTTTAGTGGACCACGTTGGTCCCTTTAGGTCTATTACTGATTTGGATTCCTTTGCAACATTCACTATAGGTTCAACTTCTCATATAATTGAAGATGACTCATTTTGTATCAATAACCTTGAAGCTTCCACATCCCTCTATTTAATTCACCCTGATCTCATAGATTGGTCAGTTCAACATCAAAGACTGGAAATGCAATCTTTTCAAAATGATTATGAGATCACTTGCTACCTTAATACCATTAAACCTATGTCTTCTTCCACTAGTGAACTTGTGGTTAACATGATGGAAGTAGATATTAAATACCTTAGTCAATAAATTAAAATAAAAAACAAATGGTTAGATGACAAAAACCACTTTGTGGTGGTATCTGAACCTAAAAAAGAAAGTAAAAATAGAGATGCGTCCAATGGTGAAAACCTCCTTGAGGCATCTACAGGATGATGTACTTGGTAGTCTGCCAAGCTATTTATAGGAAAAATCTTTAGTTCTGATTGGACCTACATAGTCTATCCACTTGGGTACAGAGGAATCTCCTAAAATTATCCATGTGGCTCAATCATTATCAACTGAAGAAATGGAGATTTTTTCCAAGTTCTTTCAAGAAAAGAAGATCAATTTTGCATGGATTTACTCAGATATGCTAGGACTTGACACCAATCTAATTATGCATTATTTATCTATCTCTCTTGGTGTAAAACTTGTTAAGAAAAATTGAGAAATATGCATCCTCATGTAGCCCTCTTGGTCAAAGAAGAAATTGGAAAAAATCCTACATGAAAACTTCATTAGAGCTATTGATTATGCGGAGTGGATTTCGAATATTGTACCTTTGTCTAAGCATGAAAAATCCATTCAAGTCTATACTAATTCTAGATATCTAAACAAAGCATTCCGTAAGGATGACTTTCTAATTCCCAACATAGACATGATAGTGGATATGATGGCAAGTTATAAAATGTACTCCTTAATGGATGGCTTCTTTGGGTATAACCAAATTAAGATTACTCCTGCTAATTAGGAAAAGATAGCCTTTACATGTGCATGGGGCACCTTCTATTGGAATGTCATGCCCTCTGGGATAAAATATGTTGGGGCTACCTATCAAATCATGATGACAACTATCTTCCACGATATGATGTATAAGAATATGGAAGATTATGTTGATGACACACTAGAAAAATCTACAAAAAAGAGACACACATCTTAACATCCTTAGTTTGATCTTGGACCATATGGAACAACTTTAACTTAGGATAAACACAAAAAAGTGTGCCTTTGGTGTCACATCTAGAAAATTGCTAGGCTACATTATATTAGAAAAAGATATTGAGGTTGATCCTGAAAATGGTACAAGCCATCATGGAAATGCATCCTCCAAAGAATATTAGTCAATTCAAAAGTCTTCAAGGATGTCTACAATCAATTAGAAGATTAATTTCTCAATTGGTTGATAAGGCCCAATCTTTTAATCATAAAGGCTCTACCTGCATCTAGAATGAAGATTGTCAATAAAGCCTAAATCAAATCAAAGGATACTTGGATAAAGCCCCAGTATTAATGCCACCCTTACTGGGAAAACCTTTGATTTTATATATCTTAGCTACAAATTCCTCTCTAAGAGCATATTGGCACAAAGTGATGAGACTAAAAAAGAACATACTATATACTACATCAGTCACACTTTGGTGGCCTATTAGATGAACTACATCAACATTGAGAAATATTTCCTTGCAATGGTATTTGCCTCTCAAAAACTCAAACATTATATGTTGGCACATATAGTTCATCTGATTGCTAAAATTGATCCCTTAAAATATTTGTCAAGTAAAGTTGTGCTTATCAGCCACCTGGCTAAATGGATGATGATTATTTTAGAACTTTACATTCAGTATGTTGAACACAAATCTATCAAGTGGTAGGCCATAGCTAACCAATTGGTTGATTTTCCATTAGAAGATACAATGCCTATGCAGATTGAGTTTCTAGATGCTTCAATTATGTACATCACTGAGAGAACTTGTAAAATGTTCTTTGATGTTTCTCATACATAGAATGGGGATGGGGCAGGCATCTTGTTTATTTCACCTCATGGTTATACAATCCCAAAATCTTACAAACTCTTATTCCCTTACACTAAAAATATTACAGAACATGAGACCTTAACAAATGGGAGCAAAATGTCTCTTGAACAGATAATCATAGAATTGCATATCTATGGAGATTCCCAACTTGTCATAAATCAATTGAACAATGAATATCAAACCAAAGATGACAAGTTGGTACCTTACAAGAATTTGATTGATTCTCTAAGGAACTATTTCACTTTTGTGACATTCTAGCAAATTCCTAGAGTAGAGAACAAGGTTGTTAATGATATGGCTACTCTAGCATATATCCTCCAGTTACAAGAACATGAATCACAATTTGAGTTCTTGGTGGAAGAACTACATCATCCTGACTATGATTCCTCTACTAACCATGTGATTTGAACCATTGCAGGTAATGATTCATCCCACTATGCTACCATCTTCTCCTACTTGTGTGATTAGGTTATTCCTGAAACCCTCACACGTAACCAAAAATACCAATTCCTTTGCAATGCTTCACATTACACTTTGGTCTCTAGTGACTTGTATAAGAAGGGTCTAGACAAAATGTTTCTTAGGTGTTTAGAGCTAGAAGAGTCTAAAAAGGCACTCACCAAAGTCAACAAGGACATTTTTGGGGCACATTCTAATGGCCTTGCACTTGCTCAAAAATTTCTTAGGGTGGGTTATTATTGGCCAACCATGCAAGCTGATGTTGTTCGTTATGCTAGGTCTTATAAGAAATGTCAACTTCATGGCAACTTGATTCATGCTCCTAGATGTGAGCTTATACCCTATGTGACATACTAGCTATTTCAACAATGGCCTTTTCACTTGGTAGGGAAAATTCATCCATGTTCATCTAGTGGCCACAAATTCATTATCACAGCGACCGAGTATTTCACCAAATGATTTGAGGCTATGCAACTATCTTCTTCTATAGGAAAACATGTTACCTTTTTTATACTCAACCACATCATTTCTCACTATGATATTACTTCCTCCATTATTGTTGATAATGGAGGACAATTCAAGAATAAGGACCTCAAATAGTTGTGTAAAAAAATAGAATCAAACAACATTGGTCCTCAATTTACTATCCTTAATGGAATGACCAAGTTGAGGCCTCTAACAAAACATTACTCAAGATTTTGCACAAAACAATTCACAAATCAAGGAAAGACAAGCATTTACAAATCAGTTTGGCATTATGGGCCTACAAAACCACCATATGTACTCCTACAGGGGCCTAACCCTTTTCTTTAGTCTATGGCTCTAAGACTATCCTCCCCATAGAAGTTGAGATCCCCTCATTGTGAGTCTCCTTACATGGGTTGATAACTAATGAAGACCATAGGGCTATGCAAGTACAAGAGCTAGAAACTATTGATGAACATAAAAAGGCTACTTTTGATCATATGAGGGCTTATCAAAAGAGAATTTCTACTCAATATAAAAAGAAGGTTCATCCCCATGAGTTCCAAGTGGGTGAACTTTTCTTAGATAAAATCCTAAAAACTAGCATAATAGAGAGCAAAAAGGAGAAATTTGAACCTAACTAGTTGGCCCCTTACATTATCACAACATTATTTGGGTCTGGTACTTATCAGCTTTCTACTCTAGAAGAGGAACAACTTGTGGGGCCTATCAATATCCTGCATCTAAAAAAGTTTTATTCTTAAAGCCTCACAGCTTAGCTATTTGTAAATATTTATTGATCCTGAAAAAATCCTAAAAAGAAGAAAATGTCCTAAAAAAATGACCATCTTAGTCAAAACTTAGCAATTCGCGCTTTGATGTATCACCAAAAAAAAGAGGAAAAAAGTCCTAAAAATTTTGCTAAGCGGTGAAAACCTAGAAACAAATGCTACTTGAGACCCTTACACCTATGTCTATTAGTCTCAATCACTCACTCTACAACACATCTCCTAGCTGGGAATTGTTTCTTATCCTCATCTTGGGGGCACACCTGCTTTGCCTATTGAGGTTTCATTGTGCATTAGAGTTTCTTTGGCAACTCACAAAATAATATTTCTCAACAATACCCCCTTTTTGACATCAAGTGTTTCTCAACACTTCTTAGATAGACTACCTACAATCTCTGATGTCATGATATTTCTCACTATCAAAATCAAGTCTTGAAAAAATGGCCAAGTGACTTACACACATGCACTTAATCATTTAAACTGTTGAGCTATGATGAACTTTATCTTTATTTGTGTGTTGTTTATGATAATTTCTTTTCTATGTGTTCCCTCCCTAATAGTCTTTCAAGGATGTCATGGACTAGAAGACTTGGGGCATGGGACATGTTTACTTGCTTTCTGCTTGTGGGTATACTTTATAAGTCTACAGTGTTTAGAGAATTCATGCTTATCCTACTTAACACTTTGGACCTACAATGTATCATCCTTGACTATTTTCACATGAACACACTCATGGGTTGTCCTGGCACTTACACCTTGATATAGGTGTAATATTTCTATAGTAAACTTAGGGAATCTAATCACGTAGACATCTTGACTTACATGTCTTTGATGCCTAGATAGGATTTCCACATTTCTATTTGATATTGATCATATTCATATCCTCATAGTTATACTAGTGATGGTTGTATGATCTTATGATGTCTGTAATAAACACTAAATGATGAAATTAGAGTCTAAATGTTATGTGTTCCTTACTGATAAACCACTTTGCATATTAGTTGCATTATAGGTTTAATTTATAGCTTAGTCTTGCATTATTGCATATTGGGGAGAGATCTCTCTTCATCTCTTTCGAACACTGTCAGCTAACTACTTTCATACCTTCTTTGCTTTCTTCTTGATCATGTCTTTTCATATTCTTGATCTTTTTCTTTGCCTCTTTTCTATCCTATCATCACAAGGGGTTAATCTAAATATCACATCTAATATATCCAAGTATTACATTTTCAAAACATAAGTCTATATCATACACATGAGAGCTAAAAACCATACATGAGAGAGATCCATGAACATGTCAACATAAGCATAAAACATCACATACATGAGCAAGAAATTGAAACATCACATAGAAACATAAAGTTTTGAAACATCCATCAAATGAATCAAGTACCCAAGATTATCACTCAAATCCAATATCTCATATATATTGAACTGTGTGCCACAATACATATACAATGTAAGATCCAAAATTTGGATATGTCTCAAAATATATGGGGTATAATAAAACTATCATGAAACATCAATCTAGACCTAAGACTCACTCCCCCCTGCATGAGTAGGTTGTACCTAGGGAGGAGGTACTAGTGCTCTTAATGGAGGCTGCTCTGATCTACCAACCCTATTTGAGTACATAGATACTCATCGATCTACCAGAAATGTAATAATGTATACCCTATGGTAGTAGGTTGCCCTAGTTTTCTATCGCTCCACCTCTTTTTGGGCCTCTACTAAATCATCTCTTAGAGCTTGCTCTCATCTATTAGCCTCTGCCTACACATCCATTAGCTGTTGGTCCTACATAGTGATGGTTATTTGAGCTACCTACAAATTTGTCTCTAGTGTCTGCAACCTCACATCTTGGTCACCACCTCCTCCATCTCCTCCATCTTTTTCGACTGGCTACTCCACTCATACCTCCACTCACTCAACTCTCTTGCATCTTAGTGGACACTCCTCCTCCTCCTTCTCCCTTATAGCCCAGGCCTATGTCTGCCTCTTCCCAGCTCAAGAACTACTCCTGACCTCCATCTATCTATTTTTGCCTCTACCTCTACCACCATCTCCTTCATCTCTCCCTTGTCTTTCTATTGTGAGTGGGGTATCTAGCTGTGTAAATGTAGGAAATGGATGCCTTTACATCTCATATAAATATGCTAGGTCTACTCTCACATCTGCTACCTCTAGTCTATAATTCCATGGCTCATGCACTAAGGTTATAGTATCTCGAAGGCTTGTATGATAATCTATCATGGGCATCCAACCCTATGCCTCCTCTCCATGAAATTGGGCATAATTCATAGTCTCTATGGAGACCACCTACCACTTAGAAAAATTCTACCACATTCAATTGATCAAAAAGTGCTCAACAATGTCTACATGACTTCCAACCAGTGGTCAACTATAGTGCATGTACTCTAACTCCTAGGAGTTAGACCATCTATGACACTATCACTATGGCCACCACACAAAAGTTGTAAGCTCATCTAGGAGTCATTGATAGTAGGTCACATCTCCACTATGGATTTGTAGTAAAAAAACCTATGTACCAAAAGATATAGGGTTGGTTGTGCTCTTGCAGTTGCACCCATGGTTAAATCATGAGAATGTGCTCCCATGCCCATATTTGCGCCAACACTACTCCACATGCCCAAGACTATCTACTATGATATACTACCTCATGCAACTCATGATACATATCTACTAAGATGTACGGTCCCAATGTTATCCTCTAGGACCGCCCAATCAAATCTGCCACTAATCTGCCCCATCCCAATAGGAAGCCCTTCTCGCTCCTATCAATAACTAGAGCCTGCAAAACTATTCAACATAATAGGTAGTGTAATGGATACTCATCACCATACTCATCAATGAGTCACTCCCAACTCAAATGGTGGTCCAAGATGGTAACATCCCGAAAAATGTGTTGCACAACTGCTCTCTCCTCTATTAAGGTTTGATCATAATAAACCTGTGACATGTAAACAACCTCGCATTAGTATGCCTTGCATGGATATCAAAAACTTAAAATGCAAAAGATAAATCAAACATAAACTTACTAGATCTTTATGGCAAGGTACTCAAAAAATGTGATATACATACTCTAATTTGATAGTCACCTCTCTAATAGGTAGGTGGAAAGTGTTCTGCTCACTATGCCATCGCACGGCTAGCGTAGTCAACAACCCATGGTTTGCCCATGTATGAGGCATCTGAGTGACTCACTTCAGACCAATACTCACTATAGAAACTTTCATGTCCTTAGTAAGGCATCCTAAAACATGCAACCCCACCACTTTGGGTTCCTAATGTTAAGTGGCAGAAACATAATCTGCCAAACAATGACAAGAAAACATCAGTAAAATCAAAAAACAGTGCTCAAACATGCAAAATTCAACTCAAAAAATCAAAAGATAGGTTTTCTAATACTTCTTGCTATATGTAGGCAATAATTTCTACTGATAAAGTATCATGCAAGACTTTTAATTATACCCAAGTGATACTTTTCACCTAGGTGATATTTTGCACTAGCTCACACAAGATTTGTGTTAGCCCACACGAGAACTTTACAAATCATGCGATACTTTTTTTTTGTGCAAAATATCATGTGATATTTTTTAAAGTACCCGTGCGATACTTTTAAAAATATCATACAATATTTTTTTATACAATCCTAAAACATGTGAAACAAGGTAATAAATGCAACAAAAAGTGAGAAAAAATTGACGACTTATCGATGCCTCGTAGTTAGGTGCTCGATTATGCAACTGATTGTGCTCAAAATGGTGTCGATGGGACGGAATGCCTACTAACACTATTTCTCTCTCTCTCAAAATCACTCTAAGCTCTCAAATTCACAAAAGACAAAATAAATTGAAAACGACACTTGGACCCCTTATATAGCATTCCAAACTAATTTTGACCCATTTTTCAAACTCAAAATTCTACAAAAATTGCACCTCTAGCTTATTTTGATGTCCTAGATCCATTTTTAGGATTGAAATTGAAATCTGAGTCGATCTTGATAGTCAAAATTGCATTTTAAAAGTCTACCTTCTTCTATGCAATTAGTTGACCTTTTGAGGTCTAATCTTTGAATCTTCGTTGGGGCATCTTAATTTCTCCATATCTTCATCATTTCTACACATCATATCTACTTCCATTCACATTTTCATGTCTAAATCATTTTCTCTACTTGATTTCATACTTTATCCTTTATGGTCAACTCTGGTCAAACTGGGGCATTCTATCATTTCCTTATGGTCACTCTTTGGTTCTATATATTTGTCATCACAGACTTTTCTATATCTCAATTTTATCATATCTAGATCATTTTTTCATCACCTCATTTTGATTTCGATCCCAAGGGGGGCAGAAATGCTCTATCATCACGTGCTATAGCTAGCTATTTCTCAGGAGCATATGTTTGATCTTTTTATTTTCTCTCAATCTATTTACTTTGCTTGGTGTTAGCATTCTTCTTGAATACTAACATCATCTCTTTCCTAGTGTTTAGTACTACCACTATCAAGTTGTACATTCAGGATTTGTTATCTCTTTCTACATTTTGTTCTTCAGAATCAAACATCTCTATCTATTACTACCTACTTGGATTCTATTTTATTTGACATTATGTGTTTCCAAATAAATCACACATTAGTCAAAGAGGGGCAAATATAATCACTTAAAAATAGTCACCGAGACTATTAGCGCCTTTCTCAACATTTTTGCTAAATTAATTAATCATTCGCCTAGACCAAATTGCTAAAAATTAGTTTAATTTGATTATAATCTATAGTTTGAATATTCTATCCTAAGTTCATTATTTGATTAAAATAAAATGTCCCCTTTTAATTAAATAAAAGACCCCGTTCTTCTAACCCACTCAATGTGCACAAATAAAACATTATTCCTATTTCAAAATTAAAAGAAAAGGCTCTTTTTGTCTCACATGCAAAGTCAACTCTTTGTTTATTTTTTGACTTGTTTGTGCACATGAATAACTCCCATTTTCAAACTCTACCTTGATCATTCTATTGGGACTCAAAATTGAAGCCTTGATTTTGAGTACCATTCAATGGATCGAGCCCTAAAAGCACTTTTGGTACATGTGTACCTGACTATCTGTTTGAGACCTAAGAGGTGTTTAATGTTTCTAACACCTTGCATTTAGTATATCCACTCATCCCATGAAGATAAATTTCCATTTCAAGTCATTCTACGAAGTTTCATTCTGAGTAATGTCCAAATCTGAATTTTTGTCCAAGTGTCAAACAGTGATAGGAGGCCTAGGTTACAATCGAATATCTCACACCTAGTTATGTCTCGTGACTCACTGCTTTGGGAGTGTTTAGTATCCATACTAGAGAACCTATGTTTCAGATTTTGAGTCATTTCAATATGTTTTGACTAGGTTTTGAATCCCTCAAAGTTGGTCATTTATTGTTGTCATGTTGATGCTAATTGTTCAGAATTCTAGGAGGTCCTATTTGACTCATTATAATGTTGACCCAATTGACCAAAATGATAAAATTCCTTTTGAATTACATTCTAGAGGTCAGAGACTTACTATTTTTCAATTTTGAGCTTATGAAAAATCCATTTGATTAGTTCTCAAACATGATTCCATATGTAATTTGCAAAGTTTTACTAGTGTCATAAAGTGCAAATTAGTTGGTACCCCTGTTCATGATGCCATATCTCTGAATTCATGATAGGTGAGATCAAATGGATTATACTATTTTATTCTACTCTAAAAATATCTTAACCATGCCAATTTGTAAGTTTTGATAAATCAGTCTGCACACTTTCCCAAGTCCATTCCATTTGCAAAAAATACTTTTCTACCATTGTTTTCAGTTCTGCAAATTCAAGTAGCCCACTTTGACTGCTCACCAAATTTACCCCATTATTTTTCATGAGCCCTAATTGAAAATTTATATTATCCTCATGAAAATGAACCAATGCACCAGTTTTCATACCCTCAAGTGTCAATTCACCTTGTTTTCAAAGCCAAATCTGAATACAATTTATTATTTTTTGACATGTTTTCTTGCAGGCAGTTTTGAGAAGGCAACTTTGACAGTCAATATCTTTTGATTGAGAATTTTTCATGAGATGAAAGAATGTCAAATAGAGAATTAGTATGTTTTATTTTAGAGCCCAATCAAGTGTTTTTGGCAGTTTTTAAAGTCGGTCAGAGGACCCTTTGACATGAATTGGCAGTTGACAAGAAAGAAGCAAAATGGCTTGTAAATGATATTTCAATGATCGAGTTTAATTTTAATCAGTATCAGATGATTAATGAATTATTTTGAAATGTGAGTTGTTTGAAAACAAAAATCTTTTTAGCTGAACCCATGTTGGGGCCCGACTGATTCCATCAAGCAGAGTAGGTCTAATAACGACAAGGCATGGACATGATTAAGTAGGTTGCAACTACATCTCCATTTCTAGATGAGTCAAAGAAAGAAAATAATGAAGTTAAAGTGAATGCCTCAATGTATCAAAGTGATGAAGTGTATTTTCTAACCACAACATCTAAAGTGTTTTACAATGTTGGTCATGTTTGGTTGATCAATGTAACTCAGCTACACACCATCATGAGAGATTTCCAATTACTTGTGCCCATGAGAATTGTGATTCATTAGGTTTAATCTGTGATCTAATATCTATGTTTTATTTTGAACAATTGAATGAGCTTCCTCCATTCCTCATAAGGGGGTAAGGAGATGTTAAGAAAACTAGTTTTCACTCTAGTTCAATCCTTTTCTAACAGTCTGAAGAGAAAGGATAAATGAGACAGGAAGAAAAACTTTTTCTCTAGGATGGTGAAATTCTCCTCTTTTAAGTCTCAAAAAACTTTTCTTTTCTTTGTCAGTGCATCCTAAGCTGATTGGATTGTATCCCTCTCTTCAAGGTAGGTAGATATTTGTCCAAATCGATAAATGAAGGCACAATTCTTAGAACGCTTACATGCTATGCAATGTGGAGTGTTGGTCATATATGTAATGTGTAATTGGGGTCTCCTCAAATCCCCTATTTTTCCTCACTATATGGTTTGCAGATGGGGCTACCTGTGTTGAAATATGATTTATGCTAAAAGGGGGATTGGAACCTAGTGTGAAGAGGGATAAGCCACCAAATAATGAAATAACTACCTAGGAGTGTGGGGAAGACTATGTTCTCTCCAAATATTCCATATTTCTTTATAGAATCCATAGTTGTGATACCACTCTGCCTAGAGAGGTCATCCAATTATGTGAAATCCCACTTTTCTTTTGACCTGCATTTAAAGAGAGAAATAAAACAAAGATAGCAATATTTCCATACTAAGCATTGTATGGGT
Organism: Cupressus sempervirens; assembly: GCA_028749045.1. NCBI lineage: Eukaryota > Viridiplantae > Streptophyta > Pinopsida > Cupressales > Cupressaceae > Cupressus > Cupressus sempervirens. Next base: position 487,296,271 of record CM053790.1, read on the forward strand.
TTTGTGTAGAATATAGAGGAGGAGGCTCCTAGTTTTGAAATAGAAGCCAATGATCAAAAACCTAGTGATCTATTTCCAACCATTGTGTGGATGAAGTTTTGTTTCTTCTTTTTCATAAATTAGGTGGAAGTTTTAGTCCCACATTGTTGAGGATGTGGTCATTCATGGTGCTTTTATATCTTAAGGTAACTTTACTAATTGTCTCCAAGTCATTAGGCTTTTATAAGCCACTAAATAATGCACATGGGGCCCATGGCTAGCCAGAAGGAGAAACATGAGTTGAATTTTGAACACACATGCAAAACAAAGTAGTGGCAAGGTACTTGGCAACCAATTGTGCGATGACAAGTGGTAGTGTGGTGACAGAATGATGAATTAGGCAGTGATGTGGCAATGAATAGACTAAATGCACCAGGTCGTGCCACATGGCAGATCAGATAATTGTCACCATGTCACCAAGGAAAGATGCAAGGAGGATACGTATAGCGACATGGTGACCAATGATGTGGCAGGATGATGTGGTCACCATGTGGCAGAATAAAGGATTGATGGGATAATGACACATCGTGCCTTGGTGGTGAATGTCAAATGACAAAGAAAAATCCAAAAAATCAAAATGTGACATGTATCAGGATTGGTCAAACATGTTTGACTCGGATGAAATTTCTGGTGAAATTTTTCAAAATTCTAAAAATCATTATTTTATTATCTCCTCTAGAAAATAATGTGCAGCTGGAGTTTTAGATAAAATTTGATATATTCTAAAGTTTAGACTTTAGAAAATGGTCAAATATTTGCATTAATGTTGTCTGAAGCCATAAAAGGAGCCTATTTTTCAAATTAAGATTATGGGCATTTATGATAAGCCCATATAGCACTATTATATATCACTAAAATTAAGAGAGTGAACTTTCCATTTCTAGAGTTTTTTTTGCACAAGAGGCCACTAGTTCAAGTTATGCAAGGATTTGTCTCAGGTACCTAATTTTCAGTTTAATTCAGTTGAGGTAGTTCAGATCTGTTTTCCAATGAAATGGGGAACTGAGTGAATGTGAAAGGTAGTAAAAATTAGTTATGGGAAAGTTTTGTTACTTCCAAGTTAGTTAAATCAAGGTATTATCAATATTCCATGATGCATTTTAGATATTTTAGTAATAGAAGGGTTTTTCATCATTGAGGAAGAGATATTTCAGGTTTACTACAAAATAATGATGAAAACCAAATCAGATTCCATGGGTAGAAAGATGAGAGATGTTTTACAATAGTAAGGAATGGATATTCAAGTGGACACATGTCATTTCCAGATCAGATCTGGGATTCCATTCCTTTTCTATATCTTTCTTTTTCTCACCCATTGTAGAAGTTCCAATTTTGGAGAAAATTTCTCACTGGTATGATACCTGATTGGCAATTTTCACTGTGAGACTAGGGTTCCAATTTTAAACATATTTCACTACTATGATACCACATTCTTTAACATATTTCTCTTGTATGAATAGTAGTAGTTAAGATAACATAGCTAGTTTTGATCTATTTAGTGATTTTATGAGTTTTTTACATGCATCTGAATGTATAGTTTCAAAGAAATGAATACAAATGAGCACGAATCTCTTAGTTTCATTTTGATTCTCATCTCTTATCTCTATAATTTGCAATATTATGTGGTTTAGGGACAAAGAACTGAGACCTATTTACATCCCCTTAAGGTTGTATGTCTGATATATTTTGCTATTGGAACAAAGGGCCAAGTAAATGCTTGATGTATTTGACAAGGTTGTTGGTTATTTTGAGAAGGATATTTCATGAGAATGAGGTCCTTATGAACATCGATGTTTGATTCACAAGGTGATAAGATAGATCTAATATCTTGATGTACGGAATAGGTCACTGGTATCACAGATGTTTGTATTTAATTTTTGGAATTGCCTAATAGATAAGGCATTGAACAACTACATGATCAACTTGTTCTTACTATTGCATATTTGGGGTTTTTCTGAAATCAACATCACTAATCAAATATCTTTTCCTTTAATGTTGAAGAATTGAAAAGGATGCCCTCACTTAGCTTAGCAATTTCTTAGGCCATGTTATTAGTTATTTCATGTCTGGGATCTTTGTATAAGTGTTAGAAGATTAGGGTTTTTATCTACTTTGTTAGATTCAAGTGTATGTTTTAGCATTGGTACCATATAAGTGAATCTGAGATACACCCGCCAAGGTTTTGCAGAGCCTAAAGTAGTAGAAGGGTATAGCCTTATAGTTGGCCTAGTGTTTGAAAGGTCATGTTAAAGATGAGAAGTAGTTGCCCCTAGATGTATCTTGTTCTCATCAGGGTAATTTGAAACAATAGTGTAAAAAACACCAACACATTCATCATTTGATCTTGATCTCCACCGTTTGTATGTCTTTAAAAGAAAGGTCTCTCCCATTCTCAAAGGATCCACACTCTTGAGTATTGTTATGTTGTAGGTCTACCATTTGAATTCCTAAGATCTTTGTGGAGAATTTCTAATTTTTTGTCTCATTCTATCATATCATAGCATTCTAGTTTAGATTCATATATTTTAGCTTTCATTTTGTAATAATCTAGCTCACATAGTAATTAGTTTGGATTGTAACACTCTCATCTTGTTTAAATCTAGCTGCATTTTACATATTCATAATAGTTTAGTCTACATTTGCATTGCATCCTTGAGGATTTCCTTGTGGACATTTGCATTCTTGCATCTTGTCTTTGGAACCTCCCATTGAATGGTTTACTAGCAAGGAATGCACTTCTAAGGCTTAGTTGAGAGCCCATTTCATGTTATTTTATGCATCCTTGTACTCCATGGATAGGGAGCTCTAAGCTGACATCCAAGTTTTCTGACTCATGGAATACCTTGGATAGAAGGATTTACAATGTGACACCTTTTGACTGTACAATGTCGACAATTAACTGCTAGTTCCAAATTTAGAGCATTCCATACACCAAAAATGCATTTTGACGGTAATTCAACTCCTATAAATGCCTAGAGAAGGCCAAGCTTCCATTTTTAGAGCTTCTAAAGACTTTTGGATCATCTCATAGCTTCCTTCTTATATTCATATTCTTTTGTGTCTTGTAAAGGTTGATGTACCCATTGATAGAGATAAACAAGGGTGGAGACCTACTTAGAACCATTTAGAGAGTTAGTTTGTATATAATTATTTTATTTTTTATTAGTTTTAAGCATGAGTTTCAATTTAAGAGCGCTCACTCCTAACACAAACGGAGGAGATAATTTCTTATAATTACATGGATGTAATATGTACTCTGGATCATTATTTTGATGCAATAATATATGCTATTGGTGCTCTCATTCTAAGTGTAGTTATTCTTGTCAAAGTGTGTTATTTTTGTGAATGCATGTTCATGAATAATAATGGAGCCAATGGTTTTATTTTGTTGTTATGGATGTTTGATCTTTTAGTTCTGGTGTTTTCCTCATGTTAACGAATTTCACTATTGTGAAAAATTGGAGAACAGATAATCTATTGTTCTTGCATAGTGTCTTGTCTTACATGAGCGCAATTTTTGTGGCCTTACAATTTGATGAAATATGAAATATATTTTAGTTATTATTAAGTTCCCATCAATGATTGCATTAGTAGAGTTGAGGAAGCACTTCTCCTAATTTCATTGGTTTCCTACCCAATCCTTTTGATAATTTAAATTGCAAATGTGTTGTTACCTTTCTTTATGTCTGTTAGGAATTTCCCTTTCAAGTTATTTTCTTTAAATGTCATGTTACTCTATCTTTGTTATTTTCTTTTATAAGAGTTTATTAAAATAGGAAGTCATATAGTTGCATTGATAAATTGCATTCATCATAAAATAGAAAATACAAAAAATATCTCTTTTTTGGTTATACTATAGACAACAATAAGAACAATTAGATTGGTTCAAACCAGCAAAGGCCTCCTTGTGAGCATACACATTTGTCTTCAACTGAATGAACCCAGTAGGTTGCAAGACCACCCAGGACCTTGGAGTTAGTCCTTGATCAAATTTTCAAGACACTAGTACATTTGCACTTGTTTTTCTACCAAAATTTTTGACCAAAGGCATGATTTCCTTTATTTTTTGGTTTCCATCCCCGTATTGGTCAAAATTTTCCTAAGTATTCTCAAGTTGGTCAAAATTTTGGCCAACTCGAGTCATAACCTTAATATGTTAAAAGTATCATATAATAGTATTGGTCAAAAATTATGTTAATATTTAATCTTTATTCGCATGGGCTTATTGTTGTATCATTATTTCATTCCTGCATATAAGGGTATCATGGAAATTTGCAGGTATTGGGGCTTCATGGGTAACAAACAACTAATTCCCATAGGTGTTCCTACTATTGATTCAATGAGGTCTTCCTTGAGTCTCTCTGCTAGATCAATGATGGGCTCTATGGAGCAATGCCCATCTCAAAGCTTTTATGAATTGCTTGGTATATCTGGCAATGTGGGGTTAGATGATATCAAGTAGACATATCGGCAACTAGCTAGAAAGTATCATCCTAACGTGTGTCCTCCTAAGCATGCAAAGGAGTATACAATAAGGTTTATTGAAGTGCAAGAGGCTTATGAGACTCTCTCTAATCCTAGGAGGAAGAATTTATATGATAGTCATCTTGCAATGGGGTTTGCCTCTAGAGCTTCTAGAAACAAGTGTTGGGATTACCCACAAGAGGTAAGGGCATTGAGAAAATGAATTTTGTTTTGTTTGATGACTTTTTCATTTTTAAAACCTATTTAAGCTAAAGACATTTTTTTATTTTTGGTTTAAAAATCCATTCAAGCAGAGCCAATGGACTGGTTTATTACTTCTGCCCTTGTGTTCCTATTGGTTTTGTGTGACAATTATCTATCAATCCTAATTGCATATTTCAAGAAAATTCAATGTACTTACTAGTTTTGGTTGCTTTAGACACCTAAATTCTCATTCAAGCAGATTCGATGAATATCAATTCTTTTTTTTTGTTTTTCACTCCTAAAATCTCAATCAAGCAAATTTAATAAAAACTCTCTCTCTCTCTCTGGAGTGGTCACAAGAGTGAAAATAGATTTTTTCTTTCTTATTGTTTGGATCCACTCAATCAAAGCCGATGATTTCTTGATTGTTTATTTTATTTAAAATCTATATGAGCCAATTTGATGATGATAGGGTTATTACCATTTGATGCATTGAAGTTGCAATTTTCGGTTATTAAGATTTCAAACTTTGTGAAGGTTTGCTTATGTTGGGGATTGAGATTTGGGGATCAAAATTGTAAAAGAATGCATGTTTTGGGGATCAAGATCTATGTTTTTCTATGCTTTGTCTAATTAAGTAATCAAAAAAAAAAAAATTGTTTTGATCTCCAACCATAACTATGTCAAAGGAGTTAACTTGTGTTGGTGTTTGATTATCTGATATTTGAAGCTCTAAGTTTATAAATCAACTTAATACCTACTTGCAATGAGTGATCGGGAAATAATGCTTTAGATTTGTGTAGTCCATAGGTGTCTGGGGGTGGAAAGTTTTATATTTCAATTTATGGTGTGGAAGATTTTGCCCATCTCTTAGGTCTGTCTAATCTCCAAAGTTTATCTACGCATCTAATTTCTTTCAACTAACCCTATAAAATCTTCTACTTTTCTTATGGTTGAAGGTTTGAGAACTTCGAATGTATATTTGATGCAATGAAAACATCTCAGTTTTTGGTTGCTCATGATTTTTAGTTTGTCTTTGCCCGTAAATGTTTTATGCTTTTATGGTATCTAAATATGATGGTTGAGGATTTGGACTTTGTTGTCTTTCTGTTTGATTTTTCAAATTCTATTTTTGTTTTACAACTTTGATTGGATAAGCTGGTTTATTTTTCAAGTTCCTATGGTTTAATCTTTAGTTTCCTAGTCTTTCTGATAATGCCTTAGCAAAGTGGCTATTTATTCCCCTAAATATCCATTGTAGTAAAATAATTCAATCTTTGTTTTCATATATTTATATTTTTTTCATTAGTAAATTTGGATCTGCACCTTTCTTTGATTGAATCCTAATAAAATTCCTCTATCCTTGTGTGCCTGTTCAAATATCAAAAGTTTAATTGTAACTAAACTTGTATTAAAATTAGTAAATTTATCAAGTTTTGGGAGTTGAAGATTTAGGAACTATGTCTATTTTGGTTCAATTGTTATTTGGTAATCTGACATATTATCACAAGGCAAAATTTAATCTAGTTGTTCAAGGAAACCATTTTTTTTTAATTTCTATTTCTATTTTATTATCTAACTCTCCATTAACAACTTGTTGACTCATACTTTTTTCATTATTTGTCTTTGGAGATTTGGCTCTGTGGCTTTCTCTGCTTAAATATCCAACATATATAATATGTCTTAGCTTTCTCTGTAACTTTTGGCATTTTATTTAGGTATAAACAACCTATAATATTTTTCCCATGCTGTAATGGTTGATGGTGGGTGAAGGTCGATTTTGTAGCTATGCCTTTTTACATCCAAATTTGCAATAATAAAAATTGGTTGTTCCAATTGTTGAAGTTTTGGCTTATGCATCTTGGTCTACTTTAATTCTCATTTTATCAACTCAACATCTTGTTGTTGAATAAGATATTCCCATAATTTATCAGCTATTAACTATAGTAATATATCTCAATTTCTTTTTAATTGAACTTTTTTCCAAATTAATACTCCTTAGAAGACCTCTTTAGTGAAACCAGTCAAATCAACTCTTTGCCAAAATTTTGGTAACTTGCAAAGTGTACTCTTATTCAAGCTTTTAACCCTCTGAGTCCAGGTCATATCACTTCGTTGCCAGTTAATACCACTTTGCCTGATGGACCTCAAAATATATAATATATATTTATACTGATGGTGTTTGCATGGAATGAGAACTATAACTTTCTTGATTAAAAGTAAATATATTTGAGCTTTGAAGTGCCAATTCCTCTTACCATATTCAAGGACTACATATGTTTAGTACCAATAATGACATTATTGATCCTAGGTTGATTGATAGGATTCATGTACCTCTTAGTTGTTAGGGGTTCTTGCATTAAATATTTTATTTCTTCCACAATCATGTTCTATTATTCTGTGCATAATAAAGATGTGGTTTGTGCTCTATAACAGTAATGTTTACTATTTTACCATTCCATACTAAGTTTAGTTATTGAATTCTAATAGGAAATTATGAAAGAAGAATGGAAATCAAGGTGGGAAGCTTAGCTCTCAAATCTGAAATGGAGAGGTGATGTAAACAATGGGAGTCAACCATTGTCCTGGGCTACCAAGATGTGTCAAAAGAGGAATTCTACTTGTAATTAGATAATACTCAAATTTCTCTAACAAAAAAGCCTATTTTATGGACTGCAAAAGAGGACCTTCAAAAGCATGAAAAGTTTCATCGGCTTGAAACCTTCTTCCTAGATACTGGTCCACTTTTGACTTCTAAGTTCTTATAGTACTTGGCAAGCTTGTTTTATTTGAAAGTAAGTTGTTATGAGTTATTGTACATATAATATTGAAGTTTATTTTGTAGTTGTTCCCTTAGTTGTGAATTGATGCCAGAGTGAAGCAATGACTTATATTAAATATCTTTCTTAATGGAAAAGAATTTTGGCTTAAAATAGCGAGAATATGCTTCAGCATGTTCATTTGTATCATACCTAACATTATTATTTAACATAGGTGAGAGCTTTTGTTTAACATAGGTGTGAGTTTTTTATAAACGTAGATACCTTTTAGTTTTTTATAAAAAGCGAAGCAATAGAACATTTGAAAAAAAAATTAGTGAGATTACTTTTAGTATTAATGTGCTTTAGGCTATTATTGAGATGCTTAAGGAATAATGTGCTTCAGTATGAATGTGATTTAGCAAATGTGTTTGCTTCTTTAGGAGATTTTCTAATGGGTGGTAAGTGTTCCATTTATTCTCAAGAGAGATGGATTCATGTTGAATCACTACTCATGAAGCATGGGTCAATGAGTTTAACTTAAAATCACACAATTAAATCCTGATAGCAATATCACAATTTGACTTGCTGTGGAAATTATCTCCTACTTATTGATAATAGATTTATCAAAGATTTAAGGATTTATGAATATAATTAGACCAATAAATCATAATACAATACCCAAAGTAAATCATATTGTAAATTCTGTAGAAATACTTGTAAATCTGCTGAATTAGGGGGTTTTGCCCCTAAATCAATAGTGACAATACCAAGGGTTTTTGTCCTTGACCAAGATTTGGGTTTCCATCCAAACTTGATAAGAGCATGAAAGGGTTTTCAACATTTTCCCTTCCAATTCTTGTGGACTCAAAAGGGATTTTGTCCTTCCTATTTGCAAGGCACTACCTTTATTCAAAACAGATAACTTGATGTATTTTCTAGACTATTGCTGATTTGACGCTTTTTATGAACTGTCTCTTCAATGAATGTCTAATTTTATTTGTTGCTCGCTAATTTTCTCACCTGATACTTGAAAAATGAATTTCTGAGTTGATTTCCTCAAACTCAAAGTTCTCCCCTTCATATCTTCAAATTGGAGTCAATCTCACCTCTTCAACAAACCTTTAAGTTTGCAAGAATTACAAGCTTAGTTTTTTTTATGTTGCAAGAATTAGACTTCTTCATTATTGCACTTGGAGAATAATAATTTAATTTTTAACAAATTTATTTGTTAGCACTATTGTTTATTACACTACTATGGGTATGTAAAAATGTTGAATGCAAGTCATGGACATTAGAGACTTGTTTGTGGAAAGGATGCATAGTTGTTAGTGGAAGAGATGCATAGCTATAACGTGTACGTAGTGTCATTAGTTATCCTTTTGCTTTTGGCATGACAAGACACATAATCATCCAACAAGTATGGTTTTTACACATCTTTTTCATAACACATTTATATAATAGTTAATTATAATTAAACTTAGATTTCAAGAGACTTTGTGGATTTTCTCATATCTTGTGTAAGAATTGGTTGTAAATATGACATGCTCACCTTAATGTGGATAGATAAGACTATTTGACAAATACTTGCAACCTTACCCCTCTCCTAATCTATGATTCTTTTGATGGCGAATATCCATTGATATGTGGAAGTTGGAACTAATTGATTTAGCGATTAGGCTGTTGAATAAAAGACTGGGGCTCACTTTGATTTTTGGCATATGTGCACCCAGCCTGTACCTTTGGAGAAATATTGTGATCAAGCATTGAATAAGATTGGATTCGTGTATTGTAGCCAAAATTCAAATAGCTATGTGTCTTGATTTCAGTTTATAGGAAACTCTTGAGTTGTTCTCTATGTGTCTAATTATGTAATCTTCTATACTACTTTAGACAAGCCAAAACTATATGAGCTATAATTTCAGTTGTGCAATGATTCATCTTTCCTTATTGATATGTATTCAGTGTCTTTTCTCTAATTTTGGTATGTTCAGAACTTCAACCATGTTAATTCTTTTTTTCAAAGTGGCTACTATAAGATATCTTTATTCTATCTTTAGATATTATTTTATTCTCCCATGTCTGATCTTCCCCATATAATTGTTGGCTCTCTTTCTCTTGTTGGATATGGTTGACCTTGTTAAGTGGAGAATACTATAGCCTTCTCTTCGACATTCATGAAGTTTGGATCCAACATCCTAAAACTAGAAGTTGCATAATCACTTCCCAAAGCTCATATTCAAGACCTTGGTGTTCTTCTAATGGGTTCAGGATATAAGGTAAGTTGATTGCGATTATTTGGAAGAGATGATCTCATAGCATTCATCCAATGTTTCTACTCTTATTCCATGGATAATATGATCTTTTTTTTTTCAAAATTTTAGGCTTGCAGGTCTTCTTCAGTGAATCAAGTCTATATGGATTCAAAGGGCTTGCTGGTCTTGCACCTATTGGTGTATATGCAGCTCTTTTTCTCATAATGGCAAGGGCAACTCTAAGTTCTAGGGAGGGCTACCGTGGTTTAGTTACAGTTCCTCAAGGCTTGAATTTTATGATGGGGGGTGTACTTACTCCAAATGGGATTTTGTCTAAACCAATTCCTAGTTTTCAAACCGAAGTTCATGTTGAGAAGTTTTACATTGATTATTATGAGAATGGCGAGGTATATATATATTTGGAATCACAATCCAGAGCTTTTGTTCTCTTTCACACAACCACTCACATAAAAGAAGAAATAGTATTCTAGCCACCATCTTACAACTCTCTGTTCTTTTTTTGTTCTCTTGGCTACATTTTTTAGTTTGATAATCTCAAAATAATCAAATTTCTTTCAAAAACTACATTGAGATGTTAACAACAAGTATCTTACTGTTATTCACTTTTCTCGCCCATCTTTATTTAGGTATCCCAATTTCACACTGACCTTTCTTTACGTGATACAAATGGAAATGAATTTCTAAGGAAGACTAGCAGTGTGAATAGCCCTTTACAATTTGGGGGCATCACAATCTATCAAATAGATTGGAGTATTTCAGATATTCAAATACAAAAGAATGGTACATGACCATTCAATCTTGCAATGGCTACATTATAGAGTGGAGATAATAAACTTTTTGGTACATTATTGCCACTAGAAGATGATAATAGTTCTACCAATCCTAAAGGAATGTAAGTATACATGGGAAATCTTTATTTCTAAAATCTTTAAATCTCTCTTTAAAAGAGCCAAAAAAAAGAAATCATCTTGAAGGATATTTTTATCATTCCCTAAATTTTGGAGCTTCTAAACCATTATATCTAATTCATTTATAAGTATGTGAATCAACATTTCAGATCATGTTGTATGTTTATCATTAGGATACAAGAGAGCTAAGAACACATTTGAGTGCAATCCAAAATGTTGATTCAAATACTTATACACAATCTATTTCAGAAATTTGTAACTGAATCAATTATGGATCGTGGAAAACTCATATATTTAATTTATTATATTTGATGATTATTTCTTTGATGCCACAGATCAATTTTGGCTCAATATTTGCAGTTTGTTGTGATGTATGATCAAGAAGGGAAGTTTGTGGGAGTTAGGTGGCCTAGGTCAAATCGTCCAATAACCGTTGATGGCATGGAAGTTGTTGTGGATGATGTGATTGGCAGCACTAGCCTAGAACTAAAGGTCCATGCTTTTCCTCCATTATTTATTTCTATTTGATAGTTTATCATGTGAACCTATAAAGAATATAATGGAGATAAATCTATTTTGAGTTGAATTAGATTGAATAATCATGTGTAAAAACTTTAACAAAAAGGAGATTGATGTTAATCACAATGAGTATGCCAGACTCACTGATTATCAGTTATGACTACCCTTCCTTTTATAGTTGTTATGAAAAAAAAAAAAAAAAGTATAACTAAGATATGAATTCTTGTTTTAACCATATTTTCCCTAATCCCAGCTAATTGTTTTGCCTGATCTCAGTTGGATCCAGGGGTTCCTGTGGTATATGTTGGATTTGGAGCAGTCATGTTCACAATTGTTGTCAGCTTTTTTTCCCATTCACCAGTAAACCTAGATTCAACAAATTTCTACCTTCACAAAATTCATTTCAAGTTTTGGTTAATGTATTTTGCAAGTTATCACCATTTGGATAATGGCATGAAAATTCTATCTAATGTGTTGATTTACAAAATAAATAATGGATGTGTAGGTATGGGCTTTGCAAGATCGAACATCTGTTGTAGTTGGAGGAAAGAGTAATAGAGATCAACTAGGTTTTCAAGAAGAGATTAATAAAATATTTGATTCAGTTCCCAAAGTAGTTAGTAATAAACATATTGTAGGTCAAGAGTTTGTGAGCTTAGAAAGTGATGAGATATCCTCTCCAATGAAGACTACACTATCAGAGCATAAATAGACAGTAATTGGATTTGCCTCAGTAGTTTATTGAAACTTCTAATTTATAGAAAAAATGATCACAAGGCAAGGGGATGTACAGAACATACAAGCTCTCCTGTGTTGGTCTAAGATGTGACAAGAATGCAAACAGATTGATCAGTGACTTGCATCCCAAATTTTGCTAGGCAAAGTAAATTTAAGTAACAATTTCAAATTCATCTTTCACAAAACCATTTCAGCATTGTTTCTATGAACATGTGTTATCAGCAAATAAAGTGGCATGAAATTAGATAGCAATTCATTCAAAGATTCCTCAACCAAGTCCATTTTTTACATAGTTGTCCAGAATTTGCTCAATGACTAGAAAATGTAATTGATTTCTCCATTTATTAAACAGATCGGTTGCAACACAAATTAGGGAATACATTGAGCAACTAGGAGAAAACTTTAAATCTATAATGACTAGCCACTTTGAAGACTTCAAAAATTCAATGAAGCAGAGACTTAGAATACTAGTTTCCTTAGTTGAGAAACATTATAATGATGTATGTTTTCTTGTTGATGTTGACTAGACATTTTTCCAAGCTACCACACCAAGAGTAAGATGATTAAGACCCTTAGGTTATAGGTCAATGTAGATGAAGCCTCAGCAACAATGAGGCCTCAGCAACCATAACAACTCTACTTGCAGAAGAAGTAGATAAGACTGCAAAGTTTTTGGAAATTATGAGATGGTGAAATCAAAGATTGCCATGAAATTGAAGATAGCCTCTACAATCAAGAAGAAGGATAAGCTGGTAAAGAAGTAAAAAGAAAAATTTGGAGAAGGTGTTGAGGAGGAAGAGGAAGAAGAAAAAGAGGATGAAGAGAAAGAACAAACACAAGCTCAAGAACCTCTAGCATTAACTCAAGGCATGGGAGAAGACAAAGAAGAGGAGGAGACTGAAGGTTCCAAGGGAGAAGAAGCTGAGGAAGAACATACTCCTGCCAAATCAAAGAAGAGGAAGAAAAAGGTACAACCAATGGAAAGGGCAAAGAAAATTGTAAAACCAAGTCAACCAAAGCCCACTGTACCTACTACAAGGGCCACCACACATGCAACTACCCAAAAGGCCAAAGAGAAGACAAAGCAAACAGAGCAAGGAGGACAAGAGTAGAAAAGATAAAGGAAGTATGTGGCTCAACCAAATTCTAATGAAGAGAAGGTAGAATTAGATGATAACAACCAATTCAAGGTGGTAAGTCACAATCCTCTCTCAAATCTAGAGAACTTATGTGAAAATGTCAAGAGCAATGCAGATTTATCAAGTTTTAGTCATGTTAATTTTTGATAAATTGGCTAAAGAAGAGAAAAGTCAAGTGGAAGAGGTATTATATGCCATGATGTCAAAGTTCAAAACCACACCACTAGAATTTACCAACTTAGTACCAAAAAGTCTATATGACATTGTTGAGCAAAAATGGCATTATTATCTAAATTTGGAAAGACAAATCAGGGAAACAATACTAGCCCAAGTAATGCCAAAGTTGACAAAGGGAAAAATTGCTAAGGCAGTAAAGAAATATGCAGTTAGGTTCACAACTAAATACAAAGCCTTTAGCATTCTCCAAAACAATATTGAAGATGTTGTGATATTGCTATCAGGATTTAATTGTGTAATTTTGAGTCAAACTCATTGACCCATGTTTCATGAGTAGTGATTCAACACAAATCCATCTCTCATGAGAATAAATGAAACACTTAGCACTCATTGGATCTAGGTGATGCTCACAGGGGTGAAGCACGAGGACTTCTCGGGAGGTCACCCATCCCAGTACTACAACTGATGAGCTTAAGGGACTTTCTAATGAATTGTTCATAAGGCACAACACTTGGTGAAGGTTTTGCAAATGGAGTTGCAAGCTTTGGGTTTAACCATGGAGGAAACTCTATAGTTAAGCGTGCTCAGGCTGGAGTAGTACTGGGATGGGTGACCTCCTAGGAAGTCCCAGTGCTTCACCCCTGTGAGCATCACCTAGATCCAATGAGTGCTAAGTGTTTCATTTATTCTCATGAGAGATGGATTTGTGTTGAATCGCTACTCATGAAACATGGGTCAATGAGTTTGACTCAAAATTACACAGTTAAATCTTGATAGCAATATCACAATTTGACTTTCTATGGAAATTATCTCCTACTTATCAATTGAAGATGTTGTTAAGAAATCAAAACAAATATGGAAACTCATTTATGGGTTAACCACTATTAAGAAAGGAGAACTTGACCCTTCAGATGATAAAGATGATGAAAAAGATGATGATAAGGAAGATGATGAAAAAGATAACACAGTTGGAGGAGAGATAGAAAAGCAAGATGATGATAAGGCAAAAGTTGAGCAGCTGCAAGAAGAACGAAATGTGCATGACACACAATTGTCGAGTGTCAGTCCTCCCCATGACACAACCAAAACTACTAAAACTATAACTATCAAGGATGTCTCTAATCCATTAGCTCAGAACATCAATCCTCTTACTACAGAAGATTTAAATAAGATCTTAGATCAATATAACTGCAAGCCAAATTATGTGGCAATCCAGTTTTGGTTAGTGTAGAAGAACTACAAAAGGTAGTAACTGATGTCACAAGGGAAAAGGTGAATCCACAAGAACCACCTTCCATCATCCCTTTAGTTACTAATGTTCAACCTTTGATCCAAATGATATTAGATATATCTATCAAGGTTGATACAATTGAAAAGAAAGTAGAAGAAAAAGATATCATTGCAAGACAACAGAAGGAAATAGGACAAATAGATTCATCTATACCTAAACGACAAGAACAAGGTGCAAGCCAAGTCATAGTAATAGACCAGGGAAAGCCTAAAGAGACAGAACCAAAATTGAAGGAACAAATGGCCATCCAAGCACTGGTAGCTTTACTAGCAACTGTCACTTCTTCTACACAAACTCTTCAAAAGCCAAGCACGGATGCTACTCCATTACAGATCTCAGTGCCAAGCCCAAGCTATTCAAAGGTTGAAAAGGTAATATAATGTGGAGATATAAGCCTTGATGAAGAAATTTTTGTTCCAAAGTATGATTATGATACTATGACATTGGAACAAATAGGCATTTTATAGCAAGCCTTAGAAAGGAAAAAGCATCAAGAAATGCTTAGGAGAGAACACAGGTAGAAGCAAGCACTTCAAGACATCAAGGACATCTTTCTAGATGCATTTAGTCTACCAACCCCTGAAGAGACCAAGACACTATTAGAACAACTGATAGAAATAGTGGAGAAGGTCAGTAATGAAGACCTTGATACAAATGCAAAAATATTAGAATGGTCTAAAAAGAAGTTTCAAAGCAAGGTAAATGAGAAAATATCTAATGAGATAGCACTACAACAAGTTGCATTGGCAACCAAGGTTGAGGATGTGAAGAAGGTGCTTGAGAATATATTCTCATCGTAGACAAAACTATGCAATCCTACACTCTTCACCCAAGAGACCAAAAGTCATATTCTGAGCTTGGAAAGCCAAATATCTACATTCGGTGCAAGACTACCTACAAATCTAGCTCAGAGGGAGAAGCATTTTAGGACATTGCTTCAAACACAAACTTAGTTAGTTGTTTTAACAGTAGATGAGGCTAATATTAGAGCCAAACTAACAAGCATTCAAGCTTCCCTCACCCCACATATGGTGATAATGCGCAAGGAGCTAGGCTATGTTAAAACTCTATTGAAGAAAGACCCCAATCTTTCTAATTTAGATGGTCTAGTACACCTTGATGTTGAGCTTGCAATCCAAATTAAGTCATTGGATGTTGCATGTGATAACTAGGATGCATCCCTAAGGATAATAATGGATGTCCACAAATCTTTTTTGGACAAATACACAATAGGTGTATAGCCCATTTGACATAAGTGTCAAAAAGGGGGAGAAATATAATATGGGGGAGTATGAAAAAAAGGGAGAGAAATAAGAAAGGGGGAGCATAGCAACAAAGAGAATACAATAGAGCAGAGATATATCATTGGGGAGATAAACATTTTCGGGGGAGAAAGAACAAAAAGGGATAGATATTAGCTAAGGGAGAGCATATCAGATGAAAGAATATCAGTAACACAGTGCATTGAAGTCAAAGTGAATTAGCGGAGAGACATTTTACTTAGAGAGGAGCACAGAATTTTGGATACAATACAGACATATTAACTCAGGGGGAGTTATCAAATTTTGAGGTATACAATTTAGTGCAAAATTTTGAAATTTTGTATATAAGCTAAGTAATGGATATGTTATGCTCGAGAGATTAAGGATAATATTGTATATTCAAGTGTTTTTGACACTCATGTCAAAGAGGGATATTATTGATCTCAGATTGGTTTTGACAAGTGAGTGTCAACATACTTAAGTCATTTACTTAGTTCATGTTGAACTAGTAATACATACGAAGCACAACATGTAAATATTAGACCATGCCAAGTTGCAATGAGTTTCGAATCACTCATGTGCCAATTCACTCAAATGCTGAGTAGATAAACTATGCCAAGTGATTTAGGAGCCGAGTAAATAGTGGATGCCAAGTAATGTAGGTGTTGAGTCATAGTATATAGAATAGTGCATGCCGAGCATCAGAGACTTCTTATGCTGAGTGACACAATTTTGACATATTTGTTTTTAATGGCACAAACAACTATGTAAACCATTTTTGACCCGACTTAAGATTATATTTTGATATTTTGAAGATAAGGATGAATCTCTATTGTGGATTCCCTATACAATTACATGTAGCCAATCAGAAAATAGGAAGGATTAAGTGGAAAAATGGATGAATCTCAGCTGTAGATTCATACCTAACCCTAAGCTACCTAAGTCTTCTTAAGAAGGATGGAAACCCTAAACTATCTATGGAAAAAGGAGAGTTGAAGGAGCAAACAAGATAGTTTGCATGTAGAGCATTCAAGGTGACTTAGAAGCTATGAAGAAAGAGTGAATTGCATAATCAATTAGAGAAGAACAAAGGATAGAGAAAAGGATACAACATTGAGAGATTTGATCGTGAATGATCAAAAAGATATTGTTTAGAGGTGATCTATTATCAAGAAAGAAAGTGCCAACCACAGGATATGCTGAGACATTTTAATAGGTGATTTCAGTAAAATCTCTTAACAGAGTAGTCCTAACAAACTATATGAAATCCTTTAACATGGTGCTTACTTAGTTGTAAGTTGAAGTCCTCTAACAAGGCACACTTCTAATAGGGTGTTGAAATTCTCTAACAAGGTGAGACCTAATAGTCTTTGTAAGCCTTTAATAGGGAAAACCTTTCACAAGGTAGATCATGTTTCATGGTCAAAACATTGTAACCTTCATTGGATACAATTTATTATTGTAGTAGTGAAGATTTGTGGGTGTCAACCCCACCCCTATTTTACCATCTCATTTGGAGGGTTTCTGGGTAATCATATCTGGTGTTATGTGTGTGAATGCTTACATGGTTATATGATATAGATGCATATGTTTTACATGTCATTTTAGCTTACTTATTAATGCATGAGATGAATGAATGGTGAAAGTTTTATGGGTCCAAGTTTAAACTACTAATTCACACCCCCCCCCCCACCTTAGAAGTTTACCTTTCCTCTTGTAATTCCAACATCAAGGAGTGGATGTTAGTAAGATTCAATTGGTGAAGAGTGACACTTGTCCTCCACCTAAATTTTGTGTTATTCCTGAGATTGCAATGAGAGGAGATTCAATGGGTGTGTTATCCTTGATACGACCCAAGGTAATCATGATACACGGTGTGCAAAGTTGTTACATGTGTAAAATTGAAGAAGTAGGTGATTATGAAATTTAAAAAGCTTATGAGAAATTGTGTGACAAATGAGTTCTAAAGGAGGAATTCAAAATTGTTGAGAGGAAAGGGTTAAATCATGCCCTAGAATTCCCAAGAATTTCAAGATAGAATGGATTAAGGTTGTGTTGAGCAGGACTCATGACATATGAAGTTTCGGCTACACAATGCACTAGTCAAAATAACCAAGAAAATGATTCACAAAGTTACTAGTTATTTCACACTAGATAAGAAGTAGAAATGAAAGTCTAAGTTGAAAGGAAGGTAAATAAAACATAGGTGCTAAGTAGAATGGATGAGGGTTGTCCATTACAAACATTTCCAATCCATTGATCAAATTTGTAGTGAGAGTTGTTTCTCACAAATTCTATAAATCAAGAAGATTGAATAGTGTGCCACATATAGCAATGGATCAAGTGTGGAAGATAGTCATGAAGGATCATGAATATGATCTTCCCTAGTTGTAGAAGCTACAATTAGCAGAGAACATGACATCTATCAGGAAGACAAAGAACTCAATGTGAAATTTTGGTTCACTTATCATGTACATTTTCTTTTGCATTCAAAAATACTTTCTTAGTATTAGAAACATCATTTGGGAACAAGGAAAACTAGTAATAAGACAAACCAATGAATACGTAGCTCAATTAGGAGACAATTTTGAGAATATCATGGATACATATTTTGAAGAATTCAGATAGATAATGAAGATGAGGATGAGAATTCCAAAAGAATTGGTAATAAGACATTACAATGGTGTATGTTTCCTAGTAGACATAGATAACACATGTGTGTAAGTAGTAAGGCCTAGAAAGGCATGGGTAACAAAGTTTAACTATGATATTGGTAGTGAGATTGTGAATGCAAACATTGTTGCATTATTGAAAGAAGAATTTGATAATAAAGTATAACCTTTTGGGAAATATGAAGAAGCTAAGGCAAGAATAATAATAGATATCAAGATAGCTTCAAAGGAAATGAAAAGGAAGAAAATGATTGAGGACCTAGAGGCAAAGCTAGGCACCCAAGGCAAGAGTAGTGAACCTTTGTAGATTACACAAGGTCTAGGAGAACATGAAGAAAACAATATTGGTGATGAGGAAGAGGAAGAAGAAGAAGGATTCAAGGGTAAAGATTTTGTTGTTGTCACACCACTTATTAAGAAGGACAAAGAAACCACAAAGGAAGCTAGTACAGATAACCCTCTCTCCTCCACCACCCACCAAAACAAGGACTAGAGCAACAATTAGTGATGGGAAATCTACAAGGCAAGCAAAAGCAATGGAGACCACAAATCCAAGCAGCTCAAGACCAAAGAAAAGAAGATTGGTCAAAGGACCACCCACAAGAAGAACCAAATCTATTGATGAGGTATGTGCAGACCTAAGGAGATCTTTGGGATTATCTAGTTTTAGATTTGTGAAATATGATACATTGGATAATGATGATAGAATAAAAGTTGAGGAGGTCATGATAGATATGATGGAAAATCATAAGTTAGCTCCAAATGAAGTGGAAAAGAATATACCTATATATTTGTATAATAGACTTGAAAGAATGTGGCAACAGGTAGAAATAGGAGAGAAAAACATAAGAACTGGCACATTAGCCAAAGTTATGCCTGATTTGCCACAAAAATAGAAAGAAAAATTTTCAAATAAATATAGGAATAGATTTTTTCCTAAGTATAGAATTTTTATCATACTACAAAATAAGATAGAATTTGTAATTCAACGAAATGAGTTGCTTTGAAAAAGCATTTTTGGTCTTACAATGAAAGAGGTAATAGAAACAAAGGATGTTGAGATGGTTATTGTTGAAGATGATGAAAGTGATGAAGTGAGTTTAGGTGTACTAGTTCCACAAGGTACCATGTCAACATTTCATGCCAACACTCCTGATACTCTAGAGAAGCCCTTAGATACAAAAAAAGAGGAGCAAGAGACAGGAGAAACTAAAAAAGATACTACTGTAGGCATTCCTACCAAAGGTCAAGAAGGACCAACTGTGTCAGGACCTCACATTGAGGTAAATAAGGAGGTAAATAAAGAAGATACAAGTGCACCTATTGTTGTCTCTAGCACTAATTTACGAACATGATCGAGTAGTGATACCCACACACCCTCTCCCAAAGCAATGTTGAGTAGTAGAACTTCTACACCTCACACTAAGAGAGAAATAAATGACCTCTCTCTAGATATTGAAGTTAGTCTAGATGAAATTATTCAAATGCCACAATTGGATTTGGCAGATCTCATTCTTGATAAAATAATTTTGTAATTTCCTAGCTTGTAAATATTGTTGAACAAATAAATGTTGGAGCTATTGAATTCAATGAAAAATTCATGAATTGGTTAGCAATGAAATTTAAGAATAAGGTTATAGAGAAATTCTTTACAACTATTATAGAGTAGAAAGTTCAATTGCAGGGGCATGTATAGAACACAATAGAACTAATTCAAAAGGTACAACATTTGTACAATATTTTGTGTGATGTTCCAAGCTTCAAGAGTGATCTTTAGTCCAACATCTAGTAGATTTAGGCTAATATGAAGACAACAAGGAACGTTATCTTGCAACCAATTGAATCTAGCATGGAACAATATAATAAGTTATTGAATACTCAAGGCAAATTGGTCGAACTTTAGGCAGCTGATAGTAGCATGAGATCACAGTTGATCTCTATTTAATAAAAACTAATACCTCATTTGGAGGTTATGTAGAGAGAAATCAAAACAGCCCAAGATCTTAGCCAGTGAAGATCATAACCTTTCAATGAGTGACAGTTTAATTGATTTGGCAGCTAGGCTATAGTTGTTAAATCACACTTTGGAATAAACAAGAACCACTTGGGATCATGCACTTTCTATAATCACCCAAATCCACAAACCTTTTATTTAAAAATATGGTTTGATCCTACCCATTTAACCGTAGCAGTAGACATAAGTGACAAAAACAAGGGGGAATGTAATTTTGACTACATATTTTGAATGGAGAAAAGAAGAAAAGAAGAACAAGGAAAATACAATGGTAATCAGAAGAGTTCAAAATCATAAGGCAAACAAATTTTAGAAGGCACACAAGGTATGACACTAAATCAGACTACTTAAGAGTCATGTGTATCTATTGTTCAAATTTTTTTATTCAGCATAAGTCATAGTTTTGTAGTTCTATATGAACTAAGTCATAGACTTAAGGGGAGTACTTGTATTAGTATTGTAACAATGTAATCATGACAAAGTGTTTTTTCCACTTATGTCAAAGGGGGAGATTGTTGGTCTTTCTAACTATTGTTTTTTATTGGTGTCAAACACGTAGTTATTTACTAGGCAGAGTCAGATGGTCATCACTACGACCGAGCTACTCTACATAGGCCGAGATCTATAGGATTTGAGAAAGTATATGTTCATTGAGTATTCTCAATGTAAGTTGAGTCTAACATTAACTGAGAAGTTTGAGCATGTTGAAGCAAGGTTACATAGGAGGTGTCAAGCATAGTAGAGACCAAGTGTCAACAACATATATAGTGAGTGTTGAGTGTCAAAAATAGTAAGTGTTGAGCAACAAAAAGTTTACAGTCAGGTCAAGAATGATGCAAACTTTGAGGTAAATCATTTTAGGATAACATGGACATGATATTTAATATTTTTAGAGCTTATTATAGAGATTTTTATGCATTTTATGATGTAGATCACAGATCCCTATGTTTTGTGATGAGCAAATCAAATGAAGAGGCAAAATAAGGAAGCATCTAGAAAACTCTTTATAAAATCTTTAAATAGGGAAGAACTTGACCTATTTTGATATAGTTGTATGGTATGGTGATACGAAGGAGAAAATGAGCCATTCATGTGCTTCTAGTATGAATGTATGAACATCACAGAAGAGGCAAAGAGTTTTGTTATTCCATAACAGAGCAAGAGACCTAGTCAAGCAGTGAAGGGCAGAAAAGATTTATCAGATCAAAGATAAGGATCAAATTGGAAAGAGGAGATCCAATATCATCTTATCAAAGCAGACTGAGGATCAGGTACTAAATCAATTTTAATAGATTGAGTCAGGGTAAATCTCTTAACAGAGTGGTCTTAATAGATCTTTGTAAATTTTCTAATAAAATTCTTACTTTGTTGTAAGTGTGAAATCCTCTAACAGGGTGATATCTAATAGTCTCAAAATATTTTAACAAGGTGGACCCCTCATTATATATGGTCAAATATTGTGACCATAACAGGTTAACTTTATTACTGCAGTAGTGAAGATTTGTGGGTGTCATCCCCACCCTAGTTTTACCTTCATTTTGAAGTGTTTCTGGGTAACCAAAATCTTTGTGCCATGTGATTACTTTTCATGCATGTGATTGATAGATTAGATCTATATGCTATTATAGTTTGATTTTATAAGTTATGCATGCATAAGCAATTGGATATGAGATGGTAAATGTGGTGAATGTATTATAGAATTGTTGAAAAGATTAAAGTGTTATAGATATTAATTCAAACACCACCCCCCCCCCCCCCCCCCCCGCATCTCAGGTTCCTAGTGTCCAATTAAGACTTCCAATAGGATAGTATTGTAGAGGGTGTGAAATCTCATGAGGTGCAAGATATACATATTGTTGAGATCTCTAAGATAAAGGTTACACCACAACCTCACCAAGCTATAAGGAATTTCAAAAGGACAACCCCTCTAGTTAAGACTAAAAAACCAATACAACTCATTCCTACAAGGATAACTAGACATAAGACAAAATAGTAATGACCTAATCCTAATAAAACCAAGATCACCAAGTCTAAAAATATAGATAAGATTGAGGAAATAGCGTAAATAGAGGATACAAAATAGGTTGAATTGAAGGAAAAATCTAAGGTTCTAGAGGCAAGATAATAAGATGAAAGAAAGAAATAGAAACTAGATATTTAAAAAAACCATAATAAGAATAGAGAAAGAAGGTAAAATTGACCAACTTGAAAAATATTATTCTAGATATGAGGAAAGTGACCAAGTATTACTTGACAATTCTATTGTTAGATATCTTTTGAACTTAAAAGGAATTTGTTAGAAATCAATGGTAGTATACCAATTGTAACATATGGTAAGCTAGATTTTAGATGATAGTAATCTTTGGAGGAGGACCAATAGATAAGAGAGAAAAAACTAGTAACTATAGACATAATGAAGGATATATTAGGTAAATCTAGACCAAAAATCAAGACCAAGATTAGGATTGTCAAAACAATGGCAGATCTATGTGATGAAATTTTAGAGGAAACTAAAAAATCTATAGCTTAAGTTTTAAATGAGATTTATTAAAAGGGCACACAACCACCTAGAAAATTTGGAGTTTCAATAAGATAACAAACAATAAATCCTCCTAACAAGATAGAATATGTAAATCAATTAGTATTGTAAGCCAACCAAACTTCTTTCTATTTGGTGTACTACAAGAAGAGGAGATAAAAGAAAAGGAAATTTGTGTAGATAACTTTGTGTCTAGTGATGAAATTCAAGATATCATGTTGGAAGAAACTAATGAGGTACAAGAGATTAGAAAATAAAGAGGAATATGATAAGGAAAAGGAGAGGAAAGAAAAGGAAGATAGAATGGCAGAAAAAAGTAAGGAAGATGATTAATCAAGGTAAAACTTCATTCATGATAATTGATACAATTAATCAAGGTGACATTCCATCTGTCATACCATCAAACTAGACTATGGTTGATCCTAATATTAAGGATAACATTAAGTCTAGTTCTAGAGTGGAAATAAAGAAGAGGAAAAGTATAATTGAGACCCAAACTTTATCAAGTATGTAGACATTATTGGCAAGGGACTTGAGAACAAGCATTTCTAATATGGACAAGGATAATAATATGGAGTCATATGATGATTATGCTTGAATGTCAAAGATTTCATTGATTTATTTTTCTAAAACCAAGGAGCAATAAGATTAAAAACCATTAAAATATACAAAGATTCTAGGCAGAATATTGGACATATTGCAAAAGGCATTATCCATATAGGAAACATTCCAAATTAATGATGTTGTAGAAAATATGGACATAATATTTAGCGATTTTGATGCTCACTTCACTTTGCTAAAGGAATCAACCAAGCCTAAGATAGAACAATTCTATACAAAAATTCATCAAGATTTGGATTATTTTGATGTTCACTTAATTTCTTCATTAAGAACATTGTTGATTGGTGGAGAAGGGGTAGACCAGCTCATGGGACAACAATATTTTTATTCTCCAAGAGGCTCCAATTTGTTTAACATAGGCTAAGGAAATGGAATAGGAAAAGTTTTTGTAATGTCTTCAAGCCTAAGGTTTCTTCTTAATCCTCCCTTAATGATGTTACATATAAGATTAGGGAACATGGGCTTTCTAAGGAGTATTTATAGCTGGAGGTAGAAGTAGTCAAGGACTTGGAAGAATGGGAACTTATGAAATAGATCTTCTAGAAATAGAAAGCTAGACGTTAGAAGATGGTAATCTTTGGAGGAGGATCAATAGATAAGAGAGAAAAAACTATTAACTATAGATAGAATGAAGGATATATTAGGTAAATCACAACCCAAAATCAAGACCAAGATTAGGATTGTCAAAACAATGGCAGATCTATGTGATGAAATTTTACAGGAAACTAAAAAATCTATAGCTTAAGTTTTAAATGAGATTGATAAAAAGGGAACATCACCACCTAAACCATTTGGAGTTTTTATAAGAGAACAAACAATAAATCCTTCTAACAAGATAGAATATGTAAATCAATTAGTATTGTAAGACAACCAAACTTCTTTCTATTTGGTATACTACAAGAAGAAGAGCTAAAAGAGAAAAAAAAGTGTGTAGATAAATTTGTGTCTAATGATGAAATTCAAGATATCATGTTGGAAGCAACTAATGAGGTACAAGAGATTGGAAATAAAGAGGAATATGAGAAGGAAAGGGAGAGGAAAGAAAAGGGAGATAGAATGGCAGAAAAGGTAAGAAAGATGATTAATCAAGGTAAAACTTCATTCATGATAATTGATACAATTAATCAAGGTGACATTCCATTTGTCATACAATCAGACCAGACTATGGTTGATCCTAATATTAAGGATAACATTGATTCTAGTGATAGAGTGGAAGTAAAGAAGATGAAAATTATAATTGAGACCCCAAATTTATCAAGTATATAGACATTATTGGCAAGGGACTTGAGAACAATCATTTCTAATATGGACAAGGATAATAATCTAGAGTTGTATCATGATTATGCATGAATTAAGATTTCATTTATTTATTTTTCTAAATCCAAGGAGCAATAAGAGAAAAAACCATTAAAACATACAAAGAATCTAGGCAAAATATTGGACATATTGCAAAAGGCATTACCCATATAGGAATCATTCCAAGTTAATGATGTTGTAGAAAAAATGGACATAGTATTTAATGATTTTGATGCTCACTTCACCTTGCTAAAGGAATCAACCAAGCCTAAGATAGAACAATAATGTACAAAAATTCATCAAGACTTGGATGATTTTGATGTTCACTTAATTTCTTCATTTAGAACATTGTTGATTGGTGGAGAAGGGGTGGACTAGCTCATGGGACAACAATGTGTTTATTCTCCAAGGGGCTCCAATTTGTTTAACATAGGTTAAGGAAATGGAATAGGGATTTTTTTTGTAATGTCTTCAAGGCTAATGTTGCTTCTTAATCCTCCCTTGATGATGTTACATATAAGATCAAGGAACATGGGCTTTCAAAGTATTTATAGTTAGAGGTAGAAGTAGTCAAGGACTTGGAAGAATTGGAACTTAATGAAAGAAATCTTCTCGAAACATAAATCTTGGATTGACTAGCTTCAAAATAGTGATAGTAACACCTATTTTTCCCATAAATATATACAAGAAAAAAGATAGAGAAATTCCATCACCTCAATTAAGTCTAATGAAGGTCATGCTCTTTCTTCTTTTAAATTGATATCTAGAGAGGCTAGAAAATATGTTTCTTAAGTTATTTTCTGAAAATAATCTACAAGCTAGCATGGAGGAGATTTAATTCTAGACTATATTCCATCTTTGGAATGATTAATCTTGTTACTTTGTAAGAGCTTGACAGGATTTTTTTCAGATGAAGAAAGGTAAAGCTCTTAGACCTAATGGATTTCCTATTGACTTCTATTAGGAATTTGGGATATAATGAAGATGGGTCTCTTCAAGGTGGTTGTGGAGTCTCAAAGTAATAAAAAAATGTTAAAAGTTATGAATGCTACATTCCTAACCCTTATTCCAAAATAAGAGGGGGTTCATTCTTTAGATCTCTTTAGACCAATCACTCTTTGCAAAGTTGTCTATAAAATTATTACCAAGTTGATTGTTGAGAGACTTAAGCCTTGGCTTGGACACTTAATTTCTAAAGAGAGGGGGTTTTCTGGTCAAGAGATAGATTTTGGATGGGGTTGTGTTTTCTACAAAAGCTATTCATTCCATGAATTTCTCTAAGGAAAAATCCATGTTTATCAAGTTAGATATGATGAAGGTGTATGACCAAGTTAGGTGTCCCTATATGTTGAAGATCTTAACAACTTTTAGATTTTTTTTGGAGTTGATTGAATGGATTATGAGTTGTATTACCTCTTATTCATTATTTTTTCTCATTAGCAACAAACATATAAAGCCTTTTGATGCTTCTTGGGTCCATTGGTAGGGGGACCCCTTCTTTCCATATTTATTTATCTTAATTTCTAAGGGATTAGGGATATTGATTAAGGATAGAGTTAATCAAGAACTAACTTATGGATGGAGTTGGGAAGGAAAACTTCTCACTCCCACTTACAGTTTGTTGATGGTAGTACTCTAAAGGGGCTTGTCAGAGTTAGTAAGGCTAAGGATTTCAGGAGGACACTAGATACCTACGTAGTTGTGCCAAGACAAAGTATTAATAAAGATAACAATTAAATTTATTTATTTAATACTTCAAAGCCTATTTAGAATAGAATTGCTAGAATCAAGTACTTCCATATTGGGGCCTTATCATTGGTGTATCTTAGTATCCCTATCACAGTTTTATTATTACCAAATAGGTTTTGGAAGGAATTCCTTGATAAGTTCCACAAAAAGTTCTCTCAATGGACTTATTAGTGGATATCCTTGGTTGGAAGGGTTGCTCTCCTAAAGGTAGTTATTCAATTCCTTCCCCTCTATAAGTGCTTTGTGAAAAATGCTCCTTCTATCTTTAATCAAGAATTCAATTCCATGTCTCAATAAGTTTTATGGGCTAGTAAATTTATTACAAATAAAGGGAGTCTAATAAAATGGAACTCAATGTGTAGGAAAAATAAATAGGGGACCTTAGGCTCTGACAAACCAAATTAATGGGCTAGACATAGGTGAATAAGTTATATTGGAGGTGGTATTGTCATCAAGATCATGACTAGTCCATAATTATCAATAGGAAGTACCTAGATAAAGTTGGGATAGAGAAGATTTTAGATGTAATCTTGTTGGTAGAGGGTCTTTAATATATAGCACCCTTAAAAGGGGAGCCACATTAATCAAGAAAGGTCTTTTTTTAAATCTATAATCAAGGTTTTGAAGCTTTAGTCTAGACTGACTTATGGTATGGATTCCCTCCTCTACTTTCTATGTACACTCATCTTCATCCCCTAAGAAATGTTTTTATAGAGGTAGTCATACTAAGGTGACTGACTATAAGGTCTCTCAATACCTGGGGAAAGTTGATATGTTTACATGGAAATAGATAAAAGAATGGCACCCTAAAGGGGTGAAGGAAGACCATCAGGAGACCGTAACTACCTTACCTGGTTACTTTTGTAGCTCTATTGTGGAGAGGGATATTATTTATTAGGTCCCTAACCAAAAAGGTAAGTTATTAGTGGATCATGGTTACAAGGAGCTTGGTAGGATGCTCCATGTATATTTTGAGGTACCTTGGTGGTGTATGCTAAAAAATGAGCACACTTCTATAAACTATTATTCTCAAAGAACCCCATGGATTAGGAATCATGAGAGACAACTTCTAGCTCTCTATCTATGATGTGAAAGAATCCAAATGATGTGATAGTGGCTCTCAAATGAACCTAAATATGGAGACCCTTGCAAGGTGCACCGTGGACAAAGAGATTCAAAGAGTACAAGAAATAGGAGATGCAAGTATCCAAAAATTAAGTGATTATGCATTTCAAGCTAACTAGAATGAAAATGCAAGATTAAGCTACTATGAGATGAAAGAAAAAGAAAAGTAAAATAAACAAAGAAAGATGAAGATTACTATTCTATGCTAGTTAAGTTTTGTGAGCTAAGTTAAATGCAACTAAAAGAAATGTTAAACTAGAATGCAAGAGTACAAGTGAGTTCTCAAGTGCTCAAGAAATCAAGAATCAAAGCAACAACATAATATTAGCATTAGCAATATGGATATGAGAAAGTGGGGAGAGAGCCTCCTTTTAAAGATATTTGGATGGTTAGAGATTAAGAGGCAAAAGAAAAGGTGGAGATTAGTTGTTTAGTTGATTCATGTGCAAGATATTCTCAAGAGGTAAAAGGGATTGATGATATTAAGAGCAAAAGATGAGCGGTGAATGTCAAAAAGCAAGAGATATTCCACTCATCTTGGAAAGTGTGCATTTAAGAATTATGGTGTTAGCTAGTTGATAAGAGATATGAGTTTGAACTAGCACTAGACAAAGTGCATTAAGATAACTAACCTTGAACTTATAGTGAAAAAAGGTTCAAGATTGATAATCTTGAATGCATGGTGAAGTGAGGAAACTAAAAATTAGTAAAAGGTTGATAAGACAATACCAAAACTGATGTGATGCGATGAGAATTGATATGTCTAAGAGAGAATAGATAGGTAAAGTGTCTACCTCAAGTGCAACTAAAAGGTTTAAAGGACATCAAGTTGATGTGAAGCAATAAAGTTGAGATACCCCTAGATATTTATAGCATAGCATAATCAATTTTTAGTGTTTAAAGATCAATTATAAATTATTTATGTCCCCTCAAGATCAAAATCAAAAAGATGTAGAGGAGATGCATAAATGAGATAGATATGATCAAATTGAGATAAGGTATGGTTTAACATGATTGAGAAGCAATTTAGAAAGTGTAGAACTAAGTTTGACCACCAAGTAATGAGAATGTGCCCTAGTTTGACTAAGTTTAACCAAAAAGTTGTAGCATTAGAACTAGGTCAAAGAAAGTGATAATGAAGAAAAGAGATTGAATTTCCTCAAAAGATAAAAAGATGAGCCTCAAAAAGATTAGTCAACTACATTAAAGAAGAATAAGTATAGATCACAATTTTGACTATCAAGATGAATCCATATTTTAATTTTGATCCCAAAAATGAATCCAGGACATTAAAATTAGGTAAGGGTACAATTTTTCCAAAAATCCAA
Organism: Cupressus sempervirens; assembly: GCA_028749045.1. Classification (NCBI taxonomy): domain Eukaryota; kingdom Viridiplantae; phylum Streptophyta; class Pinopsida; order Cupressales; family Cupressaceae; genus Cupressus; species Cupressus sempervirens. Next base: position 487,325,391 of record CM053790.1, read on the forward strand.
GATAGCTAAAAGTTATTTGAAAGCTTAGAAGTTGGATAGATTAGAGATGATGGTAAGATTAACCCCTTTGATGAAAGGATGGTAGGAGATGATTGAATGATAAAGAGATGATCGAGAGAGAAGATGATTGAAGATGATGATCAAGCACAATTGAGTATAAGGAAATGATACAAAAATGTGTCCAATAATCATGAAGAATAATTTGTTCTCACCTAATGCAATTTTAGAGCCTAAAAATGCAAGCTAGGATGAAAATTCAACGTGAGGTTTACAAGGGTCTTTTAAGTAGGTCCTTATTTTTATCATCAAGACTTATTAAGGTGAACATCACAAGATCATACAGTCATCACTAGTACAACCAAAACTATGAAGATATGAGTATGATTTATATTAGATAAGATGTAGGAACCTAACCTATGCATAAAAAACATAGAGGTATAGATGACTCATTGTTAGATACCTAGTTAATGTAGCAATATTATGCTCACATCAAGGAATAAGTGACGAGATGGCCATATATAAGAATGATTTTATGGAACAAACACAATGTAATAGTTAAGGACATAATTCCAAATCACCTAAGTGTCCAAATGAATTAGGTTGAGGTATACACAAAATTCTAACCAAGAGTAGGCACTTATAATATACACCCTATTGCTCACCTAAGCATCCAAATGAATTAGGTTGAGGTATACACAAAATTCTAACCAAGAGTAGGCACTTATAATATACACCCTATTGCACTTAGAAGACATGTTGACCGGTCGTTTTGCACAATGTTAATGGAAAAAATTCTTTTGAATCTCTCTCTTGAAAAGTTGATCAATAACCAACTCCAAGGTTTTGGATGGTTGTTTTCCAACCTACTAGGTAACTCAATTGAAGATAAATGTGAATGTTCACAAGAAGGCCTTTGTTGGTATCTACCAATTATGCACAACTTTGTTGAAATGTAAGCAAATATGAATTCTTATTTTAACTAAGTATTTTAATAGCAAATAAAAAAGATAGAGTATGGAGAGATTTAAAGAAAATTCTTGAAAGGGAAATTCCTAACAAATATAAGCCAAAGTAACAACACATCTACGAATTAAATTATCAAAAGGATCTAGTAAGAAACTAATGGACTTAAGAGAAATGCTTCTTCTACTCCATTGATGAAATCATCAATGGGAACTTCAATAAAAACTAAAAGATGTTTCACGTTCCATCAAATCGTGAGGTCCAGGAAAGTATGCTTACATGAGACAAAATGTTATGTAAAAACAATAGTGATCCTTTCTCCAATTCATCACAATAGAGAAATATGTTTTTTATTAAGGAAAATAGGTTTTGAAGGATTCCTATAACCCTTTAAAAATCAAAATATTTTCAATGTAGTCTGAACTAAAGATACAATAGATCAGAGGTGAAACAAGTCACCTACCAAAATTAGGTGACTAGGGTGGCCTCACAGATATCACAGTACACTTCTGCCACCAAAAATAGGTTTTGAAATGGGTTCTTGAGACCCCATGGTTACAAAAGAAATAGACATCAAGTCCTTAACCATGTCAAACTACAAAGAAACAACTAGCCAAAAAGGCCAGGAGAGCCAAACAATAAGGTACAGCCTCAAAAGAATAGGTGAGCAATAGGTTTTGAAAGGACAAACCAAATACAAAAACCAAGCCTCAAGATTTACCTCTTGCTCTCATCTTTGGAGAACATAAAGACATATCAAATGAAGGATTGGAGGGCTTGACTTTGTTTCCTTTTACTCTTGTCCAACCATCCTCCACCTTCCCAGTGGCTTTCTGCCATGTGAGGTCATCAATACCACAACCAACCATCAACACCCTCATGGCAAGAGAAGAAATATCTCCACCACACAATTTTTGGAGCATAATAGAAGAAGGGACAACAACACTATCTTAAGACAGAGCCACAAGAGGGGTAGCAAACGAATCAATAGTTATAGCAATCAAAGAAGGGACTACTAAACATTCTTGGTCACTACCATAGGGACATCATTTAAAACATTAGAGACAGCAATTGAATCCTTCACCACAGAAATATCTTCCTAAGAAGAAGCATCCAAACCATCACCAATAGTGGAAACTTTTTGAACTGTGTAGTAATCATCTGAAACCCCCAACCACCAAGAAGGTGATTTCCTTGATCTTACCTTTTCAGAGAAGAATCTTGTAGTGAGATGGCCAATCTTATGGAATTTCCTACATCTGAAGGGAATACCCTCACTAAGAAGTTGAATCCATGATCCACTTAGAGAGACCAACTTAATCATTTCACGAAGCCCCTTGGAGATGTCAATCTCCACAATAATGTGAGCATATGTCATCTGATACACATTGGAAGATGTGGCATCCACCATCGCAAAGTCACCAAGGGCCTACCCCATACCCTCCAGGACTAAATCCAACCATAAGTGAAGGGGAGGATTTGACATCCTTACCCAAAGAGGAATCTTATTAAAGGATTCAGTTGATGGGTCAAAATTCATATGCCAAGGTTTACCCATCAAGGGGAACCTCTCCTCCTAGGACAAACCACGGCACAGGATGGCCTTTCTATCTTCAACAGTAGCAAATTTCATAATAAAATAATAGCAAAATTTGTTAACATAAGAAAACACTAGAATTAAAAGATTGCACAATTATAATAATGCAATAAAACCATTAGCTCCATTATCATTCATGAACATGAATTTACAAAAAATAACACACTCCAGCAAGATTTACTACACTCAAAATGAGAGCACCAATAGCATTTACTGTTGCATCAAAATATCAGCCCAAAGTACATATTGCACCCATGCATCTAAAAGAAATTCTCTCCTCCTTTTTGTGAGGAGTGAGAGCTCTTCTAATGCAAATCATGCTTAAAAAATAATAAAATAAAGCTAATTACATACAAAGTGACTCTCTAAATGGTGTTAAGTAGGTTTCAACCCTTGTTTATATCAATTAATGGGTGCATGAGCTTTTACATGACTTAAAACAATAAAATAAGAAGAAGATAAGAAGAGAGAAGCCATGAGATGATATGAGAGTCATTGAGACTTCTAAAAATGGAAGTTTGGCTTTTGATAGGTGTCTCTAGGTGTTGAACTGCCATCAAAATGTGTTTTTGATGCATGGAATGCTCAAAATTAGCATTTGGTAGTTAAATTTTAGTGCACCACTTCATCTTCAAAATTGTCAACACACCTCTTGATTTGGTGCACCTTGTGAAAAGTGCACCTTCGAAAAAGAACACCTTTGAAAAGTGCACCTTGATGACAAGATCAAAAAATATCAAAATTGTGCTAAGTGTCAAAACTGAATTTCCAACATCTGGTTTTTCTTCCCCTTTAGACCAATGTGATGTCTAGATGTTTACTCTTGAATTTTTCAATTATCTCTATAATCTCCTTAACCTCTGGCAAGTCTAATGACTTGTACTTTTTGTGTACTACCTGGTGATAGTTACTTATTTTTATCCTTATATCTACAAAGTCTTCCAGCATGGAATCTAACTCTAACAATGCTTCTTTTGTTATGAAAATTTGTCTGACATCATCTTCAAATGAAGAAACCTCAAATGATGCTTTGAATTATTGCACTACTGCATATACCAAAGAAACTTGAGTCCTTGACTCATCCTCAAAAATTTCTAGGCTAGTGACATTATAATATTTGTCTGCTTCCAAAAATTGCCCTCAAGCTTTATTTTTTATCTCCTGGATGTCTTCATACAATCCCTCCATAACTTTATTCCCTACTAATACTTTCTCAATCCAATCATCTAGTTTATCCAATTCTTCAGCAGTATATACCTCCACCAACATTTGGTACCTTTTTGCCTTTAATAGATTTTAGTGATTGTAAATCATTGGCCTAGGTACGTGCCTCATCCATTAGCCAAAAATCTTGGTTTACAATTGTAATCAAATTCTTGATGCTATTTTTTGTACCATGCAAAAGGTTTAAAATTACCTTATATTATTTGTACCCCTCTATCTTCAAAACTATGATGCCACCTTTTACAAGCATCCAAAAATGAATCTCCTAATAACTACTCTATCTCTTTCCTCTCTAACTCTACCCCTAAAGCAATCTCAGGGTGATCAAGATCTATAGGACCCACTATCTCATTCAAATATCCTCTTGGAAGCTCATTCTGCTTCTGCAAAATGAAAAGCTTTGATTCACCTTTGTCTAGGTGTGACAACACTTGTTTAAGGATCATGGTGATCAAAACTTTTGTTGTATCCACTGTGGGCTTCCTTAATACTATCTCTTTCATCTAGTAGTCTTTAGGGGTCAACTCTTTTGTATCCATGTAAGGAGGTTGAATAGTGATATGTGCTAAAAGAGCCTAATCTTGATTCTTCATTACAAAAGTGAGAGTCTTTGCATCACACTTGGGTGGCTCATGCTTTTTAACCACTTTTATTAGCTCCACCATACCTTCTTCTTCACTAAGCTCCACCTATCTTCTTTTTCTAAATAAGACATCTTTCTTCAACCATGATGGAGTTTTTCCCATTGGCGACATATATTATGACGAAGAAGTTGATTCTAACATTGTTTTTTCCCTTTATCACTTGTCTCTAGAGTTTTCTCATGTCGAGGAAGGACTTTAGACTAGGCTTATATATCAATATGAGCTGGGGACCTAGCTTATGTCCTAAGAGGAGCTTGCTACCTTTCTTCCACAATATTTCCTTCCTCTAATACTTCATCAACATGTAACCAGACATATTCTACTTCCTCTAAGGTTTGACTCTCAGGTTCGGCTATCGGAGGAGGTACAAAAAATGATTCTTGGTATAGATGAAGAGGCACTAACAAAATATCCTATAATGTTGAAGGAGGAATGCCTAGAGTTCCTTGTGGTAAGGGAGGAAATTGATAGCAATCTTCTCCTGTTGGTTCATTCCAAGGAGCATCTCATATCTCCTCTCGTATCGTCTTGGTTCCCACAGGCATGAAATCAAAATCTAAGATGTCAAAATCATCAATTCCTTCATCTTCCATTTCTTCAATCAATTTTTGTTATTCCTCTTCTAGGGTCTCAATGTGGACAGGCTCTTAAGGAATAGAAGGGGTTGTTTGAGTCAAACTCCTTCTTCTTTCTTCTTCTATAGCTCTGATTGAGCAGGTTCTTTTGTTCAAGGGGAAATATTCTATTTTCTCCCCTTCTTCCTCATCTTCCAACTTGGGGATGGTTTTGGGCACTTGAGGTGATGGAGTGCTCATTTTCTTCAATTTCTTCCTTTTCTCTCCTACCACCATCATCTTGATTCTAGTTCTTTTAGGTACTAATAGGGAGGCCCCTATTTTAGAGTCTTTTGGTGTTGATACTTCCTCTTCTATTGGTTGGGCCTCTTCCTTCTTAGGTTTAACTTCTTCTTCTTGAGTAGTTGGCTCTCCTTGAGCCTCTCCTTCTTGGTCCCTTTCTTGAGCGACCCTTTTTCTCTGCTTTCTCTTTATCCTTTCTATCTGAAAGTACTCTACCTCCCACTAGTGTTGATGTACTATTTATGGCCTTACTAGTAACTTCACAGGGTAGGTAAGCACAATGGCTTTGGTTCCTTTTTCCTTTTTGGGTCGAGTTATGGCTTGAAGAGTTGGTGCTTGAGGAATTGGGTCCAAATGGAAAGGCTTTTTGACCCATTCCCTTAACAACTTGATAACATGTCATGCCCTATGATGAATATCATCATTTTGGTCTTGCCCAATTTTTGCATTCATAATGGGCCTCTCCTATATCTTATCCCTATTATATAAGGGATCCAACACTTCACGAGCATCTTTATTCCATGCCTTGAGAAGTATTTCAAGGTTAAGCACCTTTTCAACAAGTTGTAGACTCATTCTATAATAGTACCTTGTTCAAACATCATAGTCATCTATAGAGTTTATCCAATGATCTTCAAGTGTCATCTTGGGCATGAACTTCTTGCCTACCAAATGTTTCACCATTCCAATATTGTCAAAACAAGGACGAGGTGACTAATAATCATCAAGAGGATACTAGTCCCATTCTAAATCAAATGTGGTAATGTCTTGCTTCTTTTTTACCTTAAAACCCCCAATGGTGATGGGCCAGACCTAAGTCTTCTTGTGTTTCTTCCTTGCCCTATCATAATCAAAGGCCAATTGCCTTGCTATCTCCAATAGTAGTAGTCTATCTAATGGGTATTATAGAAGCTTCTTCGTGCACAAGAGAATACCGTCTTCCCAGATATACATAAATGTCTTGAATTATATGTAATAAGATCCAATTTATGTTATCTATGTTATTTCTTCTACTAATATTATTTTGGCATAACCTCCTTCGATGAACCAAATGATGGCAAATATGAACCCATCATTGACCACACTATATTCAAGACTCTATAAGGGGAGTTTCTTCTTCACTAGCTAGAGATAAATTACATATGGACAAGAATTTACATCATGCATACGTCCCTTCCTATATAACCCTAGGTAATCTATGGGTATTGTTTCTAGAAGATACACCATGTAGGAGGTCATATAAAAGTAGGGCCATTTTTTACTGAAATTAATCACTCATCCAGATTATCACTAAGTGTAGTAACTCAATCAATAGGCATCTTCCCTATTCTAATGGTTTCTATGAAGTGTACCATCCACATTTCTAGATGACAACTAAAGGAAGTCTCATGCCTCTACTTAGAAGAACTATAAAGTATCCAATGTCATCTATCATGTAGCCTTAGGTCATGTTGACCTTTCCACTTCTCCTTCCCAGAGGTGATATGTCAATCAAGTACATCCCTTGTACCAACTCCTTGGCTTCTAACTCATTCTCTCTATACCATCTATCTATGTCATCATAGGTTATCTATAAGCACTGGTCTACTCGTGGAAGATGGAAGACCTTTTCAATGTTCTAAGGTCTAATGTCCAAGACTATCTCTTTGATCACACTCTTGACCACTTTCTCTTCCAATATAAAATGGTGTGCTAAAGTCATGATCAATTTTGATGATTAAACTAACACCAAAAGAGAGGAAACATTTACCAAATCACTTCAGATCAATGTTAACACCATGACTGACCTCTCTTTGGGCTTGTTATAAAATAACTGAAAAGTGTTCCAATTAATATGTCACATCTCAGTGTCTTAGATCTCAAAATGCTTGTCTCTGAATTGAGATTTCTTCGTACTCCTTAATACTTGAAGGCACTCTTTTGATGTAATCTTTGTGGCCATAGAGGATGAAGAGGGTGCCATTATATCTACACAAAAGAAAAATTCTAGTATCGTTGAATTTGGAAACCTACGATGACCCTAAAATGTCACTCAAACTAACAGAAGACTGAAAAAATAGAAGAAATTGTTAAAACCCCTAAATAAAGCCTAAATTATGCATGTGTGCACCTTGTTCACATAACGCACCTACACATGTATGCAAGGTTCATAATACATGCCTTATGAAGACTTTATAAAAAAATCAATAAAAATAAAGTGCCTAGTTGCACACATAAGTTCATCATGTGCACCTACTAAGGGTGCACACATAACACATGTGCACATCCTCAGTTGTGTTTTTTACCTCAAAGGGTGGAGATCTATAGTTGTGGAGGTGCAGAGGTGTAGAGGCCTAATGGGTTTGAAGGTGTAGCGTTTGAGGATAAGCTAAGTGATCAAGTGACGATGAAGAGGAGGGGGGCATTTATAGGCCAGGTTCATTATGATTTGCACCTTTGAGGGTGCACGCATGCACATGTGTGCATCCTTAGTAGTGAGTGTGTTAGTTGCACACTTAGTAAACATGCACAAGTGCACATGGTGCTCTAGTGTGCAACCGTGCACATTTTACACTTTAAGCCAAAATTAAGTTGACCTAATCCTTTGATATTTCTTGTAATTGCTCGATTGAGTCCATGGGACTAACCTAGAGTTAGAGGAAGCTCCTAATCGATCAGGGCACCTGACTGGGTGTTTTAAGATGGATCTTTAAGAAGAAGAAAAAAGGGGTCCCCATTTTGTGACTCAAAATGGGGCATGTGTTGTGAGACCACAACAAAAGGGAAAAAATAAAAAAGGCATTTCTCTATCAGAAAGCATTCTTCAAACTTGTGTCAAGTGACAACTTGATTCCAAATGCTACAAGTGACTTTCATGTACTTGTAAGCTAAAAACGTCAAAATATTAAATCTCTAGGCCCAGTGTGTGCTTAGTGTTCCAATTCATTTTGATGTCTCAAGGTGTCATCCATAATGAGTTCCTAGCAATGAGGAAACAATATTTCTCTTTATCAGAATAGACATTGGAAATCTCCATAAACCTATTTATCCATCAATATATAATTAGATGAGAGAATCCATTATGAGGGTTCTTAACGAGTTATCAATTTCTTTTCTTTAGTAATATTCTTTAACTTGCTTTATAGAGCTTGCATGTTTTACTTGATTATTCCTTGAAGTATTTTGTTCATTATATAGAATAGGATAGCAATTTAGAAGTGTTATCTCTATATTGATTACCTTCACAATTTTATGGAATCTTATATCTAACACCTTTATGATTTTTTTCTTTTCTTACCTTGACCATGTTTAGATTGAGTGGCCAAGATGTTGGTGTTTCTTTTCCGGATCAATATTTTTAGTTTGATAACTCTTGTGTTCCTATTTGAATGAACTTTTTGGGAAACTCTCATGCCAAAAAATGATCTTTACAAGTCTTTGAAGAGACCCTTCATGTGAACTAATAATTTTTGAATCATCCCTTGCTACCGTCAACCTAGATTTAAAAACAACCTAGAGGATCAATACTTTAAATTTGTAAAGTGTTGAGAGCAATCAACTTAGATTCTAACTTTTAAGGCAAGAAGCCTTTTATGATTGCAAATAACCCCTACATTTTAGTTGGTACAAGAAACAAAGCTATCTAAATGCTTTGACAAAGAAATACCTCTTCCCTAAAATCAAAACCAATTGGGATGGTCTTGGTTATGTTACAATGAAGAAATCTTGTTTACACCTTAACCCTAGACTGAGAAAGAAAAGAAAATAAACACACCAAACCTAAAGCAAACACATGATTAAAATAAAATACACAACTAAAAGTAAACAAACGCCTTTTTCTTTTTCTTTTTCTTTTTGTGTGTTAGGCTTCAAAATAATGTTTCAAAAATAGATTATTAATTAGTAATGTGACCAATTCCCCTTGTAAAGTACTTATCCTAAAGGTATTTTCCCCTAAGATCTCTACAATCTAATAAGGACCAATCCACAAGTGTTGAAACTTGGTATGATTGTCTAGTTTTTCTTTTTCCTTATCCCACAAAAGGACAAGGTTTGAGATTCTAATAGATTTGCCATGGCTCTTTTGTCAAACCAACATATTATGATAGCTTGATGTTTTGTATGTTCCAAAATCGTTGTCCTTTTCTCATCCAACTCCAAAAGATTCATCAATCTAATGTGGACCCTATCAGCATCCTCAACATATCTTCTCATAAATTTCAACACTAAATATTGAGATTAAGCGGGAATACTAGATCTTGGCCATAAAATAGTCTACCTATCCATAATGTGTATTTCAATTGGGTATGCCAATCTTTTGGTTTTTTTGTGAGCAAGTGTTTTATGGTTGTAATCAAATTCTTGTTGGTGGACTTGGCCACAACATTCCCTTGTGGATAATAATTAGATGAGAATTTGATTATGAATTGATTCTCAAATTCTCATTGAGTAAGAAAAAATGATGTGAAAGATGACCCATTATTACACACCAAGAAGAATGACATTCCAAACTTAGTCACAATGTGTTCTTCTAGGAAGTTAGTGACCAATTTTGTTGTACAATTTATGAAAGTTTCAACTTCAATCCATCACATACAATAATGTATAGCAATTAGGACAAACATATGCCATGTTGATGATGGTGGGTTTATAGGCCCAATAAAATCTAGCCCCCACTTGGAAAAGGGGCGAACCTCAAATATTGGTTGCAATTGCATGGTTAGGTTTATTTTCTTATTAGCACTTGTTTGGAAGATAAGATAGGAATGTACATGTTCAAATGTGTCTTTGAAAGTAGTAGGCCAGAAATATCCTTATCTCAAAATTTGATGGGTCATGGCCTCTACTAATTCATGTCCAATGTTGTACTTGTCATGGTATTGTTCTAGTAATTCTCTTTCTTCTTCATGACTTAAAAATTTCAAGTAAATCCCCTCATAGTTTTTCTTGTAGATTTTCCTATCTTGCAGCATGTAGGACTCACATTTCATTTTTCAATCCTCTACATTGGGAACTATTTATCCATTGAGGCTATTGATTTTGCAAGAGGCACAATACAATATCTTGGTACCAAACATCTACAATTATCCCTTCATTAGTATTTACTTGATACACTATGATTTGTTCTTCATTGTCAGTTCTCATCTTGGTTAATCCATGTCCTCTCACTAGCTTTATTGGTTAAATTTCTAAATCAAAATCTTGTAAGATGGCCATCCATTTTCCTCTTCTTTCTCCTAACTCATTCTGCATTAATTATTTGATTGTAGGATCTAGCACAATAGCATATACCTTACTCTTGAGTATGTAATGGTGAAACTTCTTGACTATCTTTACTAGGGTGAAAGATTGTTTATCCAGATTAGGGTAATTCAATTTGGCATTCTTTAGTGGGAAACTCATGAATAGGATAGGTCTCTCATCTTCTTTATCTTTATTTTCTGTGAGGATACCTACACATGAGTGTTCTAAAGCAAAAGAATAGACTTTGAAAGGCAACTCATAATTGGGACTCATGAGTACTAGGGTAGCAGAAATGACCACTTTGATATCTTCAAAATATTTCTTGACTTCAGGAACCCAATCATTTTTTGCTCCTTTCTTTAGTAACTCATTAAGGGGGTGAACTATTTTGGCAAACTAGCTAATGAACTTACATACAAAATAAATCTTCCCAAAGAAAGATTTAAGCTCTTTGTGACTATAGGAGGCAACAACTTCAGAATTGCTTCTATCCTTTTAGGATCAATTGAAATACCAACTTTAGAAATTATGGGACCTAGGAGCTTCCCTTTGGTAACTCTAAATGAAAATTTCTTAGGGTTAAGAGATATACTGTATTTCTAACATTGGTTGAAAACTTGTTTTAAGTCAGCAATATGGGTACTCCTCTCTTTTAAAATGTTGTGAGGTCATGCATATAGACAACTAAACATTTCTTCACCAATCTCTTAAATGCCTCATCCATTTCTCTTTGAAGTGTAGCTCCTACATTGATTAATCCAAAGGGCATTCTTCTATAAGCAACCATTTGGTGGTGAATTATGTCTTTAATTTTTCTTCCTTATCCACCATCACTAGGTTATATCCTAAGTATCCATCTAGAAAACACATCATAGACCCTTTTATAATCTGTAATACTTCATCAAGTGAAGGCAAATGGTAGTTATCTTCTGGGATGCCTGAATTAAATTTTGGAAGTCTACGCAAAGGTGAATCTCTTTGGTCTTTTTCCTCACTAGTACCACATTGGTGACCCATGTAGAGTGTTGAATAGGAAAAATAATCTTGGCATCTAACAACATCTAGACTTCTATCATTATCAAGTGTTCAATAATGGGGTTCACCAATCTCTGTCTTTGGCAAAAATGCTTAGCATTGGGTTTTTGAGGGATATCATGAGTGATGATGTCAGGATCATATGTCTTGAGCTCCTTGGAGCTCTATGCAATACCATATCTATATCATGTGAGTAACTAGAGCATATTTTCTCATTTTTGGGAATCACGAGCTTTTCCAATTCTTACCATCTTTGGGTTGAATCTCTCATGCCTAGATTATAAGAGTCACATTCTTTAATTCCATTTTCTTCATTGGTCCTCTTGTTGCATGATGACTCATCTTGATCAAAGATGTGTTCTAGCTCCACCATCCCCTTAGGAATAATATTATTTTTCAAATATATGGTCCCATCTTCATCTACCAGTTCATCTCCTTTAGGTTTGTCATCTAGTATGTCATCAATTGATTGTCCTTCGAACAAACAATTGCACATAATGAACTCTAGAATGTGTTGATCATCTTGGAAGACCTAGAAGTTACTAATGTTATGTGGGATAGATGGGGCAGCCACAAGTTCTACTAAAAATCTGTTAAGTTATGTTCTTTCCACATGTTGTAATGCAATAGCAAAAATTGTAAGGGCATTAGCTACTACATTTCTTCTTCTTGGAATAGATGTTATATTTAGGGCTTCAAAATCTTCCATCAAGTCCCAAACTCTCTCTCGGTAAGCAAGCAATATTTTGTCATTGCAAGAATAGATTGATTTGACTTTTCAAATCACCAATTAGGAGTCTCCTTCATCTATGAGAGCTTTGACATTATTTTTCTAATGCGAAGAGGAATCTATTTATCAAGGCTTCATACTCTAGAACAATATTAGTACACATGAATTGTAAATGATATGTAGCATAAAAAGACCTACCTTTGGGATATACGAGTTCAAAACCTACTCCGCTCCTAATTTATATTTGGAACCATCAAACCTAAGTGTCCATATTAATTTTTCTTTTGGTTTCTCAACTTGTGTTTATTTTTTTGAAGTTTTTCTTTTACTTGGACTTTGAAATATTGTTTCTTCAGGACCCATTGCATTCTTTCCTATATTGGGCTTGACGAGTCACTAGTGGTTATCCTTGATATAGGGATTGTTTGTTTCTTTTGTTCATCTTCAATTTCCTCAATTAACTCCTTGATTTTAGTAGTTTTTGGTTTAGGTCAAATAACCACCAAAGTTCAACCTTGACCTTTCAAAAAGTGTCTCATTCCAAGAACTTTAATCATCCCTAGTGGAGGAGAGATAAATCTCCCCCATATGAAGAGGTGTCACTATATGAAGCATTTAGATTTTATTTTATCTCCTCTTCATTTTTCATGATTTTAGGTGCATAAAAGTGACTTGAATTATCTTTGGGTATTTCACTTATTTATGATAGGTTGTAGAGTGTGTTATTTGAGTTAAACACTCGAGCAATTACTTCTCGATAGTCTAAGCACTCAAAATTTGAATGGCTTGCCCGATGCAACCTGAAAAATCCTAGAAGGAGCAAGATATTTGGATCTACTTCTTCCCCTAAACATTGTAAATTTGCAGCCATGCTATTTGTAGTGCCTACCCTCGTTTACCTTTTTATGGACACATTGTTGCTATTATTATCAAACTATGTTAGACTAGCTTTATGTTGATGGATTAGTGGTATTGTTTTGAGACTATCAAATATTATGTTATGGATTCAGTTGATATATGATGAGATCATTTAGACTTTACATTTCATGTATGCATGATGATCATTACATTGCTTTCAGTTATTGATGATGATTAGTTAGATGGTTTATTATCTCATGTGTTTTATTATGGATACTTACCCCATACTTGCATGTGTATGGTGTGCGTGTTTGCTCATATTGTATGGCATTTTTGATGTGGTTAAGGAAGGGAGTCGTAGTCACCTGCTAGTCGGGATCTACACAATGCACCACTTCCTACCATTGCCTGTTTAGTTTAGCATTATATATATATATATATATATATATATATATTGTATGTATATGTATGGTTTTTATGCAGCTTGCAGGTACCGGGTATCGACTTCCTTGAATTGCCAGGATGAGCGTACCCTATTACATTATCTCAATGATAAGAGAAGGGAGATAAATTCTCAAGTCCAAACCCTTAAACCATTTGTTCTAGTGAGGTAGGACAAGTATCTGGATATTTTACCCATCGAATGTGTCGGATGACATATTTCGTGATTTTTAACCCTTTAGACTGATTTTGTGTGAATTGTTCTATGATGGGTTTTTATATTTTATCTTGGAGGTCTATGGTGAATTTTCTATTAATTAAAGTCTTAATACATATATTTAATAAATTAATTAATTATTTGGAGAAAATTAATATAATATCATGATCTTTGATATATTGATTATAATTAATTAAATGAGAATTAATTGAGAAAAATAATTAAATAAAAGAAATTAGAAATTAAAATTAATAATAATTATAAAATAATAATAAAGTAATAAATAAATAATAATAATAAAAGTCATAAAAATTAAAATGAAAATTATAAAAATTAAAATAAAAGTTATAAGCTTGTCTAGGTGTTAACGCACCTCTTGATTTCACTTATGTCAACAACACAGGAGTTAGTGCACCAATTAAGCACATGGTGTCTACAACCTTATGACTCATCTAGAAGGTTGGAATAGACTCATGCTTAGTTGTCAACACCTTCTAGTTGTTTCTAGAGACATTCTAGGTATTTTCTGAGAGTTCTTTATATTCAGGCACTCCTAGAGGCTTAGGGAGAGCATTTTGGGAGAGCATTTTGGGAGCTTTGGAGGACCCGGCAACGTTGGAGAAGGAAGGAGCTTGCTCTGCAGATTCTGAGACATAGCAAATTAGCATCAGTATCCAGGTGCACTATGATTTTCGAATATTTCATTTGCACTCTTTATTCTTCCTGTCGTGATGCAATTCTGGATTTATAGTTTTGTATGTTATTTTCCTGTCACCGCTAGACTTCCTGTCGCAATGCAATTCTGGATTTATAATTATGTATGTTATTTTCCTGTCGTCGCTAGACTTCCTGTCGCAATGCAATTTTGGATTTATAATTTTTTATGCTATTTTCCTGTCGCCGCTAGACTTCCTGTCGCGATGCAATTCTGGATTTATAATTCTATATGCTATTTTCTTGTTGCCGCTAGACTTCCTGTCGTGATGCAATTATGGATTATAGTTCTGTATGTTATTTTCCTGTTGCCACTAGACTTCCTTTCGTGATGCAATTCTGGATTTATAATTCTGTATGCTATTTTCCTGTCGCCGCTAGACTTTGTGTCGCAATGCAATTCTGGATTTATAATTTTGTATGCTATTTTCCTGTCGCCGCTAGACTTCCTATAGCATAAGCTTTCTGTTTTGCCACTGCAGCAGGTTTGAATAGAATCTTATTACTATGCATTAGTTTTATATGATTTATTAACTAATCTAATTTAATTTAATTTAATTAAGATTATTTAATAGTAGATGAAGTGTAATTAATTATTAATTTAAGTAAATGGATTTTTAAATGAGGTCGATTTAAAAGAAAAGAGCTATTAATAAGTGTTTAGTGGAATTAAATAATTGAATTATTAATGAGATTGATTTTACTTAAAATCAATGAGGATTATTTTAAATAAATGATTGTCCTTGAAGTGTTTAAAGGAAATTGTAAACTAATTATTTGAAAAGTTGATTCTAATGTTTTGAATAGCGTGAGTGATTTTATCTAAAAGTCAATGGGTGCTAGTGCAATGTTTTATACAAGTATATAATTATCTTATGATTATTTTAGAAAATTATTTTAAAATAATGGAAGGATAATGTTGTCGAGGGAACAAACAGGTTGACTTGTAGGTCAAATGATAAATCTTATATACTTGAAGTATACTTGCAAACAGAAAACAGAAAACCTCTACACTTAATTCAGTTATGTAATTTTAGCAAACCAAAACATATGTTTGCATTGTGTTTTCTCTATGCTTCTTGTTTTGGGTTTTTTGGGTTGACTAGTGTTGACCAATTATAGGACGTCTACCAAAGGCTCGAGGGTTATGATTGTGATGTCATGATGATGTCTTATTTCTGATCTTTATAAACCCAACCATGGTTATGTGATGGAATGCTCTATGAAATGTTTGTAATTGCTTATCGTTATTGTTTTCTAGTCTTCTTGCGAGAAGTTGAGATTCATATGTATGAGACATTTGACTTAACCATTTTTTGAGTCATCGATCAGTTATCCTTGGGATATTTTCCAGTCGCCATGATGGGATTGAAATGTTGATTTATGATGTCATGTTGTGACATGTTTTGACTCAACCATTTTGGAATCTTCGATCGGTATGATTTTGAGATATATTTTGGTTATTGAGAACCAATGGATACTTTTGATTATCAGTGATACCTTCAGTTGCCAACAGAGAACTATTGAGGTCATGATTTTCTATGGATGCTTTTCAGTTGCTCATGGGGATTTGATGCTTTTATTATGGATATTTGATGTTCTTATCTTTTGATTTTTCTTTCCAGTCGCTTGTATAGGACTGGGGTGCTTTATGATTCCATGAGCTTAGGTTAGGTTATCTGCTTGTAGTGTCGGGGAGTGGCTTGCAATGGGGGCCAAGGCCCTAAGAGGCTGCCAGGGTAACTCATTATAAGTTGTTTAATAAGTGAAAACATTCACACCTAATATTAACTAAATGAACCTAAAAAGATAATTGTTTTGTTCTCATCCATGCCTCGAGTGCTTGTACAGACTAGGATGGGAGTAGAGAGAACGCATTGTTGCAACCTTGCATTCCATAGTATGCCTTGTCAGTATGAGAGGATACTAGTGGCTGCATGAGGATCAGTAGGGACCCGTGGAGTTTAGCTAACTGCTAGGGTAACTTCTACATGATATATGCGATGACACTTTCTCGCTTGCATAGTAGGTTCCTACATGTCTTGGTGTGCCTCTGGGGATTAGATGTCAATTTTTGTGATTGGAACCTTGAGTTAGTATACTTTTAGGATTCCTGGACTAGAGAGTATTCTTGTGCTATGTGATTTTGATAGCCTGTTTGGGACTTGAGATTATCTCCTCAGCATGGTGGGAGTGGACCACTTAGGTACCACGCGGTTGGGTGGTAGTGTTTTTCCACTCTTATCATTTGAGATTTGTTTGAGACATCGTGGCTGATGCATCGTTCATGATGGTGGATATGTATCCTTTCACTGATGATTAGCATATGTTAGATGATGTTATCTTATGCTTACATGTGCATGTTAGATTACTTTCTGCATAAGATGTAGTATGCATAGGTGTGACATTCCTACTATGCTAATATCGATGATCTCTTTGGTGATTTGGAATGTTATGCACGGAGGGATGGCTAGGATCCACGATGGTCTAATGATGCTATTTACGGTTGGGAGGAACCATGCACTTAGTTTATTATTTTTGATCTTTTATGATGGATGTCTATATCTTCTATGATGTTGTATGACATGTGATTACTTTTACTTTGTTGCATCATGGATTAGAATAGGATGATGTACCTTATTTCACATATGTATATTCTTTTAAGCTTTTCATACCCTGTGACATGTACAGTGGATGATTGCGCATTTAGAAATGTAATGTATAAACATTGGACTTATCATCTCATGTGGATTGTTGTATTAGATGGATTTGATAATGTTAGTTGATTTAGATGTAATTCAACATTAAGGGATCCTTAAAGAATGTAACCTTTTATGTTTACTTTTAAATGGTTATTGCTATTGCTTTCGTTATTGTGTATAAGTGGTATTTACTTTCATGTAAAAAAAAAATGCTACCAAACTTAGTGAAACTTTAGGTTTATTCTTTGGATCCCTTGGCGGGGTGTTACACTATTTATGAATTGCATCATGATTTCTTCTTATGGGGTAGGGTTATGTGATCCTAAAATTGAGTTATCATATTTTTCAATCAAAGTTATATCAAGAGTCATTACCCTGTAAGACCCTAAGTCTGATTGAAGAAATGCTACTTCATTCAAAGCATTATAATCTATGATCATGGTATATAATTTTGGCTTAGCATCTATTTTAATCTAGTTGTTCAATCCCTTCTAAGGCAGCCATAATTGAGTGAAATTTGTTCAGAACCATCCTCTTAGGCACTGGATCCATTCTCTACTTAGTAAAAGGCCATATGTTTCTGGAATCTCTACCACATGTATGTCAATGATATCTTGGATCTGGGGGTCTTTAGTCAATTGTATACGAACATCCTTCAACACTCCTACAACTTTCACTTTTGTTTTGTCAAGTTGGATCACTATTTGATTTGTTAGTTGTGGGGTGACTCCTAACTTCTAAGATATTTAAAGTGGTATGACATCGCAAGAAGCTCTTGAATCTATGAAGCAATTGTGAAGATTTATTCCAAATATTTTGAGACTAAGCAAGAAAGGGGCCACTTTGGTTTTTTATTTATATATGGTAGGCATAGCCTTGGAAGTGTTGACCTGTGGTGATACTATCTTCTAAGAGCTAGTGTCGGTTGTTATCTTTGTATGATCAAGAGTTTTCAATAGTGCTTCCCTTTGACTAGGGAAACTTTGTAGCATATTGTACATGGAGATATTAGCCTTAGTTATTTTTAATACTTTAATGGCACTATACTTTATAGTTGACCAGGTGTGATTCTTTAGCATAGTAGGTATGTTTCCTTATGCCTGAATTTGTTGTCCAGAGAAGGGTGTTCTTGCAAGTATAGGATTATTATTTGCTCTTAGGTTTGGTGGTGTCATTTTGTAATCCAAGAGGGATTCCATCAATCATGGATACCTTTGATTCCATATCTATTGGTTTGGGGTCTAATTCTTGGTTGAATGGAAAGACAAATTCTTCATTGACCTGGTCTCCTATTTTGGTGTTTTGTGGAGAATCATAAGATTCTAGCAACATGGCATTAAATTGAATGGGGGACTAATTATTAGCACAATGTGAATGTTGGTTCATTTCCTTTTGGTGTAAGGAGTTTCCAACTTGCGGTATGCCATGTGAAAATGATGATTAAAGTGTGAGATGGTCTCTGTTGGATCCCTCTTGATAGATATAAAATGGTGGTGTATAATTGTCAAATTAATGAATGTTTTGAATTGATCCAAGAACAACTTTTCAAAAGATTCCTAGTTTTTAATAGATCCTGACAGCATATTTATGTACCAATTAAGTGCAACCTCTCTTAATGTGTACGGGAACAAACAAAGGACCACATTTTCTTGTTGAATTTGTTTTATGTTGCATATTTCTTTGAAAACCTTGATGTGATCCTTAGTTGTCTGTGATTCTCCATAGATGAACCTTGAGAAGAATGTCTCAAGGTTTTTAGGAAGGTCATCACTTGGACCTTGCATATTGATTGGTGAATCTATTGTGTTTGCAAAGAAATCCATGGATAGAGGGTTAGGTGGAATGGTAGGTAGGGGTAAGTTCCAGTGTGGAATAAATGAAGATAGTGAAATTTCAAATACAAGTGGTTGAATTCTTGGCATCCCCTTATCACTGTGAGGCCTACAAAAGTGATTGAGTTCTAGGAACTTGTGTCCACCAGGTGAAGACCTTAAATCTTGCTAAAATGAAGAAGGTGGCTCAAGATCTTCCACTTTGTGTTTACTCTAAAAAGCTCACCTTCTAAAAAGTACACCTCTGAAAAGCACACCTTCTAATAGTGATAGAATTTGAAAATTATACAACTTCCAAAACTATAAAACTATCAAAAGGAAACTTGATTTTTTGGGTGGAAAGGTTTTATGGCCCTCCTTCTAGCTCCATTTCTATTAAGCAATCATTTTGCATGATGTTAACGACATAAATTCTTTCGAATCTCTCTCTTGAAAAGTTGATCAATGACCAACTCCAAGGTTCTGGATGGTTATTTTTCAACTTGTTGGGTAACTCAATAGAAGATAATTGTGAGTGTTCACAAGGAGGCCTTTGCTGGTATCTACCAATTCTACACAACTTTGTTGAAATATAACCACAAAAATAATGTATTTTTGTATTTTCTATTTTATGATTAATGCAATTTATAATCAATGCAACTATATGAATTCCTATTTTAACCAAGTGTTTGAAAATAAAATAACAAAGATAGAGTAATGAGAGATTTAAAGCAAATTACTGAAAGAGAAATTTCTAACGGACATAAGCCAAAGTAACAACACGTATGTGAATTAAATTATCAAAAGGATATGGTAGGAAACCAATGAAATTTGGAGCAACACTTCCTCAACTCCACTGATGCAATCATCAATGGGAATATTAATAAAAACCAAAAAATGTTTCATGTTTCATCAAATTACAAGGCCACAAAAAGTGTGCTCACACAAGACAAAACACTATGTAAGAACAACAATGATCCTTTCTCTAATTTGTCACAACAACAAAATTTGTTAAGATAAGGCAAACACAAGATTTAAAATATCGCACAATTATAACAATGCAATAAAACCATTAGCTCCATTATCATTCATCAACATGAATTCACAAAAAAATAACACACTCAGACAAGATTTACTACACTAAGAATGGGAGCACTAATAACATTTATTATTGCATCAAACTACCAACTTGGAGTACATATTACATCCATTTATTTAAAAGAAGTCCTCTTCTCCTTTTGTGTTAGGAGTAAGAGATCTTCTAATGAAACTCATGCTAAAAAATTAATAAAATAAAGCTAATTACATACAAATAGGCTCTCTAAATGGTGCTTAGTAGGTCTCCACCCTTGTTTATATCAATTAATGGTTGCATGAGCCTTTACACGACTTAAAACAATAAAAGAAGATGAAGATAAGAAGAGAGAAGCCATGAGATTATTTGGGAGTCACTGAGACTTCTAGAAATGGAAGCTTGGCCTTCTCTAGGTGTCTCTGAGAGTTGAACTGATGTCAATTGTTGAAAATGATTGAAAAGCTCATGAATGAAGAGTAATGGAACTGATAAAGAATGTTTTCGATCATTTTTTTGTCATTGGTGTCAAACTTGCTACTTGTAGGAATGACAATTGCTTTAGTGATCCAAATACTATAAGTTGGTTGATTGACAAGGAGGTGGCAATCAATAAGATGTAACTAGAGTACCTAGAGAAAGGTTGAAGTTATGATGTTGTAATGAAGTATAAGGATCAGCTAATCCATTGATGAAATAGTGTATTGATGACATACTCTAAGACATAAAGGATGGACACACTGAGACACATGATGTAAGGATTAACTAAGTTCTAGTTGGTGCCGAACAGATTCTTAGTTAAAGCCGAGCAAGTTCAATTTTAGTGTATGCCAAGTAAAGATCAAGTGCCGAGTAAAGATCAAGGTGTCGAGTGATCTTCAGGTGCCGAGCAGTCTTTAGGTGCCAAGCAGGAAACAGGTGCCGAGTGAAGATACAGGTGCTGAGCAAGATACAAGTGCTGAGTAACACAGAAGAAGCCAAGCATCAAAAAATCAATAATGCCAAGTTGTTGCATTATTTTGAAAATTAAAGATTCGCTAGATCTAAGCCAACATGGCAGTTATCTAGAATTTTGCGAATCAAATAAAAGATAAGAATAATGAGCTGGTGGCACAGAACATTATGTAAAACATTTTTGACGAATACAACTGGATTCTAGACGAAGTTTCTAGATAAGAGAAAGATATGGGATAGATACATTGTATCCTACCTAATCTATTGAAACCCTAAAGTTGGAGAGGGAGAATCGAGTAGGAAAGGTATCCCAGATTTCTATTTAAGGAGTCATAAGGTCATGAAGCAGAAAAAAAAAGAAAAGGAGGTCAAGCATGAAAGCATGAAGTGCTAAAGAAGGTGTTAAGGAGAAAGAGAGCACAGATACTCTATTTCAATAGATGACCACAGATATGATTGCATTGGTATGATGAGAAAGAAGACTCAAGGAGACGAAGCTTGAGATGAAAAGCTGTTAGAGCTGAAGTGATTAAAGCCAAGCAAAGGATTGAACTAAAGTGTAATCTATAATTTGCAAGATATGTTGTAAGTTGTATTAGATCTAAAGACATTATTGTTACTCTCTAGCAATTGTAATAGTTAAAATAAATCCTATGGACTTAAGTTGGTTTAATAGCCATGTTGTAAATCCTTTAATAGGGTGACATTCCAAGTGAATGTTTCAAAGTCCTTTGACCAGGCCCATTCCTAACAGTATGGTGAAATCCTCTAACAAGGTCACATTTAATAGTGTGTTGTAGCCTTTAACAGGGAAAACCATCAGAAGTTGTTGAAATCAATTGCATAGTTATTTTGTGGGTATCATCCCCACTCCAGTTTTACCTTCTTATTCCTGGAGGGTTTCTGGGTTATCAAATTCTTAGTGTTATAGTGTGATGCATGTTTACTTTTCATGATTGTTTAATGTTCAATTGCTTGCATGATAATTTCAGTTATGTGCTATTAAGGATTTGTAGAATAAGTCGCATTGGACATCATTGGACCTTGGATAATTGATTCACCTCCCCCCCCCCCCAGTCCCCCCCCCCCCCCCCCCCCCCTTCCTAGTTATTCTAAAGAATTATAACAATTGGTATCAGAGCCTTGCTGCTGACTTAGTTTAAAGGGACTAGAAGCAGAAAAGATCAAAATGCCTAAGAGAGAAGTTCCCAAGCTCAACAAAGACAACTTTGTTGCATGGAAAAGTTTGATGAAGCTACATCTTGGATCCATAGGAGATTATGCCCAAAATTCAATTGTTACTGAACATGTTGATCCAACTGGTACTCTTACTACAAAAGATTTGAAAAACAAACAGGAACACAATCAGACAATGCTAGAAATTGCTTCTACACTCAACTATGCTGAATTCGATGATATCAAAGGATGTGAGACTACATTCAAGATTTGGAAAGCCCTATCAGACATTTATGGAGGAGATCTAAATGTCCAAAGAGGAAAAAGAGAAAGCCTCAAAGGAAAGTTCGATGATATGAAAATGGAAGAAAGTGAGAATGTTGCTCAGTATGCTGCTAGAATAAAGGAAGTGGTAAGTGCAATAAGATGTTTGAGTGGTCAATTAGATGATGATACTGTTAATAGTAAGTTCTTAATAACCTTGCTCCCTATCTATGCTATTAGAGTATCAGCTATACAAGAGCTAAAATGTGTGTCAGGGAACAATCTAAGTTTTGAAGGTATAGTGGGTAGACTCACTGCATTTGAGTTATCTAACTTTGACAACTACAGACCTGAGAATGTTGAATCTACTTTCAAGGCCAAGCTATCACTGAAAGATGCTGAACAGGTGAAATCAAAGAAGGGAAGAAAGATGAAATATGTATCCAGTGACAGTAGCACTGATGAGGAAGATGTGGAACAATTAGAAGCATTACTAGCTAGAAGATTTCACAGAGGCAAAGGAAAATTCAAAGGTAAGTTGCCTATCATTTGTTTCAATTGCAATGAAGTAGGACATATTGCTGCAAGGTGTGCACAGAAAAAAGAATACAAGGAAGGCAACAAGTACAAACATAGAAGAGAATATGATAAGAGAGATTACAAAGACAAAGGCAAGAAGTGCTATGTTGCTGAAGCAGATTCTGATGATAATGGTGATGAAGTTGTTTATGTGGCCATGAAGCACAAATATGATGAAGAAGAGCCTACAACACTGGTAACATGTATGAACAAGAATGACAGATGGATCATAGATAGTGGATGCTCACATCACATGACAGGAGACAAAAGTAAGTTTGTTAACTTTACTCAGTATGATGGAAATAGCGTTAGATTTGGTAATGATGCTCCATATCAAATCAAAGTAAAAGGCTTCATTAAGCTTACAGAGCAAATTTCATGTGATAATGCATACTATGTTGAAGGACAAAACTACAATTTGCTAAGTGTCTCACAGTTAGGCAATGTAGGGTGCAAAGTAGAATTTGGAAATAAAACTGCAAAAATCTATGATACTGATGGTAAATTGATAGGAAAAGGAGATCAAACAAGAAGTAATCTATTTTATCTTGATATGAAAAATGCTTCTTGTCTTGTTGCAAAATTTGATGATGTGTAGTTATGGCATAGAAGGCTATGTAATGTCAACTTTGATAATCTGGTCAATATCAGTAAAATGAAGAAAGTTAGAGGTTTACCTAAACTGAAGAAGCCTGACAATATCATGTGCAAACAATGTCAGCTAGGAAAGATGACCAAGTCAAGTTTCAAGAGTAAAAACTATACATCTAAAGAAGTACTTGAGTTAGTCCATACTGATTTATGTGGTCCAATAGAAGTACAAAGCTACAAAGAAGATAAATATATAATGTTGTTTGTTGATGACTATTCCAAGATGATGACTTTTATGTTCTTAAAGAAAAAATCTGATGCATTTCAAATGTTTAAGTGGTATGTGGCTAGAGTTGAAAAAGAAATAGGAAAGAGTTTGAAATGCCTGAGATCAGACAGAGGTGGTGAATTCAAATCAAATGAATTTGAGACATTTTGCAATGACAAAATAATCAAGAGACAAACATCAGCTCCTAGAACTCCCCCACAAAATGGAATTGTTGAGAGAAGAAATAGATCTGTGATTGACTGTGCCAGAACATTAATGATGAAAAAAATTGTTGCTCTAAAATATTGGAGAGAAGCTGTAAGTGTGGCTGTTCATACATTGAACCGAGTACAAGTCAAGAAAGGTACAAGTGCAACACCTTTTGAATTATGGTATGGTCACTCACCCAATGTAAAGTATTTCAAAGTATTTGGTTGCAAATGCTTTGTCCTTAAAGATGCTAGAAATGAAAAATTTGATGAAAAAAGTGATGAAGGCATATTCCTTGGTTACTCCACTAGAAGTAAAGCATATAAGTGTTTAAATACTAACACTGACAAAATTATGAAAAGTGCAAATGTAAACTTTGATGAGCATGCAGATGTCCAAGTTGAAAAACCAAAGAGAATGGATGTCTACAGAACCTTTGTGTATTCTTATGAAGGAATGCCTATTGACAAGGATGCTATCAATCAAATTGGGATTCAACAACAAGTTTCAGTTTCAGCCGAGTCACAACCAGTAAATGTCGAGCTGCATTTAGGAGCCGAGTTCCAGAATAAAGGAAATGCACATTTTGATTCTGAGGTCAGTACAGATGAAAGAGATGTAGAACTACCTGACAACGAAGTGCATAGCGACCCTGAATCTGAAAGATCAAACATGGAAAAAAGGACAGAACCAAGATTATCCAAATATGTGAAGAGACATCACCCTGCTGAACAAATAATTGGTGACAAAGATGCAAGACCAATGACAAGGAATAGACTAACAAATGAATCATGTTTGTTAAGAAAAATTGAACCTAAAACAGTGTATGATGCATTACAAGATGGTGACTGATATAAAGCTATGGAAGAAGAGATTGATCAAATAAAGAAGAACAAAATATGGAGTTTGGTTCCTAGACCAGTTGACAAGAATGTGATTGGCACTAAGTGGGTGTTCAGAAACAAGCTAGATGAGAATGGTGAAATTACTAGAAACAAAGCCAGAATAGTATGTAAGGGTTATGCTCAAGAAGAAGGATTAGACTATGGGGAAACATTTTCCCCTGTTGCGAGAATGGAAGGAGTAAGAACTTTACTTGCATATGCTGCATATAAAGGTTTTAAAGGCTATCAGATGGATGTAAAGTCTACTTTTCTAAATGGTGTATTGGAAGATGAAGTCTATATTGAACAACCAAGGGGATTTGTTGATGAGAACAACAGGGATATGGTTTGTAAACTACATAAAGCACTCTATGGTCTGAAACAAGCACCTAGAGCATGATATGAGAGACTTCACAAGTATCTAGTGCAAATAGGATTTCAAAGAACTAATGATAACAGCAACATGTACATCAAATCAGAAGAAGGTAAGGATATTATCATATCTGAAATCTTTGTGGATGACATAGCGTTTGGAGGAAAGGAAGTGCTTTGCAAAAGTTTTGCTGACAAAATGAAACATGAGTTTGAGATGTCTATGTTTGGAGAGATCAATTTTTTTGTTGGATTGCAAGTACATCAACTAAAACATGGTATATTTATGACACAATCAAAGTACATCAAAGAGATACTTAAAACGTTTGGATTGGAAGACTCCAAACCAGTCAGCACACCAATGGCAACAAGACATAAGCTATCCAAAAATGATGTATCAGCTGAAGTTAATAAAAAATTATATAGATCCATGATTGGAAAACTATAATATGTTGTACATAGCAGACCATACATAGCATTAACAGTTGGAATAGTGGCTAGATTCTCTGCTAATCCTAAAGAAAATCATCTCATAGTAGTAAAAAGAATAATGAGGTATCTCAAAGGAACTGATGATTTTGGCCTCTATTATAAAAAGAATGAAAAGTTTGAGCTCAGTGCATACACAGATGCAGATTGGGGAGGCAACATTGATGACAGGAAAAGCACAAGTGGAGGAGCATTATTTTTAGGTAAAAGACTAGTTACTTGGACTAGCAAGAAACAAACATGCACATCTCAGTCCACTGCAGAATCAGAATATATGGCAGCAGCAGTCAATTGCACAAACATTGTGTGGCTCACACATCTATTGAAAGGAATGAAAGAAGAGGTAACCAAACCTGTGATATTGTATTGTGATAATACAAGTGCTATAAACATATCCAAGAATCCAGTCATGCATGCAAAAACCAAGCATATTGCAATCAAGTATCACTATGTCAGAGAATTGGTAGAAGACAAACAAGTGAAGATGGAGTACATTCACACAAAGGAACAAATTGCAGATATCTTCACCAAACCATTGCCCAAGGATGCTTATGAATATCTTAGAAGCAAGTTGGGGGCAATGCCCCTAACACAAGCAGTTTAAAGCAACAAAGAAGTTGCCCTGCATCAACAGGAACAAATCATTGAAATATCAGAAGAATGATGCAGAGGATGACAAAAGGAGCAGGAACTCCAAATTAGTCACAAGCATGGTGACAGAGGGAGAAAACATGAGATGCAAAGCTTATATTTTGCATGTTAAAGATGCTACATCTTTGGCATTTATGTCAAAGAGGGAGATATATGCAAAAAACTGATCAATACAAAGTAAGAGGGAAATTTATATATGAAAGAGGGAGATTTATGAGAAGAAAGAAGGAGATTTATGAGAAACTGAAAGGTAAAGATATGGAGATATATGATATCAGTAGTAAATGATGCAACAGTCAAGAAGGAAGCAGAAAATAGCAGAAAATGTATATAATTTTGGTGGTAACTAAATTGATCAATTGATCAGTTTGGTTTGCCATCAATGCCAAAGAGGGAGATTGTTGAAAATGATTGAAAAGCTCATGAATGAAGAGTAATGGAACTAATAAAGAATGTTTTCAATCATAGTTTTTTCATTAATGTCAAACTTGCTACTTGCAGGAATGACAATTGCTTTAATGATCCAAATACTATAAGTTGGTTGATTAACAAGGAGGTGGCAATCAATAAGATGTAACTAGAGTACCTGGAGAAAGGTTGAAGTTATGATGTTGTAATGAAGTATAAGGATTAGCTAAGCCATTGATGAAATAGTGTATTGATGACATACTCTAAGACACAAAGGATGGACACACTGAGACACATGATGTAAGGATTAACTAAGTTCTAGTTGGTGCCGAATAGATTCTCAGTTGAAGCCGAGCAAGTTCAATTTTAGTGTGTGCCGAGTAAAGATCAAGGTGCCAAGTGATCTTCAAGTGCCGAGTAGTCTTCAGGTGCTGAGCAGGAAATAGGTGCTGAGTGAAGATACAGGTGTCAAGCAAGATACAAGTGTCAAGTAACAAAGAAGAAGCCGAGCATCAGAAAATCAATAATGCCGAGTTGTTGCATTATTTTGAAAATCGAAGATTTGCTAGATCTGAGCTGACATGGTAGTTATCTAGAATTTTGTGAATTAGATAGAAGATAAGAATAATGAGCTGGTGGCATAGAACACTATGTAAAACATTTTTGATGAATACAACTGGATTCTAGACGAAGTTTCTAGATAAGAGCAAGATATGGGACAGATACATTGTATCCTACCTAATCTATTGAAACCCTAAAGTTGGAGAGGGAGAATCAAGCAAGAAAGGTATCCCAAATTTCTATTTAAGGAGTCATAAGGTCATGAAGCAAAAAAAAAAAAGGATGTCAAGCATGAAGGCATGAAATGCTGAAGAAGGTGCTAAGGAGAAAGAGAGCACATATACTCTATTTCAATAGATGACCACATATATGATTGCATTGGTATGATGAGCAAGAAGACTCAAGGAGAGGAAGCTTGAGATGACAAGTTGTCAGAGCTGAAGTGATAAAAGCCAAGCAAAGGATTGAACTGAAGTGTGATCTGTAATCTGCAAGATATGTTGTAAGTTGTATCAAATCTAAAGACATTATTGTTACTCTTTGGAAATTGTAACAATTAAAATAAATCCTATGGAATTAGGTTGGTTTAATAGCCATGTTGTAAATCCTTTAATAGGGTGACATTCTAAGTGAATGTTTCAAAGTCCTTTGACTAGGCCCATTCCTAATACTATGGTGAAATCCTCTAACAAGGTCACATTTAACAGTGTGTTGTAGCCTTTAACAGGGCAAACCATCAGAAGTGGTTGAAATCAATTGCACAGTTATTTTGTGGGTATCATCCCCACTCCAATTTTTACCTTCTTATTCTTGGAGGGTTTCTAGGTTATCAAATTCTTAGTGTTATGGTGTGATGCATGTTTACTTTTCATGATTGTTTAATGTTCAATTGCATGCATGATAATTTCAGTTATGTGCCATTAAGGATTTGTAGAATAAGTTGCAATGGACATCATTGGACCTTGGATAACTGATTCACACCCCCCCCCCTTCTCAGTTATTCTAAAGAATTATAACAGTCAATATATGTTTTCGATGCATAGAATACTCAAAACTAACAACTAGCAATTAATTTTCAGTACACTACTTCATCTTCAAAATTGTTGATGCACCTCTTGATTTGGTGCACCTCTGAAAAGCACGCCTTGATGACAGGATCAAAAAATATCAAAATTCTACTAAGTGTCAAAACTAAATTTCCAACATCTTAGTTTTCTTCCCCTTTAGACCAAAATGATGTTTGGATGTTTGATCTTGAATTTTTCAATTATCTCTATAATTTGCTTAACCTCTGGCAAGTCTAATGAGTTGTACTTGTTGTATACCACCTAGCAATAGTTACTTATTTCTATCCTTATATCTGCAAAGTCTTCTAGCTTGGAATCTAACTCTAAAATTACTTCTTCTATTTTGAAAATTTATCTAACATCATCTTCAAATGAAGAAACCTCAAATAATGCTTCGAACTTTTGCACTACTACTTGTACCAAAGAAAGTTGATTCATTGACTCATCCTCAAAATTCTCTATGCTAGTGGCATTATAATATTTGTTTACTTCCAAAAAATGTCATCAAGCTTTATTTCTTATCTCCTAGATGTCTTCATACAATTCCTTCATAACTTTATTCCCTGTTGATACTTTCTTAATCCAATCATCTAGTTTATCCAATTCTTCAGCAATATATACCTCCATCAACATTTGGTACCTTTGCCCTTTAATAGATTTCAATCCTTGTAAATCATTGGCCTAGGTATGTACCTTAACCATCAACCCAAAATCTTGGTTTACAATTATAACCAACTTGTTAGTGTTATTCTAGATACTATGTAGAAGTTTCTTTTTATTCTACTATTTGCACCCATCTCCCTTCAATACTATGATGACACCTTTCACAAGCATCCAAAAAATGAATCTCCTAGTGGTTGCCCTGCCTCTTTTCTCTCTAAGAGTACCCTTAAAGCAATCTCAGGGTGATTAGGATCTATGAGACCCACTATCTCATTTAAATATCCTCTTAGTAGCTCATTCTACATCCTTAAAAATAAAATCTCTGATTCACCTTTGTGCAGGTGTGAGAACACTTGTTTAAGGCTCGTGGTGATCAAAACTTTTTTGTATCCATTGTGGGCTTTCTTAATACTATCTCTTTCATCTAGGGTCAACTTTTTTTGTATCTGCATGAGGAGGTGAAATAGAAATATGTGATAAAATATCTTAATCTTAATTCTAAATTTATAAAAGTGAGAACCTTTACATCACCCTTGGGCGGCTCAAGCTTTTTAACCGCTTTAATTAGCTCCACCATACCTTCTTCTTCAGTAAGTTCCACCTATCTTCTTTGTCTAAATAAGACCTCCCTCTTTAGCCATGATGGAGTTGTTCCCATGGATGCCATATATTATCCCGAAGAAGTTGGTTCAAATTTTGGTCTTTTCCCTTTATCAATTCTCTCTAGATTTTTCTCATGTCAAGGAAGGACTTCAGACTGGGCTTCTATATCAACATGGGCAGAGACCTAGCCTTTGTCTTGTGAGGAGCTTGATGCGGTTCTTCCATAATTTGTCCTTTCTCTGATACTTCATCAACATGTAACTAGATATGTTTGGCTATCAAAGGAGGCAGGGAAACTGATTCTTTGTCCAATTGGAGAGGCATTGGTGAAATATCCTCTGATGGTGGAGGAGGAATACCTAGAGGCCCTTATAATAAGGGAGGAAATTGATTCCAATATTCTCCCATTGGCTCATTCCAAGGAGTATCTTTTATCTTCTCTCCTACCATCTTGGTTCCCATAGTGATGAAATCAAAATCAGAGATGTCAAAAACATCAGCTCCTTCGTCTTGCATTTCTTCAATCCATTTATGTTTTTTCTCTTTCAGAGTCTAAACATGGACAAGCTCTTGAGGAATAGAAAGGGGTGTTTGAGTCAAATTCCTTCTTTCTTCTTATGTGGCTCTAGCTAAGTAGGTTCTTTTGTTCAAGGGGACATATTCTATTTGCTCCCCTTCTTTCTCATCTTCCACCTCGGGGATGGTTTTGAACACTTGAGGCAATGGAGTGCTCTTTTTCTTAAACCTTCTCCTTTTCTCTCCTACCACCATTGTCTTGATTTTGGCTCTTTTAGGTGCTGACGGGGAGGCATTTGTTGCAAGTTCTTTTGGTGTTGACACTTCCTCTTCTATTGGTCAGGCCTCTTCCTTCTTAGGTTGAGCTTCTTCTTGAGTAGTTGGTTTTGTCTGAGCCTCTTCTTCTTGGTCCCTTGCCCAAGTGAGGTTTTTTCTCTTCTCTCTCTTTACCCTTTATGTCTTAAAGTGCTCTACCTCTCGCTCGTGATAATGAACCATTTCCAGCTTTACTAGTGACTTCATAGGGTAGGTAGGCATAGTGATTTTGGTTCATTTTCCCTTTTTGGGTCAAGTTGTGGCTTGAAGAGTTGGAGCTTGAGGAACTAGGTCCAGATGAAAAGGCTTTATAACGTATTCCCATGTCAACTCAATAACATGTCATGCCCTATGATGAATATCATCATTTTCATTTTACCCAATTTTTGCATTCATAATGGGCCTCTTGTATATCTTATCCCTTTTATATAAGAGATCCAACACTTTAGGGGCGTATTTATTCCTTGCCTTGAAGAGGTATTTCAAGGTTAAGCACCTTTTAGCAAGTTGTAAACTTATTCTACAATAGTCCCTTATTCGAACATCATAGTTATCTACAGAGTTCATCCAATGATCTTCAAGTGTCATCTCGAGCACTAACTTCTTGTCTACTAAATGTTGCAACATTCTAATGTTGTCAAAATAGGGATGAGGTTACTAATAATCATCAAGAGGATAATTGTCCCATTCTGAATCAAACATGGCAATCTTTTGTTTGACCTCAAAAGCCCCAATAGTGATGAGCCAGACCCAAGTCTTCTTGTATTGCTTCCTCACCCTATCATAAGCAGAGGCCAATTTCCTTGCTATGTCCAACAATAGTAGTCTATCTGACAGGTATCGTGGAAGCTTCTTTGGGCACATGAGAGTACCAGGTAACCAAATATAAGTAAATTTCTTGAATTGGATGAACTCTTGACGAGGAGTTTCTTATTCATCGGTTGGGATAAACTACATATGGCCAAGAATTTGCATCCTGTATAGTCCCCTTCTTGTATGACCTCAGGTAATCTATGGGTCTTGCTTCTAGAAGATACACCATGTAGGAGGTCATATAAAAGCAAGGGTCATTATTTACTGAAAGAAACTGCTCATCCAAATTATTGCTGAGCATAGTAGCCCAATCAATAGGCATCTTCCCCATTTTGATGGTTTCTATGAAGTGTACCATCCACATTTCTAGATGATCATTTGTAGGAAGCTCCATGACTCTACTCAAAAGAAGTATAGAGTAGCCAATATCAACTATCATGTAGCCTTGGTTCATGTCAACCTTTCCACTTCTCCTACCTAAAGGTGATATGTCAATCAAGTACTTCCCTTGTACCAACTCCTTTCCTTCTGACTCATTCTCCTTGTACCATCTATCTGCATCATCATAGGTGATCTATAAGCACTGGTCTACTCATGGAAGATGGAAGACCTTTTCAATGTTCTAAGGTCTAATTTCCAACACTATCTCTCAATTCACACTCTTGACCACTTTCTCTTCTAGCACATAATGGTGTGCTAAAGTCATGACCAGTTCTGATGATTGACTGACACCGAATGAGAGGCAATGTTTACCAAACCATTTCGGATCAATGCTCACACCATGGTTGACCTCTTTTTGGGTTTGTTACATAATAAAATAAGAGCATTCCAGCAAATATATCCTATCTTAGTGTCGCAAATTTTAGAATGCTTGTCTCCAAATCGAGATTTCTTCAATGGTCCTTGATACTTGAAGGCGACTGGTTTTGGTGCAATCTTCATAGCCATAGAGGATGAAGAGGATACCATTATATCTGCACAAAAGAGAAATGTCAATATCATTGATGTTGTAAACCTATGATGACCCTAAAATGTGACTTGAATTGACAAAAGATAGACAAAAATAGAAGAAACTATCAAAAACCCTAAATAAAGCTTGACTTGTGCATGTGTGCACATAGCACACCTGTATTTGTACACATGATGCAGAATGTGTGCCTTATGAATGCTTTACAAAAAAATAGTAAAAATAAAGTATGTAGTTGCACACTTGGTGTACCTGCTCATGTGCACAACTGTGCACTTGACTTGTGCAGTAAAAAAAACCATTAGGGGGGGATTATAGTGTTTAAGTGCACCTATTGAGGGTGTGCACATAGGGCATGTGTGCATCCTTAGTTGTGTCTTTTTATCTCAAAGGGAGGAGATCTACAGTTGCAAAGGTGTAGAGCAACAAAAGCCTAGGGGGTGTGAAGGTGCATCATTCAAGGAAAAGCTAAGTGATCAAGTGAATATGAAGAGGATGGGAGAGTATTTATAGGCCAGGATCATTATGGTACCCACCTCCAAGGGTGCACACATGCATGAGTGCACATATGTGCATCCTCAGTAGTGAGTGTGTTAGTTGCACACATGCACAAGTGCGCATGGTGCATACTTTTTGCACTTTAAGCCAAAATTGAGCCTGCCTAATCCTCTGATATTTCTCCTTATTGCTCGACTGAGTACAAGGGACTAACCTAGACTCAGAGGAAGCTCTTGATCTATTGAGGCACCTAACTGGGTGTTTTAAGAGGGATCTTTAAGAAGAAAAGAAGGGTCCCCATTTTGTGACTCAAAATGGGGCATGTGTTTTGAGACCACAACAAGACATAAGATCATCAAAACTACACCCATAGGCAAAAGACAAAAAAATATGCCCCGTGCACCCAATCCTCTATTTGAGTCACACCCCTAAAAGATTAAGGATGGAACGTAAAAAAAAAAAAAATAGCAATAACAAGAAGCACACAAAGAAGATCAGTAAGCATGTCTCATTCATTTTAATTTAATCACATTGTGAAAACAAATCATTGAATCTTTAAGGCATGAAAGTGAAATATGTCGTAAAATCCTAGACTACTGATAAAATATTGGTTCAAGGTATACTATCCAATAATTATTGAGAAACACTCAATATCAAAAGGAATATATTGAAAAACATTGTGGTTTCTTGAGACTAAAGATAACACAATTCATGTCCCCTAGAGCTAGACAAAGATCAATTCTAGACGCAAGAGACAAGTATGTGTGATGGAAGTCCAGTGGTTCATGGCCAAGGTCACAAGCTGATAGATAGAAGTGAATAGGACTTAAGTAGAGCATGTTTCTAGGTTTTCACTAGTTGGAAGGATACAAAGAGCGTCAAGTGTAGAACTTCTTCAGATGAAGGACATTTATAGGTTTGGGGAGTTGGTTTCCCTCTAGTGTTTAGAGATGATATGCAATGGATCCTAAAGCAACAGTGATGATACAAGGACCCAACCAGTTAGGTTCAAATTTTCCCTTTAGTTGTCAATTTTTTTGATTCTTATTGTTTTCTCTCAAGACCAAGTCATTAAATTCAAAATCTCTATAATGTACTTTTTTGTTGAAGCTCTTAGACATTTGTTTCTAGTAGACTCTCTTGTGATAAAAAGCATATTGTCTACATTCATCCAATAGTTCAAGTTCTTCCATGTGGGATATACAATAGTCCTCATCTATAATAAGTCCTCTTAGGGAGACTCAAAGTGAAGGTATCTCAACTTCAATAGGTAAAATAATGGAATCCCCATCAAAAAGGGTGAAAGGAGTAGCTCCCTTAGGTGTGTAAATACTCATTTTGTAAGCCCACAAAGAAGGATTGATCTAAAGGTATTAATCCCTATTAGATTTACCAATAGTTCTATGTAAGATATTGAGGATGGTTTTATTGGAAGCTTCAGCTTGACCATTTCCTTGAGAGTGGTAAATAGAGGACCAGTGTTGCTTAATCTTAAACTTCTTAAACAATTGTTTCAAGTCTTTTCTTTTTATATGTCCTCCATTATCAATAACAATATAGGGTGGAACACCATATCTGTAGATGGTATAATTCAAGATGAATAGCGACACTTGTTTCCCTATAGCAATTGAAAGTGGTACAACCTCAACCCATTTAGTAAAGTTTTCAGTGGCAGTGAAAATTAATTTATATCCTTCTAATGATTTGGGGTGTATTTGGCCTACTAGATCCAAAGCCCACTACCAAAAAGGTTAATGTGAAACAAAGGGAATGAGGTCCTGTCCTATAGTATGGATCAATTTATCATGCATTTGACACTTCTTACAAGATTTGGAAAACCTAACTTCATTTTTCTACATAGTAGGCTAGTAGTAAGCATCCCTAAGTAATTTTGGAGCAAGTAAAAGACTATGATAGTGAGACCCACATGTGCCCTCATGGATTTTAGCTAATGCCTATTCACATTATTCTCTCTTTAAGCTCATGAGAAGCATTTCTTTTAGACCCGTCCTAAACAAGTCACCACATATAAGGGTATAGTGGGAGGCATTATGAATAGTTTTTTATTTCTCATTACAAGTAAGGTTGTCAGGGATGATTTGATAAAAAAGGTACGCATAAATGTTAGTATAGTAGGATGAATCACGACCAATAATGGTATAGATAATGTGGTTGTCAAAGTAGTTATATAATGAATAGTGTAGTTGTTCCACTAGGAATTCATATCTTGAATCGTGCTCATGTAACTGTATCATCTTAAAATGCAAGAACTTCCATCTTGATAGGTTTAACAACC
Organism: Cupressus sempervirens; assembly: GCA_028749045.1. Lineage (NCBI taxonomy): Eukaryota > Viridiplantae > Streptophyta > Pinopsida > Cupressales > Cupressaceae > Cupressus > Cupressus sempervirens. Next base: position 487,360,624 of record CM053790.1, read on the forward strand.
TTTTTGAGAAAAATTATCATGATAGACTTACATTTAGGATGCATTCTACACTTGATTCCTTCATTCTAGGTAAAATTAGGGTTAGGATCTCAAAGATTCTACTTAATTTTCCTCTTCTATGGCTCTATTTTCTAGGTAGGACTTAGGCATAGGTCCTCCTAGCCTTCATCCTATTCATCATAAGGTTTTGTGCCTATTCCTAGCATTTATTCATGTTCTAATATCATTTTTAGGTCTCTAGACATCCTCGGGATCTCCTTCTTCTTTTTTTATCTTGGTTGGATCTAGACCCCTAGGTCAAGGTTAAGGTTGACCAGGTTGACCCTAACCTAGGGCAAGGTCAAGGTCATCCCTAACCTAGGTCAAGGTCAAGGTAGTCCTTGACCTTCTTTAGGATTTGATCCTCATTTTCAAATTTTGGTCTTAGAGGGCCCCAAAATCAATGTTGATCTTTCGGATTTGAATGCAAAAGGGTTTTAATTTGAAATTCATTTATTTATTTTCCCTCCTTAGTTGTTTATTGTGAGTGGACCATAATTTGAGGTGAAATTTGAATTATGTATCATCAAATTACTATAGGAGCCTCACCTTGAAACCTCTATATAAAGACTCTCATTTGCATTCATTTACAACTAGCATGAAAATAAGACGTCGGATAAGAAGATGCAAGATTGCATGAGGATGATATAGAAGTTCAAGCCATTGTTGATATCAAGCATTTTTGTGAACACGCCATTGTGAACATCTATTTGGAGCAAGAGAGATCCTATCTTGATCCACCATTATCAATATTGAAGCATTCAAAGATATAATCATGGGGTAGCAATTACAGATTATGAGTTTGGTAGGAGGATTTGAGCCTTGGGGGCTTGGCATGATTTCTTATCTTATTCAAGTCTATGAATTACTTTCTCATACATATTCATGCTAGGGCTTCAATCTAGTGGATTAGATCTTGGCATTATACATTCGATACACACACATATTCTATTATATATGGCTATTCGTGGAGGTGAAAATCACCAAAACGAGGGTTTGACTAAGGCAAAACCATATATAGCCACCCCAAAAACCCCATTTTTAGATCTATCCAAGTGTTGTTTCGAGAATCAAAGTACAGATTTGGATACCCTTTTCGAAAAACTTATGAGATTCACGAACAAATTTTCATCTAAGCAGTGCAGGTCAGGTTGACTTTTTGGGGCACAATTGTGCCCTTGAGTAAGATTGTGGCCTGCTATCTGGGTCAAGGTTGGCCTACTTTCATAAAGATAAAATTTTTATGGGTTTTCTCCATCTTGACATTTCTAGTCCAGAATAAGTTGTAGAATCTCCCAAAACTGTGTGTAGACATCAAAAAATAGGTGCTTCCATATTAGTTCCATCATGAGGTATGTATCTTATTTTGTCTAATTTCAAGCATTTTCTAGATTTATATTACTTATTCAATATCAACTTCAAAATAACAAATGAATAGTGGTGAATGTTAGAGGCATTGTTAAAGATCTGTTTTTACCTTATTCAGTAACTAAAGGATAGAAGCCAATGTATTCATCGCATCAACCACCTTGTTCTCAATCCTAGGAACTTGCTAGAATCCACAAAGATGAAATAGTTTATGAGAACAACAATCTTCTTTTTATAAGGAATTATATTTTCATATTTAGTTTGGTATTCATTATTGGTTTGATTGATGATGAGATGAGAACTCCAAACATGTACAACTCAGTAATCCTCCATTCAATGGCTAGCTTGATTCCATTATTGAGAGCCTCGTACTCAGCTATGTTGTTTGTGCGAGGAAATAGAAACTTGTAAGATTTTGGTATAATGTATCCTTGAGTGATAAATAGGACTCTAGAACTAACACCCTTTTGTGTATAAGGAAAATCATAAAACATCTTCCAAGTGTGCTAAGTCATGTACATGATAGAAGAATTAGGAAATTCAATCTACATAGGTTCATTGTCTTGTACATGAATATTAACTAGATGATCAACAATGGCTTGTCCTTCAATTCCCTTATGATCTATGTACTCAATGTAAATTCAGAAGAATCATCATCCATTTTGTTAATTGACTAATAAGGATGGATTTTCTTAATATATATTTTAGTGGATAAATCATAGCCACAAGTTGTATAGTACGAGCTAGCATATAGTGTCTACATTTTTGAGACACAAAAAATACTACAAGATAAGCTTTCTCGATGTTATTGTAGTTGATTTCATAAGCCACAAGTGTTCTGTTCATAAGTATATGGCTCTTTCTTTTCTTGTCTCGTTCTATCATGATAATAATTTCCCCAAGAATGTAATTGTAGCTAAGATGTATAATATAAGAAGTTTCCAAGGAATATGAAGCATTAGAATACGAGGATTAGATAAATATTATTTTATATAATTGAGGCACTTTTTCACATTCCTTATTCCATATATAAATAGCATGTTTGTTCAAGTTCTTGTTAAAAGGTTGTGCTCTATTAGCAAGTTGAGATATGAACCTCCTAATGAATTAAAGACATCCTTGCATACTTCTCATTTGATTGATATTTTTGGGAGGTGTAATATCCATTGTAGCTTGAATCTTTTCAGGGTCAGCCTTAATACCTTTTTCTAAAATGATATATCCAAGTAGTTTTCTTGAGGTGACACCAACGTACAGTTCTTTAGATTTAATCTAATCTTGAACTATTCCATTTGATATAGAATTAAACTTGAATATTCAAGATGAGTATTTTTTTTATAGATTTTTCCAAGGTATCATCCATGTAATATTCCATGCTATTAAGCATCATGTCATGAAAGATAGTGGTTGTAGCTCTTTGGTATGTAGTTCTATCATTTTTGAGTCCAAATGGATGATGTTCCAAAAAAAGGTTCCCCATCCACATGTGAAAGTAGTGCTTTCTCGATCTTTAGGAGATAGTTTAATTTTATTATAACCCAAGAATCCATCCATTAGAGAATAAATTTCATAGTCTAATGTCATGTCCACTACCATATAAATGTTTGGGAGTGGAAAATCGTTCTTAGGGTAAGATTAAATAAGATCCTAAAGTTAGTGCATACACAAATGGACTTATCATGTTTTGAGAAGGTCCAATGTTTGAAATACATTCAACATAGTTGATAGCTTGTATAAAGTGAGCATTGAGAAGTTTTTCCAATTCTGCTTTAACCAAGAGAGCTACATGCAAATGAATTTTTCTAAATTTATGTTTAACAATTTTACACTAGGACTATATATAAATGATGCATAATAAGATTAGTGTCAAGCCCTCACGTGTCTGAATATGTCCAACAAAAATTAATCTTCTTTTCCACAAAGAAACATATGAACTACTTCATTTATTCTTCTGATAAAGACTTAGCTAAATGGATGATATGAGGTGTATATTCTATCCTAATATTAACTGGTTGAGTTGGCTCTATTAAGGCTGATGATATTTCTTGAAAATAACTATCCAAAGTACCAAGTATCTCATCCTTGGGCACCTCAAGGAGGTTTCCACCCTTGGATACGTCTTTTCTTTTTTTACTATTTTAGATTGTCACTACCACAAAGTAGTTTTTGCCATTAGAGACATGCTTGTTCTTTTCTATTTTTCTTTTAAAATTTTTGACTAAGATAGTTGGTGTCCAATTTATTCATATTTTTAGTAGATTCACTAGTGGAAGAGACTTTAGGCTAAACAACATTTAGGTAGGATGCAATTTCATAATCATTTTGAAAAGTGAGGAGCTTAGGTTGTTAGTTTTGCTATAACTAATCAATAAGGTCATGATGCATAAGGGAAAGCAATGTGGAATGTTCCATAGTGTTGATGTGGTAGGAATCATCTCTAGTAACAAGAAATTCACGGTCTATAAGGTCTTCTTCAAGGACACTTTGATTAAACATGGACAACAAGAGAATATGTAGGTTCAACTTGTTAAGTCCTATAGGTGACTCATCTACTACCTCGATTTGGTTAGCATAACTATGTATTACATCAACCCCCACTTATGTAGATTCAACATAAAATGAATCCCACTCATAGTCATGTGAGCTCGTACTATAATTCCTTTCTAGTAAGTGTGTAGTATTCCTCCATATTCTTTCTCTATTAGGATCCTCAGCATCTGAATTCTCATTTTGGTGAGATGTAGAAGCTTCAATACTGTGATCAATAGGTGACTCATTTTCATCCCAAAGGATAAAAGTAGAAGGAACAAAGTATCTATCTTCTTGAATTACAACATTATAGGTAGAGTTTCTTCTTCAAATTCATCAACCTTATCAAGTTCTTGATCAAAGATGGGTTGTTTATAAGCATTAGAGAATCTGAAACCAATCTTATCCTTAGACTTGCATCTGTCTATATGACTCAAAGGTTTAGTAAGAGAATGTTTTCTCACTTAGAGGCCCATGACCTGGATAACCCATCTTAGCAAGGAATCTATATCCTTTTCCATACTTTTCAGGGGAGATTTTAGTAATAAGTGTGACCTCTTCAAAAACTTATTTTCTATAGATCCATTCTCTAAGACCTCTATCTACATTCTCATATTATAAAGACATTAGGGATTTAATAGAAGTACCATAAATATTTATAGTGAAAGTTGATGGTTTCATGTCTTGTGAAGGTCTACCATAGAAATGTGGAGAAATAGGAAGAGTGGCAATAAAATTCAACCAATACTCTCCCATCCTAATATTCAACACTTTTAGTTTCTTCTCACATTACACAAGAGTATTTAAGTTTCTTTAGTGGATCTATTATGTGGTACCGAGGGTTTAGTAAGAGCATTCACAGACATGGAATTATCTCCAGGAATAGAGACATCAGTACCATTGTAAGGGAGTTTGATGCATTGATAATAAGTCAAGGGTACCACTTTCATAACACAAGTTCATGGCCTTCCTAAAAAGATGTTAAATAATAGAGAGGTAAATCCAAGAGTTGAAATACAACATCCTTTTCCAAAATTCCCACTTGAATAGGTAAAACCACAAGACCCTTAAATGATCTATCTTCTTTGTCACATGTCTTGATGGTGATTTTCTACCTAGGATCAATAGTGAATTCACATAAACCCAATTTTTTGACCAATTTGTATGTACAAATATTTAACCTTGTGACTCCATCTATCAACATGTATTTGACATGAGTTTTATAGATTTGAACTTTGATGTTCAAAGCAAGGTTGTATTGGCTAAGCAACTTATTGTCTTCTTCGTAAAAAAGTGAGATAGTGAGGAGTAGTGATATAGTTGACCATGGCCTAGAATTTATTAGTGTAAATATCTTAAGGGACACTAGTCACATGTAATGCTTTCTCTAGGATTTTCTTGTGAATAGGTGATAGCTCTAGCAACTCAAATATAGAAATATGAGCAAGTGTTCTTATCAAGTCATCCACTAGGTTATAACTTGATTTGGAGTAGGTGGACATTGGTTTAGATGAAGCCTCTACTTGTTTAGATATCGACTGTTTGGAATATTTAGGATTGTTAATGATAACCTTTGGTTGACTTTGAGTTATTGCATTAAAGTTCCTAGTTTGTGATGGTGAATCAATGCCTCTATGAATGATCAAAGGTTTCTCTCTTGTTATTTTAGTCTCACTATCATAAGGTTGTAATCATATGGAAGGAGATCCAATACCTCTCCATATAACCTTAGGTGGTTCATCAGCATCTAAGGCATAATTTCACTTGTTATATTTAGTTCTAATGATGTGTATTATGTTATCATCATGTTCAAGCATGTGCATGACATTATCATTGTTATTGTAAGTATAGTTGACCTTGGCATCTTCATTCTTCTTTTTAGATATTTCTTCTTTCTCATATTTAGGCAAAGGTTTGGTGCAAATTGTGTGATCAGTATTAGTCATAAATTGTCTTGTATAAAATTTTTAAGTCTCATACAATTTTTTATTTTATGACCTTTGTTTCAATGGAAATTATAATAATGATCACCGTTCCACCATTTATGTTTAACATTGGGTTCATATGGCTTAGAGTTATCTGGTAATGTGATTATCTTATTTGAGACTAAGGTCTTAAGAATCACCTCAAGCGAATCTCCCAAAGGTGTAAAGTTGCATCTAGGTTTTGATAGCCATGTGATTTTTATTTTAGAATAATTGGATTTATCATAATCATTAGCCTTAGAAGCTTCTTATTGTCATGTTGCTTGAATACCACTAGTCATGTTGAGGATTGGTTCCTTAGGCTTAGATGTATTTACAACACCATCATTCAACACATGTTTGTTTTTGTTCTAAGGTTTTATTTTTTCTTTGTTAATGTTGTAGTTATATTTGTTGCTCTTAGACTCATCCTTGGTCAAAGTGAGTTCCCCTCTCTTAGTACAAAATTCTCTGTTGTGAAAAGCATATTGTACCATAAGATAAAATTAGTGAAAGAGATGTTTCCTAAATTCATAATGTATTTAGGGAACAAGGTTATTCACAAATATGTTAATTCTCTCTCTTCTAGGAAGTTGACAAGGGTAACATGAGATAACATTCCTTCATCGCTAAAGGAAAGTGATGAATGGATCCCATATACATTTCTTAGTATTGCAAACATCAAGCATTGTGATAGGATGTTGGGTGTTACATGAATATTGTTGTATGAAATGTTCTTCCAATTCATTGAAATACCTAAGAGGTGGAGAAAGTATAAGGTATACTTGGTATACTTGGTATATTTGTTCTTGGTTGGTTAGGGAAACCTATACTAGAGTAAGCTAAAGACCAAATATACCAAGTATAGGCTTCCCTAACCAACCAAGAACAAGTTTCGGGTATAAGAGACTTGGAATAGGAGTTGTATAAGGAACCACAATGAACCAGGTGATAGAAGGACAATTGTACTAGAAGGGAGATGATGAAATTCTTTGGAATGATATTCTAAAGAAGGGCCAAAATACAGATTGCTAGAAGGTAGGCAATAAACCACATAACTACCAGGAAATAATCTACAATGTCATATGATATACCTCAAAACTTTAGGCGATAGAGAAATCTAGAAATGCAAAATGACCAAGGTTTTGACCAAATGACCTAGTTTGATTTATTGTTTTGATGATTTTAACAATGTTGACTATTTTGACAGCATATAAACTCAATAGCAATAGAAAGATTGATGTTTAAAAGTAAGTATTTTGAAGAAAAATTGTGACATGTAGAGTATTCTTCAAACAATTAAGCAAGGGACAAAGAAACCTTGCATGATATAAACACTTGTGAGGTCTCAAAGTGTAAGCCCTAGTACTATCATCTTGTGCATATTTAAATAATTTTCATGGGTTTAACACAAATGAAGACACACCAAGAAAGATCTACCTAAAGGTTATGACTTGCACCAATACCTTAGCCCATAACTTGATGTTTACTCACCTTACACAAAGTGATATTAGCCTTGTTGTGGAGTGTTATTAACACATCAAAAATAGGGTAGCTTTTGATGTAGGTTCTTAGTAAGGGCTCTGTTCATGACATCCCTCTTGCACCTGATACAATAATAGGGCCTCATGACCATAAGAGTAATTAGGTTCGATGGTCTTTCAAACAAGATTAAGGCCTCAAGGACTCCAAGCACAACTAAGAATATCTAGCTAGTGATTCCTCAATGGTTGCAATTTTGTGAGCATCCTTACTAAATGAATAGAACTATTGACAAGAATTTTTTTAGGCTCACCACTCTATCAATTGGCTCCCAAACATGTCACATAATCTTTGCCCAATGCATTAGACATCCCTATGCAACCATCTAACAAATGCAAATCAAAGCTCTAAAAGGCAATATATCACCATGCAAATTGATTGAAAATAACCCATTCTAGCCCTTCCAGGACCTTATATAGGACCCCTTCTAAGCCCCTTTTCTCTATTATCCCTCACCGATGACCCTTTTTCACCCATTCCCAACTATTTTTGCATTATGATCAATTGTCCTACATTTTGTCATCACAAGATGTAGGTAATAGTATATAAAAATTTCAACTAAGTTTAACATTTCTCCAAGACAATTCATTATTTAATTGGCTAACGTTAATCAATCAATCAACCCCAATTGGTCTAATGAATCATTTTACTGAAGGATTTCATCAAGTCCTTTTCATTTTTCATTTTAATAAGCCTATGCTTAATTTTTTAAGCCTTCAACACCCTTTTTCACATTCAATGTGTGTTTGTTTTCTTTTGGTCTTTTGGTTTTGTTCAATCCCTTGCTTTTGATTTTCCCTTCAATTCGGTATATCTTAGGGCTTAATCAAACTTGACAATTAAAGGACATGATCACTTAAGTGCCCACAATGTGGACTCTTCAGATGTAATTTGTATAATTTAAAATATCATGTTATATTTTAATGTTGACATTCAATTTTTGAAAAATATAACATAAATTCACTTTATGTTATATTTTTAAGTTAATATATCACTCAAGTGAGTATAGAGCACTTTAATATTATATTTTAATGTTGAGTTGCTTATTAAAAATTTTACTTACATGACTTTATTAACTATATAGGTTGATTTTTTTTGAGTTAATTTATGTTTAAAAAAAAATCTAAGTTACATATTTCTTGTTGAAATAATATTTGCACATGATATATTAATTATATAGTGTAAATGTTATTTTTTACTCGATTAAGTGATATTTCCTCAAGAATCAATTAAACATGTGCTTAATTGATCACTTAAGTTGTGCAAATGGAACTTTCAAGCCATTTACATGTAAAGGGCCTCCAAGAGTGCAATTTGCACTAGAAAGACACTTAAAACATCTAGTAGACCTCCAAGAATGTTATTTCTATGAACTTATTCTCTTACATGTAAGGGACACGTGTAAATACATTGGGAGAATGCAATTTTTCTTTCCAAGGCCAAAATTGCTCAATACATATTACATATCGCATATTTTAAAACATGCAAAAGGGCCTAGAGAGTTTGTTTTGTTCTCTCAACCTCTAAAAGCAAGTTTTTAAAATATGTAATGGAGCCTAAAGAGTGTGATTTGCCTCTTGTCTCCAAATACATGCATTTTAAAACATGTGAAAGCACATGGAAAGTGTGATTTGCATTGAAGATCAAAAGGCATGTATTTTAAAACATGTAATAGACCTCCAAGAATGTGATTTACATCTCCAACTCCATTTACATGCATTTTTAAACATGTGTTTGCCCAAGGAGAGTGTGATTTACATTTCCAACCATCATATGAATACATTTTAAACATGTAAATACATCCATAGACCCCGATTTTGCCTTCCAACACATGCAAATGCATTTAAGGAACATGTTTTTGCATTCCTAAGTCAAAATCACTTCAAACACATCCAGTTTTTGGCCATGTGTTTGCTAAAATCACTCGGAAATCTAGATTTTCAACCACATTTTTATATTGGAGAGCCATGTTTTTGCATTTGGATCCATGTTTTTGCATTTGGAGAAGACATGTTTACATTCTCAAGTAAAAAATGACCAATTTATATGCATTTTAGAGCCACATTTTAGTTAAAAACACATAGAAAATCTAATTTTCATCCACATTTTTGAATTGGAAACCCACATTTTTGCCTTTTAATGTATGCAAATGCATTTAAGGAACACATTTTTGCATTTATAAGGAAAAAATGTGTTATGTTTTGGCATAGATAAAGCACATTTTTATTAAAAATGACCCAGAAATCTTGACTTCCAGCTCACATTTTTGCATTTGGAGGCCATATATATGTACTTCTAGCTCAAACAAACCAACAACAAGGGCATGCTCTTGCATTTGGGAGCTTGTTTTGGCATTTAAGAATCAAGTTTTTTCCTCATTTCTTCAAAAATGACCCTTGTATTTGCATCAAGAAGGCACACTTTTTTATTAAAAATGCCTCATGAACATATTCCATGCAAAAATGTTTTGTATTTTGATTGTTCTGTGTCTTGTATTTTCCCCATTACATGCAAAAACAACCAAGTGTTTGAACACATTGTTTTGTGTTCACAAGTTTTGAAAATGTCAAGAAGTCATTTGAAGATTTGAATTTGGAGGAGAAACTTTCTTCCAAACCTATTAATCATCCACATTTGGCTCTTTGATCACCAAGTAAGTTGAAATTTTCAATCCTTTGTTATTTCATTGCATATTTTAGTTCATCCTTCGACATTTGTTCAAAGACATGCCATGTATTTTGAAATTTTTCTTTAAATAACATGAAAACTTTCATTCTTAAATGCTTGGAATTTTCCCAAATTTTGAATTCAAAATTGAGAGCAACTTGATATGTTGTCATGTTTGAGTCAAAAACTAAAAGCATGTTTTTTGCTTTGCGCATATTTTTGCTTCTTGTTTTGATTTCCTTTTTTCGTAAAGGTTAAGTATTCTTTCACATGAATGTAAGAGCATATAACACCTTTTCACATTCCACCTTTTCATGCAAGTGCATCACATCTTTTCATATTTCACCAACACATGTCAAAGCATATTACATCCATGCACATATACATAGAAACCTATCCTCCAAACCCACTTACATGTAGTTCCATCCTCCATACACATTTGCATGTAATTCTATCCTTCGAACATAATTACATGTTTACATCAAGTAATAATTACATGTAAATAACTTTACATGTAATTATGTCTAGAGAACCTAATTTTGGTAAAAGGTTACACTTTTAAACACCAAAGTCGCGATTTGTACGCATCCATATGCATCCCAATTTGTATTCTTTGCCATACCCACAAAACCCATCATTGCCCACATGCAATTCATCCTTCTAAGTCTAATTTTGCTTTCTAATTCATTTCTAGCCATCATATGTGTTCCACAAGTGTCTAATCCATACTTCAAACACTCATCCCTTATGGATTCATCATTGTAACTCAAATCCCAAAGTTTTTCATGGATCTAATCTTATTAGAAGATGTTTCCATCTTCATGCAGTGGCACACTCTTCAAGATATGTCAAAACTTATTCAAAGAACATAGACATCTTGTTGAGAAGATATGCTTTGATCCTCAAGAAACAATAATTCATTTAGTGTTCATTTTCCCAATGACTACTTGAGAACCTAAGTTCATGTGAGAATGCACCGAGCACTTTACTTCAAAAAAAGAAGTTAAAGGTGTTGATAGAAGGTTGTTCTAGTTTACATCTAGACACCATCAAGAAGTTTTTCAAAGTGTTAGAGTCTCTAGAATGTGCCAGTCTACAAAGGGGAATTCATGGCAACTCGAATGAGAAAAAGCTTGATCACATCAAGTTTTTGAATGACAACGAGAAATTCATTAAAGAGAGTAAGAGGTTATTAAAAGACACAACACCATGGTTATCAGGGTGAATGTAGTGGCACAAAATACAAGAACTCCTGATCCTATGATCATTCAGGATTGTATCATCAAGTACAAGGCCTTTGCCGATAATTTATAGTATCAATTAATTCAGAATTAACACCCTCAACATTTTTTTCAAGTGTTTTCCTACTTTGTAGTTTCAGAAGATGAATTGCATGTGATACAATTGCATGTCCTCTTGACATGTAATCTAATAATTCTTCTCACCTAATGTCATTTGATTTCTACAATCACATGTGATGCAATTGCATGTGTTACAATTGCATGTCCTCTTGACATGCAATCCAATAATTCTTCCAACTAGTTTTACCCGGTCAAAGTGGTTGAGTTGCTCCCACTTTTTACTCCTCTTTTTTCTCGCTTATTTTCCTATAAAAGGAGTACCCCCTCATTGTAAAAATCATCTTTTATTGTATGCAAGAAAGATCTGAAGAAATTGTGCAAGCATAACTTTGATTAAGTAGTACTATTTTGGATGAAAGGTAAATACAAAGAGACAATTGGAGCTGAAATTTGATTGAGTGCAATTATGATTAATGAAAATTGGAAGCTTTGACTATGATTTTCATTTGTGTTGTTTGATTCATGCTTTTGTTGCTTGATTTAAATAATGGAGCATAAAGAGATAGGAAACAATCATATTCAAAGCTTAGACTAGAAGCGATTGTGGTAATACATACACTAGAATCTTTGATTGTAGCTTGTATTACCTTCTTAATTCATTAAAATAGTTAGAATTATTTACTTATAGACGTCTTTGAGCCCTAATAGTAAAGGTTATTCTTATGGAATAGATTAAGACCAAACTTAGAGCTAAACTGGTACGCTTTCAACTAGGCTTTAAATTAGTGTTGGTTTATCAATATCATTATTTCTAGCTTTAGATAGAAGTGTAGTTAGAGATTTCATCTTTCCCATTACTCGCTCTTAAGGTAAGTGGTTTCTTTCTTGAAAGATAAAAGGAAAGAATATTGGTAACACCCTTTCAAAATCTCTTAACTTCTTGCTTACCTTGAGTTTATCCAAGGAACAATGAGAAGGGGGAGCCTTCCCTTTAAGGTAGGAGAGACTTTGTCTCATACATCGTGGCTGGTCATCCTATTTTGCAACTGGATTTTTCACAAAACTATTGGTTGTAAAATATCCACCCAATATAATCGTCAAATTCACCCTTTGTCAACCTTTCTCCATCCTCTTTCTCACCACACTTTTCGTACATTTTGAGATGTCATCAGGTCTCATTTTCTCTCCCTACTACCTTCTTGAGGAGGCCTCACACACTACAACCTTTTTCAAAAATGGGGCAAGCTCGTTGCTTTAAAAAATTCCTTTGCACCATCTATTATTTAAAAATGTCTTTGAAATAGTGTTGTCTCAACATTATATGGAAGAGAGGCAAAATGTATATACCTAAATCTGGTCACACAATAATGTAATCATATTTAGTTATCTTGTAAGGCATTTTTTTATTAAATATTAAATATTAAATTAATTTATGTTATCTACTAATTAATTATAGTCTGATTAATAAATTAAATGACAACCAATAGTCTAATTTATTAATTAAATCCCCCTTCCTCTATTAAATTAAAATAAATGCACAACCCAGTTAATTTGATTCTAAATTCTTGTTCTATTTAATTAATTAAATCCCTCAACCACAAACCAACTCTCAACCCAATAGTTAGCCTAAACCAACTCATGCACCGATAATTCCACTTTTTAATTATATAACTCATTTATTTAATCAACTCCTCAACCTACCTTTTTTCTAACAAATCCATCTACCAACCACATCAACCCCTTGAACTTAGCCACCTTGCCATCTTAACTAAGCCACATCACCTCCTTTACCCATGTCTAATTCCCTCTCCAGATCACTTGTAGAAATAAAGACACGATTTAAGTCTTTTGAATTCAAGCCCAAGTCCACTTTCCTGCCACATCTCCCTCTTCCACCTATAAACACAAAAGTCTATTTTACACCCCATTCAATTAATTGCTCCTCCACAAAGCCTATCTCCTCACTCTCTCTCTCCTTGCAACACTTGTCATGACACTATGGATTTGAGAAAGCACAATCCATCTGCTCATCTCTCCTTACATCCTAGCCCTCTCTCATGATCTCTCTACTTTACGTTTTGACCGTTTATTTCCTCTACCCATGGCATATAAATTGAACCCTCAATCCTTTACAAATCATCCATCTTTTTAGTAAACTTATTATACTATTTTGAGAGCTAAATACTATCAAAGAACCATTATTATACTTGAATTTTCATACATCCATCCATCATATCCATTTGTTATTTAAGCTTGAGCACACCATTAAGCACACATACACGATCATTCAACCACATCAACACTATCAAGGAGGCTACAAGGATCTACGAGGTTTGCATTTTCTTATGTTGACTTTCTTTTAGTTTATCATATTTGTTGCTTTGATATTGGTTTGCGAATACTTGGTTTATCTTTGTATTCTCTACACACTAGTTTCTATTACATACACCAAGGACTATTATTTCAAACAAAGATACTAAGTTTATTGGTTACTTTTGGAGAACCCTTTGGAAGAAGTTGAATACTAAGCTGAAATTTTGTTCCACCTTTCATCCTTAGAAAAATGGTCAAACTAAAGTTATGAATAGAAGTTTGGGTAACTTATTGAGATATTTAACTGGAAAAAAGCCTACTAATTGAGATTGATTTGGCATCGACAAAGTTTGCATATAATAAGTCCATGAACAAAAGTACAAAGAAGACACCTTTTGAGGTAGTAAATGGTAGACATCCTAGAGACACTATTGAGTTAAGGAGCTTCAGTATTGAAGTAAAGCATAGTGTTAAAGCAAAAGAATATGTGGACTTTATGAAGACTTTGCACGATGAGGTAAAGAGTAACTTGGAGAAAAGTAATCAGGGATATAAGGGAAAGATAAATAAGAAGAGAAGACATAAAAATTTTGAGGTTGGAGATGAGGTAATGATGCATTTGAAGAAGAAGAGATTTCCAGTGGGTACATATAACAAGCTAAACATGAGGAAGTTTGGACCTTGTAAGATCCTGAGGAAATTTGACAATAGAAATGCTTTTGAGGTTGAATTACCTAAAGTCATGGACATTTCATCCATATTCAATATTGTAGACATCTATGAGTATTTTAAATATGATCACAAACCAACTGATGATCCTAATTCTCCTAAGAAAAAGACATAAGGAATTTAATGAATCTCGGATATTAAAGTGAGCAAAAGCACCATAGGAAAAGACTACATCAAGTACCTACTTCAGCGGTAGAATAAACTGGTTGAAAATAATTCATGGATATCTCAATTTGAGTTGGATCTTTATGATTTTTCTCAAGACATCAAGGCTTCTTGATGTGAGCATCAATCTTTATTTGCACCAGGTGTCTGATGTAGGAACATCTTGGGTTCTTGGGCGATCTTGCATCAACCAAAAATATATCCTTTATTTTGTTCTAGTATGTTTTTCGTAGATAAACCCTTACTGTTCATATTTATTTCTTTTACAAAGTTGGTTCCTTAACGTGGAGCTAACATGGATCTCTTCCCTATATTCATAAAGTTTAATTATACTTTGTGTGGAAGTTGTCTTTTATCTTTGCTTGAGGCTTTCTCTTTGTTGACATATTGAATAACATACAAATATTGGCTTCAACAAAGTTCATATGATTAAGCAACATCCTGTGGCTTTGTGGACATCTCCTTGGATCATGTGTAGACCTATCCTTACACTCATAGATGTTTGTTTGCTTAGCTATATGGCCGTTGATTTCCCCTTTGAGGCAGGGCCTATGTTTTGTAATAAATGTATCTTACAACTGACTTGTGTGTCATGTTGGGTGTACATTTGTGATCTAGGATGTAGTGGGGTTATTAAAGATAGATATAAGGAATTAGATTTAGAAAGAAAGATCTTCTAATCTCGCTCATTGCAATTCTATTGTGAAGGTTACAACCAGATAAACCTTATGCCTGCCACACTGTAAGAGTAATATCTCAGTAGATCTGCATTGGAAAATAATTTATTTGATGTTCTTCTAGCTTTATGTTATGCTTCTGTGTGTAACTCTTGTAGGGTGTTTGGAGAGTGATTCCTTGAACAATTCCCCATCCTACCTTGCATCATTATCCTAGAAAACATTTATTCTATCTCTCCTAAATGACACAAGATAATCCTTTGACCCACTCTTGAAAAGGAAAAAGCTCTTAGAACTTTCCTAGCACCACAATCTAAGAGTGATAAATGTGAAAATATAAGTGGAAAACTATGCTTAGTTCCATGCTAATCTTATCAAAGAAAGGATATTTAGAAACATCCAAATTTGCTAAACATTTAACAATGCAATTGCTCTTTATAACAATGGATTCTAATTGTAGCCTCAATGTTGATCCCAACAACATTAGTTTTTCTAAAATGTTATTGAAGTTCTAATTTGATAAACTTTTTATTTAAAATTGATAATTTTAGAACTCTTAAATCTCACACTTTTACATTGCATTGAACTTCTAATTACTATCCACTAAGAAGTACCAAAATATTACTTCATTATTTGTCTATATAACTAAGAAACTTAAATTTTTAGAAAAATGAACCTTCTTTAACAAAATTATTTGAAAATAATATAATAAACATACAAATACCACTAATCTTAAATTATTTTTAATGACCTCATCAAAATTAACTTAATAAAATCTCCAAAAGAAAAAACCATTTACCTTTTAGATGTCTTTCTTTAATTTTAGCTTACCCCACCAATAGATAAGTGGGGTGCCATAATTTTTTAATTTTTTTAAATTTTAATTGAATAAATACTTAGTTCAAACTCCTATAAGATTAAAACTCTACTGGTAATAGATGCACAAAAACTTCACATGTTAATTTGTAATTTTTAATGATGGTCAAGTTCTTATACCAAAACAAGCAATGGCTTGAACAATTCAAGCTATAGATTGCATATAATGGAGAGCTGTTTTTAGCTTCCTTTGACTAAAATGTCAAACAACTCCACAACATAAGTACATATGATTCAAAATGAAGACACCAGCAATAATAAAGGTGAACATTCCCTATAATTTATCGAAGTGATAGTATGGTAAAACAATGAAAGGGGTTTGAATAAGCAAAATGGTTTGCCTAAAATTCGCTTTATCGAATATCAAATTTTTTTTTTTTTACCGACGAAGTACCAGAGTATTTTGAAAAAAGAATCTTTTAAAAAGCCCTACAACCATATACCTAGTCATGGATTCTTCATCTGAATAAATTTTTTCGTTTCTTGGGAGAATACTTCATCTTTCAGACGGATCATATTAACTTTTTAAACTGGTTCGCTTAACCTAGATTAACAATCAGAATAACAGGACATCCATCCCTAAAGCGGAAAGACTTCTAATTCCCCGGCAGAGCGTGAACTACTTTTTCCTTGCGTGGCCCTTCTTTCATATTTTTAAGCATAAAGCCCAGTTGTTTTCTGTTAAAGTCTGAAAAAATAATTTACCCATCATTTGCTCACTCACTTCCTCGATCTTCAAAACTGCTGCAACGAACCGTGATAAAAGAATCAAAAATTCATATGCCGAGGTTGTGAGACGTATTGATTGAATATGTGGATGTGGGTATCCAGAATTTAGGTGGATTCATTAACCCATATCCATATATTTGATTGTATTATGAGTTTTTGGGTAGATTTGGATGACAGAGAAAGAAAAGGATATGACGTCGTCATCATCACCACCAGAAGGAGAGACTGCTCCAGCGGAATGCCCGAGTGGAAGGCACGTGTAAGTTGATCCACATGAGCCCACTTCATTTTTGTTTTTGATATTACCAGAAAAAATAGGCCTTACACAGGCGAGCGCGGATTGTTTCAATGGTAAATAATTTAGATTGAGAGCAAATAAATGAAATGTTTTATGATTCCCTAGTTTTGCTCACTTACAATTATGTCCATGGTTGCCCTCATTTAGGTTTTGCCAAGTTATTTTTCTTTTCTTAAAGATGAATGTCGTTTGCGGATTTCTGTCCACATATACCCCTAAACGCTTTGTACCTCTTTTCCAGTCGGGGCATTCCAAAAAAATGGTTATAAATTTCCTTTCTCTGTCTGGCTATTTCAAACAATTCTCCCCAAAGTCTTAACACGTTGACACCTACAGAGGTAGGTTTGTCCTTGCCAGAAAACAAGCAAACAAGATTGAAATTACGTGAATGTTTACAGATCCTAAAAATAGGCCTGCGGGCCTTCTAAATAAAGCCGTAATAATTGCCAATAAAAGGAGTGCCTAATGCGTCTCCCATGAAAAGAAGAAAAAAGGTCTACCCTGATCTATGGCAATTATAGTTACTACTTCAGATTTAGTTGGCAGCTTAGATCAAATGAATCTGATAAACAGTAGTGCCATTCAATCAGAAGGTCTTTTCACTATAGTATTTTCTCAATCCTTGCGAGAAGATAAGCGACGTAAATATGAAGTGAATGTCTGCAAATAACTGAATCAATAACTCAATGAGTCTTGGAAGTATGTAGGATACACTCCAAATGGGAGCATCTCCTACAAGCAAAGCGAAAAAAGGGTTATTGAGATCTAGGAAGATATTAGCTAAGAATTTCTAATGTAATTAGCAGCTGGGTTCAAATATTATTGTCTGAGATGCTCTTCAATCAGAAGGGCTCTTGAAAACAATATTATTTTGGATATACTTTTGTTACAGAAGCTGATGCTTTGGGAAATAACTGTTTTTATTTTATTTACATCAATGTTTGGAATGCACACCATGATCCTTTTATTTAAAATCAAGATAAAGAGGAAAAGAGTGCTCTGGTGATCCATCATTAAGGTAGGAGAGGAATAAATCTTCTTGTGATCCATCTTGAGGACATTTTTAAAACAAACAATACGTACATCAATATTTTTTAATCATGGAGTGTGATCCAAAGTGTCGATGCAAATAATATAAACATACTTATTTCCAGAAGCTATCAGATTCATACTCATGGATGATAAACATCTCATGTTTGTAAAGTCTAGGTACCATCCAAAATCAATTAAAATTAAGAAAGTTATGATATAGTCCTTTATGGTCTTGACTCTTGAACTTGCATTTACCTCCAATATAGATTTTTTCAACTCATAAACAATTATAAAAGTATTGGCTTGGCCCTTGAGTTATTGAAGTAATGAACAGCAATCCTTTTGGGCAACCCTCAACCGTACGGATTGATTCATAATGGATCACCTTATCAACAACCAAATATGTGCTTAGAGTTATGATGAAGAACAGTAGTTATGTAAGGAGGCATGCTACACTAGAGGAACTACTCTACTCTACAACCATGAAAGATGAAGTTCAATTGTCTTTCAAGGTTTTTATTCTAGAAAATGTTGGTAGGATGTTTCGAGTGCCACTGCTTTTCAATTATGATACTTATTCATTTTTTTGATGCACCATAAAAAGGGAGGGCCTTGAGCATATACCTGGAAGGGGAAGACATGCTGCATAGTCCTTTTTTCATAATAGACAATCTCAAGTATTTCTTTTAAGGATAAGCTTTCTGGAGGAATCCATCTTGGATTAGAAATACTGTGATGGGAAAGAACCATGACGGGTAAATTTTTCATCGCTAAATTTGTAGTTGTGTATGGTGAGGAACATTTACATCATTTACATCCTTAAGTGTGGATTATTAAAAGGTGACATTCATGTCATGTAATACTGGATTAAATATATGCCTTAGAGTCTATCATTGGATCAAGCATGACATTGGAGGACATGAAATCAAAGAACGCATCTTATTGTGAGTGTGATGTAGCTTCTGACCACAAATTGTTTTGAACACTGTTTCGTACCAAAACAGTTATTCATGAAAAGTTATATTGGTTGCTTTGCCTGTTGAGTTCTTTATTGTGAGTGTTGATCACTATTCACTATTTAGTGTAGTCCCCTTCTTGTGTTATTTTGTTCTGTACTGGCTGACATATTTATATTCAATTTGCTGAGATAACTGTTTTGAAACTGAGGAAGATTTTTTGTTGTATTTGGATGCACGAGTGCTAGGCATACATATTTTGTAACTAGCAATCAAAGACCATTCTTTATAATCCTTTTGCAATTTTTGGGGAACTCCATAGTCGTTTAGCACATCATCTCTCTTGTATCATGAGTTGATTAATATTAATGGGCTTTGCCTAGACAATTCTGTCTGACTTGTTTCACAAGGCTGTCATTGAGCTGCAATTAAGACTATTCTTGTGCACAATTTCAAATACAACTTGTAGCCTGCCTATACTTGTTTCATGTAAGTACCTTTCCTTGTAACATCCTGTTTTTCCAGCCTTAACTAACAACTATCATATCATTGAACACAGTTACTTTTTAATATTCATGAGCATGAGAAGGCAGTTATAACAGCTATATTACATGTTCATATGAAAGAGATTAACGGTTATAACCGAATAATGGAAAAATCTTAGCTAACAATTGAAGGAGCATTTTACCAACAAATGCAATAAATATAATTTCCATTATAACTAACTGTTACTTAATGGAAAGAGAGATCATTTTCTACTAATAAAGATACATCACCTTTCATAATCACATGAAGACTGCTTTGCAACTACTTTACATGTTTAGGTGGAAGAAGATCAATGGCTATAACAGAATAACTGAAATGAAAATAACTGATTAAACGATATTAACCATCTAACATATCTTCAACTTGAAATGGAAAATTCATAAAAGTAAAATACATGTTATTAGAAGTTATTAGAATGTAGATCATATCTCTATTTTGTGCAAGCCTTGGCATTTGGTGGAGATGAGAAGCATTGTCAGCGACTTAACCTCCCAGCCGCAGACCCTTAAATAAATCCCCACACAATCTCTATTGAGAAAGTCCCTCCCTATCCTGGGATTAGGCATGGGACACCATTGTTTAGCCATTGAGCATCCTGGTGTTAGAGTGATAACCCACTGTTCTACTAGACAACAAGATCTATACAATGGACTACCATGAGCTGACCCAGTTTAGAACTTTTTTATTACTTGCTTATTTGTTATTGATTGTTCTTTGTCTCACCATTCAGGGATATACTCGTGGTTCAATGGATATCAATACACACCCTGCATCTCGACCATGCTGGTTTTCCTTGATGAATGTCTGGGGTGATTGCCTAACATTATATATTCACGGCAAATGCATTCTGCCCAACTTGGGCCTATGGCTTTTCAAATGATTCAGAATACTTGACTTTCATAAGAGTTAAGAGTGCTGAAACTTTATAAATTCACAGCCAATGCATTCTGCCTGACCTGGGCCTATGGCTTCACAAAAGATTTATGCTACTTTCTAATTATTTATTGGTTCTTCTGAAGAGTGCTGTCCCTTATCTCAGAGACATATGGAAAATACCACTGTATAAGCTTGCATTGATACGAATTCCTTTTAAACAAAGTTATGAAATGAAATCAATATTCTGATATGGGATCAATATTCTGATTTATAGCTTGCTCTTCAATACTTAAGCTTATGTACAGCCATCATGAGAAATAAAAAATACTTCTATCGGGTTTAGGTTAAAGATTTCCGTCTCTACCATTTAAGGAATCAAACTTCTTATATCTAATTTGAAAGAATATTAAAAGAATGCATGACCTGATCGCCACTTCCTTGTGATAAAGGTTGTTGTGATATCTGGTTTTTCCACTTGCAGAAATATAATCAGAGACCTTCCAATTGTGAAGCCCCAATCTTGGCTCACGACACTTGAAGCAGTTTACACAAAAATAAACTAAGAAATGGATGGATTGCAGTCAATATGACTGTGGTATGATGGGAGTATCTCCAGAACAAACTGCAATCATGAAATGCGCTTGTACAAATAGATAGAGATTGGAATTAACTACAGAGTATACCCACTATGGAAAAGCTTATGATAGCTGAGCTAAACAAATCTGAGGGAATGATAGCAATAGCAGAGTTACGGCGCCTGGTAAAATAATATGGAAATCTGTCCTTTGTTATTAAATCCCACCGCATATAACTTGCTCTTCCCCATGCTTGGTTACAGGGAAGATCAAGATAAAGGTGGCGATGAGAATTACAATGGAAAACAAGGAGCCATCGGCTTAAGTGGCTATCACATAATATTGAACTTGGTCACCGAGGTGACATAAGGCCCAGTGAGGCAATCAACTAAGTGACCACTCATGAAATAATATTAAGTCCATAGCCAAGGTGGAAAATAATGATAACTTTACCCTCTTAATTTTTTTAATACAAGGACATCATCGTACCTACCTATACTTATATGTGTATCTACACATACACATATACATTCGTAAATCCTAAACATATGTATTTTAGATATACGTTCACTTTAAGTAGGTGTATATATATTAATTGATTTATACACATATACATATATATGTATGTATGAGTATATAGGTATCATGGTGTCATTATATTAAGAAACGCTTTACACAACAAAAGGCTCCAAAAATATTCCAAAATATTAAGGTAACAAATTTGTTAATGCTTAGTGATTTTTCTTTTATTATTTAATGATATATGTTAATTGGTTAGCTCATGGTTGTCCCTTAGTATATGCCTAGCCGTTTTTCCTTGCTCGTGGTGGTTTAGGGCTCCTACCTATTTGCTCAATGGCTAGTGGTGCCCTTGTGTCTAATTCCTTATCTGGCAATACTTTCCCCCCTTTGCTGCATTCCTGCAAGAGAAATTTATCACGGTAGTAACATATTTCTCATCATTTTATGGAATCAAAATTATCATAGCATATGATCATAACAATTAACTAATATTCCAATTTCCCATGAGATCATAACCAATAACCCACACTTCATTTTCATATGAAACCATAATGAATAACTAATTTAACCAATCACTCAACTTCTCACGAAGCCTCAACGGCTATAAAGGAACATTTAAAATTGAGCCAAAAATTGGGATGTAACATTCCTATACAACATTGTAAATTTCTTGAATTGAGTTTTTCTTTACAAGTTGGAAAATTGTTGTGTGCTGAATTTCTATTGCAGGGCATCAGTTACTTGAGTTCCGATATCCTTCTCAATGTTTATTTGAATGATTAAATCCTTTTTTGTCAATTATGTGATAGAAATGTGCAAGGTATCATTCTTTGCTCTTACACTTTGTTTGATAAAGTTACATGCTGTTAAAAATACTGTTTCTTTTCACACTTTTGACATATCAGTTATGTTCGCCTTCACTTAGAAAAGCATAGCCTCTCATTTTATTTTTTCATGTCTTAATATATCTTTTATCTTTAACTTTGCAGGGGAGATAATGTTCTAAGGTTGGTAGCATGGAGGGAGATATCACCTCGTGTAAAACGGCCTCTTAGGAAATTATGGGGCGAGACAGCCAGATGGACTGTCAGTAGCTGTAGATCAAGATATGAATTGGTGGATGCAAAGCATGGCCTTATTTCATGGTAATCTCTTAACTTGTCAGCCAATCTCTTAACATCCTTCCCTTGTGCATCACTATGTTCTTCAAACATTTCTTGACACTTAAAATGCAACTTGACCCAACACAAACTTGGGTTTTACTATATTTTTTGTCTCAACAATGAGGAAGGATTGGACTAAAAGGGTTAGCCAGCTGCCAGGCTATTGATTTTTGCCAGCAGGTGTTAAAAATTACAACAGTAATAAGCTTACACATCTGATCTTTTCAAACAAAGATCATACATGTATAATAGAGATGAATGTTGGAGTCTCAGTTTTCTGAAGGAAAATTCATCTGCAATTAGATTTTCAGCATGGGATTTGTTTTTAGATCTGTTGAAAATAGTATCATGTTAGTTTGGTGCCGTCTTACCTAAACTAATGCCTTGCTTGTTTATTATTTGCAGTTTTTAGAAACTAAGTTGAAAATGTACTGACTTTTGTAATGTCCATGCAATATGGTCATATGAAGATAGCGCAATGAGATTTTTCTGAAAACTAAGTTTTTGTGTATGAAAGATTGGACCACTAAATGAATCCTCCAATAGGACACTGCTTTTAAATATCAATAAATATTAAGTAATTCTCAATTTCATGGGCAGTATCACCAGCTTATTGCTGGGACCTTCTACTCCCTCCCTTTTTTCATTGCTGAGATATTCTACTTTGGTTGCCCATTATTTTCTCTAGCACGGAATTAATATGCATGAAATAAATGCACAGATGGAGAACTTCTGAGAGAGCTGTTGATACCTGACCAAACTAAACTGTCTGTGATGCTTACTGCTCTAAGACAAACCCTTTCATATTATTCTGCTTGACACAATCCCTGGTTTGATAGTTATGTGGAGATGTGCAGTGTTTCCAGCTGCCATTTTTGAGGGCAAGTCAGCCTTAATTGCAGATGTTCAAATCCAAAGCACGTCCCTGACAAATCAGTTATTTATTCTCGTATGGTTGTCGGCTGTTGCTTTAATAAGCCTTGGTATATGTAGATAAGCTGTAATCTGAGTTGTGTGGCTGTCAATCTTGCTTTCTCCAAGGCCAGTTTGATTGGCAGAAAGACCTTGAACAGTCTCAGAACACGGAAAAAATACCAGACTCTTTGTTTAGTCAAATATACATCCACTAATCAGGATCATCTCAAAACATCTAATTATGCTTGTCTCATAAATATTTCCTCGAGTTTGGTTGTCCTAGCAATAATCACAATCAAATAAATGTCTCTGTTGAATTATACATTCCTCTCTGATTAGATAAGGAGTTTGAGGAATTGAAATGAAAAAATTATGGGATGTGTGAAGAACGAGAAGGGAAGAAAGTTGCAGATTACTGGAAGAGCCAATTTGTCCTGTTAATGGGGTAGTCATAAGATCTTTTCAATGATTAAGTGGCCTTGATATCTGGCAGCATTCAAGTTGTAATTGAGACGTCTTTCGTGACAAGATGTAGCTTTGATGATCCCTATAAGATGAAAACGCTGCAACATGTTTGGTCTTGTAACCATAAATAGTTCTGCAAATGATATAGTAATTACTAAAATGTCATGATTGAATCTTTGATAAATCTGAAAAGCTTTTACACATGCTTTTAGCATCATATCCATGATTTTACATGGCTTTTTTGCAAGGAATTCCAAAAGCAAAAGTTAAATAAAACTGCACTTAGATAAGGAAAGGACATTTTCTTCCATTATGCTAAAAATAAATTATAAAGCCATAAACTACAACCATTGTTTTTCTCATTAAGTAGATCTCTTTATATCAGATAATCGGATTTACCAATTTCAAGTTTGCAAATTTTGACAGCAAACAAAGTCTCTTTTATATAACAGAAGTACAATAAACTAAAGCAGGTGTGGATCCCTTGAAAATGGTAATCATGACAATCTTTGCATAGACTTATTTGAAATTTCTGTATTAATTAGAACTCAGGAAGTGCATTGAAGAAATAGAAATTCAACAGAGAGAATAAATTTAAACAGCAAGGAAAACGAGTGAAATAACTGCCAAAGCTGATAGTGTATCCACTTTATTAGCACAAGGCTTATTGATGCTGGATTAAGGAAG
Source organism: Cupressus sempervirens (assembly GCA_028749045.1). Lineage (NCBI taxonomy): Eukaryota > Viridiplantae > Streptophyta > Pinopsida > Cupressales > Cupressaceae > Cupressus > Cupressus sempervirens. Next base: position 487,385,558 of record CM053790.1, read on the forward strand.
TGATACACATGCAAAATACCTTGGAACTGGGCAATCAAAATCTTCCTCGGTTAGAATGGTTAAGCTGCAGCTAATGGGAGTTTGGTGACAATCCAAGTGAGATACATGTACAAACAGTGATGGAGATAATAATAGAATTTAAATTTAATGATAATAATGATTTTAAAATTTTGATCATTCTGCATTGCTAAGAGAAAATTGCTCCTAATTTCTACATAGTATTTTGAAACTTCTATATAGAAGCTGTGTCTGTGCTAGAGAAGTTTGCTTGCTTATTGCATTTGTTGCGAGTCCAAGTGCTTCTTGAAAATTCAGGATGCCAGGCTTAGGTTGAATGATTGGAAGCAATTGAAGTTTGATGGTTTGCACTTTATACTAGCTGGGCTATATGATGCCAACTATATCATGGATGCCAAGCTGAGCTAGAATATCTAGATGATAGGCATTAGACCTACCAACCTGAGGAATGGTGAAAGGTAATCTCATAGGCACCAACTTTGGATTTAAAACTTGTTCTTAGCCTAGTGAACTCGAACCCTAATCACCAATCAGGGAGAATGAGGTACTCAATCAACATAATCTAGGTTTGGTGCAGGTGTAAAGCATGGCCAAATTTCATGTAGAAGCAGCTTTGTCTTACTCCTAGTTGATGAGACATATTTGGAGAAAGAAGAGCAATGAGGGTCTCATATGATACAAAAGGTGGAAAGTCATAATAGACATTTAAAGGAGCGTGGTTGTTGTGATACATTTAGGCAGTCTAAACGGTGGAGCTGCAAGAATCTCATATGGTGCCAATGGTTGGAACCCATAATAAACATTGAAAAGAGAGCCTCTTTGGGATATAGTGAGTTGGACTGCAGCAGCGATGATTTTAGTTGGAAGGCCTAGACGAACTGAAAAAACATCACTACCAATATGTATTCCCTAAGCTATTTTAACATTGGAGGCTTATGAAAAGAGTGATAAATATGTTGAAAGCAGTGTAGCACCAACACTGGGGTATGTCGGGACAATGGGATGAGTTTTTGGGACGGGGGGACAATTGGACTCAGTTTCAAGATGACGGGGGGATGGCTAGGGGATGATGACAAGGGGACAGTGGGGCAGGGAGGGGTGTTGTATACTTATCTTATAGAACTTGAAATGCTGATTATGAAATGATGTTTCAGTATAAAATATCAAACTGAAATACTTGAACATGGCAAAATTGCAACACGAACTAGAACCATTGAACATTCAACATAGTAACATAGTACATACCCAATAGTAACATTCAAAAAAAAAAAAATCAAATAGAATTTTTAGTACACATCTCAACAGGGGCGTGGTTGCTGAATGGCGGAGGTGAGGGTACTTGGGTACTCCAAGTGGCATGGTTGAGGAATGGCAGAGGTGGGGGTACTCAGGTACTCTAAGTACCTGGTGCACGGACATCTCGGGGATGAGTACTTTGAGGTTTGGAGGGGGGTGTGAGTCCTCAGATTTTACTGGCTGAAAGCTAATTTGCACACCAAAACATTCTTGGGAGGAGCATGATTAGGCATCCTTGAGTAGAAGTTGATTAGTGGTGGTTGGGAATACAAAGTGAAGTGAACTTGTATGATGACCTATTCCTCAACTTATAATTAAGTAATGGTGTTTGGTTGATCACCATGGTCTATTGCTGCAGAAGTTGGATTGTGTTGCTGTAGCAGTTAAGTTGCGAAGTTCCCACACACTAGAATTACTTGAGACAAATTAACCTCTCACAAGAGAGAAAACGACAAGATTAGCTTGCTTGATTATAAATGCTCGAATGATTTATTGAATATCAAATTAATAATGAGATGTTTTGCTTACAATGACAAGGTTGAGACATAGGATTAGACAAGAGAGTACGAGATGCTCCTTGAAACTATGATACGAGACAACTAACTTTGACAATTATTAAATGTCCCAGGATTCCAAATATTAAATGTCAAAAGATAAGATCTTATGACAACTAACACTGTCTTGAAAGATTTCCTAGGACCTAAGCATACTCAAGTATGTAAATATATCGTGCTAGTGAACAAGATAGGTAAAATGAGAGTGGCTGGTCCCTCCTTGATCCATCAAAATGGAACGTACAATATGCATTGTAGTTTGCAATAAGAGATTGTTTACTAACTTATGATTGATCTCTTAGTTTCCTTTTGCAAGGACACATTCCTCTAGTCTATCTTCGAATACCAATTTTCGGCTTTTGCTAAGCTGGAAGGATTGCTGCCTTCTTGAAGTTAAGGACAAGATTTTTCTTTATAAATGATCACGCTTGTGATAATCACAATAATTTCTCCATTGCAAGTCAAAGTTGTTAGATTATTAATTGAAACAGTGAGAAAATTTTTAAAACGACAAATGATTGGTTGGGCTTTAGAATACTCTTTTAGTGGTTGGCCTTTATCTTCAAAAGAAGATGGCAAGTATGCCCCAGCACTTGTGATGAGAACAATACTTCTTCTGCTTCCCATTGCGATTGGAAGGAACCAGATCATCAGTAGAGCCACGCTGAAGAATTTACATTCTTTGATGATGAGTTGGTAGGGACAGAAAAGCAGGCATATGGCAAAAGATGATGTTTGTTTTGAGATGCAAATGATAGGTTGACCTTTGGAATTCATTTTTGTTGATTGGCCTTCACCTTTAGTACAAGTTGAAAAACATTTGTCATTTATTTTAGGAAGTAATAGTGAAGAGCTCTAACTTCTTAAGAGGAACAAAGAAACACTTCTACAAACATGATGCAGTGATGATTGGATTGATCAGTTTTCGAACTGATTGCACTAATTCCTGACAAAATTGACTTGTTCCTAATACACTTTATTGTACCCATAAGGATAAAAGTACTTTTGGCTTGAAGATTGCTCAAGTGGCAATATCTGGCCCTTTTTTTTAAGCTGGGCATGTGGTTCACTTTAGGCAAGTGATTGATTGTTCATATCTACTACAACAATTATATTGCAGTGTGACTTTGTAAAGACCATATCTATCTTGAAGTGTGTCTCAATTAAAATAATATCTCCCAAGTTATTCTATTTCTATTTTAACATTCCGATCTAGATATTGTAAATATCCTGTACAATAGTTTTTTTTCTATAATTTTTATGTTTCCTATTAGAATCATCTCAGTTGTAAACTCTATAAGAAACACTTTGTTCTTTGTTAAAAACTCATCCAATATTTTACCAATTAGTTTGTCTAATATGGTATTAGAGCAGGATTTTTTTTTTTTTTTTGAAAGAAATTTTTACCCACATTCGTGCTTGTTTCTGCTCCCATGGTCCATAGGTCCCTTGGACCAATCTGCATACATCTCTTGTTCTTTGAGAGCTTCATTTTTTCCTCTTGGGAGCTGTGTATCAGCATCCATCATTAATTATTTGCATCTACAACCCGATCCCTGCAACTCATTCAATTTTTTTGCATATTTTGTCTCTGTTGTCTCTACCTTTAATGATGTTTTTTTTGAGGCATGAGTGTTTAGATGTACGAGAGTTTTTCAGATGCCTTTCACTGACCGTTGGTTCTCTTTTTCAACCATATCTGGGTTGTTTTTCTTCTGCAACCTTTTGAAGCTGCCTGGTTTTCCATCAATAGGTCTGTTTATGTTTTGTGAAGATGTCTGTGTCTGTTATTGTCCATAGTCTCTGCAACTCAATGACCATTTCCACTGGTCACAACTCCATGGTCTTTTTTTAATATGAAAAATGACATTTTCTTCAGAGTTCTACAACTGCCTAGCGTTTTTCGGACTGTCAGATTTCTTCTGTGGCTAGGGCATCCAATCTCCACCATTTTTTGGTTGGTTTTGTGCACAATTTCTCTCCAAGTCGCAGCAAAAGAGTTTCAATACCTGCAATATGTGATTCCTCATATGTTCTGCCTTCTTTTTGAAGATTTTTGCAGCCGGCTAGGGCTTTCTTTAAAACTCTCATTTTATTATGGGAATCAAAATCTAATTTCAGATTCTTGGTGGGTTTTTCAAGGCCTCAATTAGGTTGCTTTCAAATTTTTCTCAATGTCTCATTTTGTGTGCCTCAAATTTTGTGCCAGCTGGAAATATATTTTGTTTGGTGATTCTTGGTGGGTTTTTCAAGATCTAAATTGGGAGTGTCTCAACTTTTGCCAGCCCTTCCACATTGACATCTGTGCCTCTATTTGCCTTTGAAATCAGCATATTCACATCTATAGATTCAGCCATCTAGTCTTCTCGTTTTTTGTGTCTCAAAAAGCGTGCAATGGCAACTTTTACCAACATGAAGACTGTAAAAAAACTCAATGGCAAGAATTGCAATACTTGGAAGCAATGTGTATGATGACAATTTTTGAGTACAAGTGTCTTAACAAAATTGTGTTCGACACGACTAAACGTCTCGGGGAAGCATCCAAAGAGCATGATAAGTTTTGATGAGCAAATTTAGAGAAGTTCATCAAACTTTCCATCATTGATGATCAGTTCCTGCAGGTTCCTTGCTGTTAGAATTAAAGAGAGAAATAACAATTACATGTAAATATATCCAATATTAGAAAATAAATAATGCACATAGAAGAGAACACAAGACACAAAGATTTAACGTGGTTCACCCAATCCGTGGGCTATATCCACCAACGGCGAGTCCAATGTTCTTATTATCTATTGATTACAACTTGATTACAATTTGCAATCCCTTACAAATTAATACCGCTGCAAGAAGCTACTATCTCATCATACATTATGAAATCTCTAACGCTAAGGCATTTTATACAAGCTTTTTGCTGCTTGCAAAATTATGGCTAGAGTAAGTCATCCAATAAAAAAAATAACAGCCGACACCTTTTGCAATAGTAATTCATTTTTGGGGGAATTTGGATTTGCTCTGCCCTAGGACCCCGCAAGGGGCACTGCTCCTTGACCTCCATAATAATAATCTTGGGGGAAACCACGACGAATTAAGGGGGAAAATTAACCTCTGAGTCTGATTAGGCTCGACAACACGACAAGAGTTTCCTCTGGTAACCGATTTTGCATACTTTGTCGAATTGGACTTAACTAACGCTGAAGATGGTATGATGATAGATGGATAAATTAATTATAACATAATCTAAAGCCATTTCTTTTGTGCCAATGAATGTTACAAAGGACCCTGTTGGCATTGCATACATCAACAGACAATGAAAGTTAGAAGATGATCCCAATTAACTTTCGAGGAAATTCAATGAAAATGGGCAGGATGGAAAAAATAATACAAAGAAAATTAATGAAGGTATAAATCAGACTGCAAGAGAGGTGTCACATGGAAGAAACAAAGAAAAAAATAATATAGGAATATTGCTACATTATCGGATATGTCCTAAGGCCCTCTGCATTGGATGCAGATGCATGCACCTGTACGCTTGGAGGCTGATTGGTATATTAAATAATTTCTGTCATCACTGTATCCAACCACATTGATATAAAAGAAGCACTATTAACTTGATAGCTATCATGCCATCTGAATTCTGACAAAGGAGAATCTGCAAAATATATTATTTTGTTTGAAACCAACACAAGTGGGCAAGCATAAATTTTTTAATGATCAACGGGCTTCCAAATTTGAACCATTCTATGGAGGTTAAAAGTATACTTAAGCAACTCCTGTAAAATCTGGTAATTATCATTGATTGTCAGATATTATTCACTGAGTCTGTTATCCGAGATATAGTTTGTCTTATGAAATGAAGCTATAAACAATACGGCAATGACAGAAATTATTTAATATAATTTTGTTTTTTAAGTTAATAAGAATTTATCATTTTTTTATTTTATGTTTTTTAAAATAAAGTTTTGCATTTTTATTTTGCTTTTAATGTTTTTAAAAAATTAATTTAATAATTACATTTCTTAACTATCACAATTCTCTAATTTTTTTGATATGTAATACACACAGACACGTGCATGCATGTGCGTGCACACACAATTACACACATTTCTGAACTATCAGAATTCTTTAATTTTTTTGATATGTAATGCACACAGACACGTGCATGCATGTGCGTGCGCACACAAATACATCCAAATCCTCCAATTGTTTTTTCCACACATCTGCATAGTGTGTTCTCGTATCTGCATCTGAATTGGTTACTAAGGAACAGTGTTCTGCAATGGGTGGAAAAGGAAAAATTAAATAAACTTACCTCGTCTATCTATATGTAAGAAACTCAATACACACCAAGCTTCAATTGTTATACATCAGTTACCCAATCTGGTACTCATTTTGCTTTACGTTCTTTAATGCAAATTCGATTCTTATCAGATAAAAGTGTAAACAATAACTCTCGAGTCTTCAACATGTTCTTGTTTGAGCTTTGTGTCATATGACAGCTGATTGATTTGCTATTTTTGATTTAGATTTGAATGCTTTGGATGTTATATTTACTTTGTAATTGGCTAATATTTATTAATGTATTAAATTTTTATAAAAGCAATAATGATATGATTTGCTTTAAAATTTACTGATTCGAGTTTGATTTTTAATTAAGAGTTTTGAATCTTGACGCTACTTGCTGTAAGCAATTTGTTGGAGCTGCTTCTAGCATAACTCTGTACCAGTGCATCCATAAAAACATGATGCATTGTCTCTGTCCACAACAGTCTTATGTTGTCATAGTTCAATATCTTTGCTCTTTGGTATGTCTCTAGTAAAGCAACCAGCTCGAGCCAGTTAATATATACTGGAAGTGTGAATATCAAGTTTATAGCAGTCAAATTTATTTTTTTGCATTTAAGTCAAAGAATGTTAGAAAAACGATAGAGCTGCAAGTGAAAGAATATGAAATTGTTTTATTTCTCCTAATAAAACCCTAGCTACTGCAAAATTTTTCTTGGATCTCCCCACTAAAATGACAAAATACAGGAAGAATGGGGCCAAGTTGAAGTTCAAAGAATCTTGTACTTTGGTATGTGGCTGATTAAATTACATCTAGACAGTTGGGAGATCAGGGAATGTATATTGTGTCTTTTGGTAAGCCATTTATAGTGTAACTCATTTTAGTGGGGGAAAACAATAATGCCAATCATATACTAAGGGGTGGCAGCTGATAGCTCAGGTTGTGGTCTTCTCACTATCGTAGGTATACTGGTTCATAATTCCTTGTGGCAAAGAACTAAGCAGTGGTGAATTTATCTGGTTTGATATCGGCTTTCAGAATTTCACTCCTAAAAAGTGTAGTTATGGGATCTTTTCTGTCTCAGGTGTTGAAGTTGCTTCTTGCATCCTTATGGTTATTTTCCCTTTCCTGTTTTTGTGTTCTTTTTGCTTTGGATCGTATTGAAGATCTACTATACAGTCACTATGTGTCTTGATGGTGAAATTATGCAATGGTCAATGTGATGATTGTTCATTAAATTTCCGTTGCCTGTCTGAGCAATCATGTGTTACTAAATTGCAGTCTATTTTCCCTATTTCCTACTTGTGGTTAGCTGAACAGATGTAATTTCCTAGATGATTGTAAGAAATATATGATGCACGAGTGGGAAAAGCTTCAAGATCTCATGCAAGTTATTGATTTTACTGTCTTATTCCAGGACGGAGGCAGAATCATTGAGGCATTGTTCTGCTAAGTATTGCACTCTAGTACCCCCTCCTAGGTCTACAATTGCTGCTGCTTTCAGTCCTGATGGGCATAGGCTGGCCTCCACACAGTGAGATCTGTTCTCTATCAAATTTTAGATGGAAGTTTCTAGTTTGCTGTGTGTTGACTTTGATGTAACCTAATTGGTCTAATGTTGTTTCTTGCTACAGTGGTGATCACACAGTGAAAATAATTTGTTTCCAAACTGGGGGCTGTATAAAAGTTTTAAGTGGACATCGGCGAACTCCTTGGGTGGTGCGTCTTTTTCAATTCTTCAACTGTATTATAAGAACCGTGGCTTGTAATTTCATTATTAAATTATTTGTTATCTCTATGAGTGGACAGCAAACCAGAAATCAAAGAATATTTAGTATTTTGTGCAGCTTTTTGTAGCAAGAGTCTCAATCAATTAAAAGGCACTAGCAAAAGAAGATATTGAAGAAAGGAATATCTGCACTACAGCAGTCATTTTTTGTTGTCAAAGAATTAGGTCACAAACCTTTGTTATACAATTGGTTGAGTTGTAGCTATGGATATACAACGTGCTACCCAAGTAATCTTTTGAACAAGTCTTCCTAAAATAAAATACCTCCTAAATTTCACTTATGCTTTTAATTCGTGTACAAGTTTGTCCATCCATCTTTTCATTAAGAATTACATTATCTGATACACATATCCCAATACTCAATATAGTACCTGACAAGAGACCAGCTCCCAGCAGTTTTGATACTTGGATTTACATAGTTGAGGGCCCTGGTTAGTATGGGTATGACAATACTAGCGACAAAGTCAAAGCCAAAGCCAGTATCAGTTAGCGGAGAGAATTGAGGCTACGGAGTTGGTAGAGAGGTCCAGTGATGTGGTAATGCGGTTAGAGCCAGTAGTGGCTAGGGACGGATTAGTAGATCTGTTGAGAGGGGAGACAGTTGGTTAGAGATTCTCGAGGAGATCATAGTGGACTCTTGGATTACTCAGTTAGAGCTTACACCCAATGGACCTCCCTTTTCAACCTCTGTGGAGGCAGAGGCGTTTGAGAGAGTAGATGAAGTGGTGACATATATACTGGAGTTTGCAATAGGGAGGCGTGCTCAGGAGATTGAGCAGTATATTGTGAGCTAAGGATTCTCTACCTTAGAGATGCTAGAGATCTTGTAGAATGGAGAGTACCAATTTTCAACAATTCAAGCTGGATTCATGGTTTGCTTTTGTAGGTAGAGCAGAGCATTATACAGATATACTATGAGCTTGGGAGGGCTGAGTAGTTCAAAGCAGTAGCTGAGGCTAGAAGAGTGGTCAATGTAGCAGCTCGAGAGGAGCTCACCACTTAACTGGATGAGGTAGGTGCATAGTTGGCCTTGAAACTGGATAAGTTATCACATCGACAAAATCTAATCGATGGCTACTTTGGATGAGCAATACTGCCAACTAATAGCCACTTTGGAGAATCGACTTGGGGTAGCTCTTGAGGTGGTTGACAAGAAGAGTAAGGGGATATTAGAAGTCACCTACATGGTGAAGGGTGCACTAGAGCTACATAGGCGTGCTGAGAGAGACTTGCACCACAGGACGAAGTAGGTACACGAGTCAAGAGCATGACTGACTTCCTTTACACTGTCATCAATGCCTTTTTCCTTAGGGATGCTTTCTCAGTCCCCTTCTACTTCTTGAGTTGTTTTCTTTTCTATAGTTGGTTTAGTTGTCCTCATTTGTTGTATGTTGTCTAGAGGACGACTTTCTTTTTGGGGGGATGATGTCGAGTAATTACGAATTGTTAGTACTTGTTAGTTAGTTGAAGTTGTAGGTAGTTGGGATGGTTACAATGCTTTGTGTTGCAAGTCTTTAACCCTTATATATGTTGTGTATTTACATCCAAGAGACATGATATATCATATGAGAGGTGTTGTTGGCATTATTGTATTTGTTTTTTGTTTTTATACTTGGTGTAGACATTGTAAGCATTTGATGAATTAATAAAGAAGCTTGTGAGTTCTTCTGTTACGTTACTAGTTATTCTCGTATGCATCAATTGAGTCCCCACTAGGTAAACAATTGCTTCGATAACTCACGTCTATGTGCATATGATATAAATAATTTTGCATTTTAGCATACACAAAAATGCCCAAAGGCTACAAGTTCTTGTGAAAATCACAGTGATAGTTAGAGAATTTTGAAACATAGTGATAGAAAGTTTGATGGCCACCTATAATTTGCTTCAGCCAATGGGGAATCAAAATCAAAGTCGAAGTCAATGCCACTATGAGTACGAGAGGTTGGCTTATCTAATGGAGCTCCAAGTAATCCCTCTTAAGTCTTGTCCTCATCAATTTGGGTGACGTCCTCTGAATCAACTTCTCATAATAAAGTTGGTTTTGTTGATATTCCAAAGTCTGGCAATGTTGCATTTAACTCAATTGCTTTAGGCTGCCCCCCTTCAACTAATTCGCTTTCATTTAGTTCTTCCCTCCCAATATGCTCACCACTTTCTCTATTGCTGGTCATTTTGTTTTGTGTTTTTTTTGCAAACTAAAAATAAAAAATAAAAATCATAGGAAATCATACATTTCATTGATATTACCTAGATAAATAAATTGAAAAATAAAAGAGAAATGGAAGATTCACTTTCCTCTTTCACTTTTGATGCTGGTTGTTTGCTTAATGCTCCCCTTCTAATGCTGGTTGCTGCCTTAATGCTTGGTGGTTTTCCTTTATTATTTAATGATATATGATAACTGGTTAGCTCATGGTAGTCCAAGGTTTACTCTTGCTTGCCAAGTTGTCTATCCTTAGTCAAGGTAGTTAGATTCCGTACTAGATGGTTCGTCAGTGGATTTGGTGCCCCATTCCTAACTTCCATTTTGGCAATAGTTCCCCCTTCATCTTGCTCTTGCAAAAGGAAAATCCTAGAGTGATAACATATTTCAATGATTTCAAAATATCAAATAAATTTCAAAATATCACAATCATTTTCAATTTCTATAATATTCATTTTAAATTTAAGTATAATGATTAATTAACATGGCACATGGAATTCAAGTATAACAATTAACCAACATGTCATATGAAATAATAATGAACAACCTATTACAATAATAGATAAGCTTCTATTATTAGTTAATGGTTATCTAAATGTAATCTATTGTAAATATTAGAATGTTTCTGATATTAGTTAGTCTATAGTTATTTGTTAACTTTCTTTAGCTTTCTTTTAGCTAGAGTAGAATGTTTCTATTCTTTACGATCATTTCCTAAGGAAACATCGCTTTATTCTTTTGTATGTATTGACCTCTAGCTCTTTGTTAATATCAAGCATATATTTTCCAATTACTTCGTAATATGGTATCAGAGCCAATACTCTAATTTTTTTTGAAAATAATCATAATTTCTTGGTTGAAATTATTTGTGTTTTAATTTTGAAATTATTTTCATGCATATTTGATTTCAAAACCTCTGGTTCGACTAGGGTTTTTTGCTAAAAAATACGCCATTTTGTCTGTGACTCCCGCGATTTTTTCCGGTCTGCAAACTAGTGCCCTTTTATCTGCAACTAGCACGATTGAATCCTTTGAAAATCAAGGGTTATTCTCTGCTGTTCACATGGAGGTTTGTTGGGTGTCATTTCTTTGCAACTCACGTCCTAATCTATTTTCTCCACTCACGTCCAAATTTCTCTAAAAGTCGCGTGTCTATTTTGTGGCCTATTTTTTCCATTTTAAAAAAAAGTGGTATTTTTTTGCCTATTTGGAGGCCTCTAGGTTTTTAACAAACCTTTGTCAATTATTTGTGCCCAGATTTTGCAATTTTCTCTGCAAATCTGTCATTTTTCTAAGCTTTTTTTTGCAGCCAGGACTGTTTTTGTTTGAAACCCTAAATTTCTGTACCAGATCATTTTAAAAAAAGAGTCTTCGTGGGTATTTCAAGAGCTCAACTAGGTTGTCACCCTTTTTTTGGGGTGCGTCGATTTTCGTGCGTCAATTATTGAGCTAGTAGATCCAAAATCCGACAACATATTCTTTTTGGGATTTTTGAGCTCTCTTTTGGGCACCTCATCATTTTTTCTAGGTCTTTTGTTTTTTGCCTCGAAGTACGTGCCTTCACACAAATTTTCACTTTTTCATTGAAAAGCGTGCTGTGACATCTCTGACTAATATTTTGCTTGAGGGAAATCAAAAGTTCAACGGTCAAAATTATGGCATGTGGAAACAGTGGATGTTAACCATCTTTGAATATTGCAACAACGATAAGGTGGTTCTGGTTAACAACAATCTTCTCAATAGAGGTCCTCTGCTCTAGCTTCAGAAGCCTTCAGGAAAAAGAACATTCAATGCAACTATTGCCACAAGTATGGGCACCTGAAGGTTGAATGTCTATTACAAAATTTGCTATTACACTTTTTGACAACTTTGTGCTCTAGATAGATTAACTATTAACGGAGGGTATTTCAATAATAGATAAGCTTCTATTATTAGTTAATAATTATCTATTTGTAATCTATTGTAAAATATTAGAATGTTTCTAATATTAGTTAGTCTGTAGTTATCTGTTAGCTTTCTTTAGCTTTCTTTTAGCTAGAATAGAATGTTTCTATTCTTTACAATCGTTTCCTTAGGAAACATTGCTTTATTCTTTTGTATATATTGACCTCTCGGTCTCTATTAATATCAAGCAAATATTTTCTAGTTACTTCGTAATACAACAAAAAATTTCATTTCACACGATCAAATATTTCAACATCTTTACCGAACAATTGACTTCTTTACATGAATTCTCAAGGGCTATGAGATTATATTAAATTAGGCAAAATTTGGGATGTAACATACACCCCCCTCCCCTTGTGTTTCATTGTCCTCGATGAACTTTGCAAGGCAAGAAAACATTCTAACTATAACATACATAAATCTTAAGTCACAAGGTTCATGTTCAAATTCGAGTTCGACAACTATGAACTTCAAATGAAGTTCAACGAGTCAAACAAATCGAAAAAAATTTCATTATTAAATTAGCCTTATGGGATTTTCAAAAAAATAAAAATATAAGTTATTTATTATTATATGCTTGAGTTTCGTTATAACAAAACAAATTTTAATATTTTAATGTTGATAAAGAAATTAGTATTTTAATTAAGCAAATTGTAAATTTAATATTGATAAACAAATAAGTTATTTATATTTTAATTGTAAATTTAAGTTAATAATAGTAAACATAAATTAATAAAATACAATAACATAAATGAGACTATTTTACTTGTATTCAATTTTAATATTGTAAATCTAATAATAAGTTACAGTAACATAAATTAAAATAAATTATATTCAAACTAAAACACAAAATAAAAATCTTATTAATATAAGCTCAACCCTAAAAACACAATAAAAATCTTGTTTGTTCATAGCCTGGTGGCCGTCAACGAAACATGATCCGAACAGTTGATAGGGAGTTGTAGAGTGAAGAACAGGAGTCTCTGCAAACATAGGAACAACGGACAAAGTTGAGATTGCACACGGAAAAATAACGAATGGGAGTTAGACACCAAAACAGAATTGTAGAAGTTAGAGAAATGACGGATGAGAGACAGGATTGCAGAGATAGCCATCGTCCATGGTTTACAGAAGTCCATGATTTGCAGAGTCCACAATTTCAGAAGTCCAAAAGTGTCAAAGGTTTGCAGACAAATTTTGGGTGAACATTTACGATATATATATATATATATATTTAATGGGTTTGCCGAATTTTGAACCTAAAACTGAAAATTTGGCGAACCTTGTGACTTAGCATAAATCCATAACACAATAATTTGGAGTTAAATCATAATTCAGGTTCTTGGAAAAAAATGTGGAAACTTTTGGAAGATCTCATCATAATCTTCCCAAGTGGCATTTCCTTAGTATAGTGGCCCATTGGATGTTGCACTGGGTTATATCTGACTCCACAAGTGAAGCTTACGAACCTTGAGTATTTTGAATGGTTCTATTTCCACCACCCTTGGGTCTCGCACCTGCAAGAGATTTTGGTCAATAACATGCTCATGATCGGTTATATATTTGTTAAGGTATGACAGATGAAATTAAGCATTCTGGCAAGGGTTGGAAGTAGAGCAATTCTCTAGACTACCATGTTTATGACTTTTAACACTTCAAATAGTCCTACATATCTTGGGGCTAATTTGGAGTTTCTTCCAAACTTGATAGTGCTTTTTAGTGGTTTAACATTCACGAGAACTTTCTCTCTCCTATCGAGAATTCTCTAGGGATCCTCTTTGCACGTGCATAATTCTTTTGTCAGTCATTTGCCTCCTTCAGCCTCTGTCGGATTTGAACAACTTTTTCCTCAACCTCTAGAAGCATCTTGGGCTTGACGAAGATTCAGTCCTCAATTCTATTACAATTCACAAGGGTTCTGCACTTACGCTTGTAGATAGGCTTGAAGGGTGCCATCTTAATAGCAAACTGGTAAGAATTGTTATAGGAGAATTCCACCAGTGGAAGATTTCCCATTGATATTGACAATCCATACAATGTACCCTTAGGAGATCTTATGGTACTCGGTTTACCCTTTCTTTCTGAATGTCGGTCTCTAGATGGTAGGTGGAATTGATTTTCAATTTGGTTCCCAACTTTGAGAACAAAGTTTGCCAAAATTTGGATGTTATCCTTGTACCTCTATCAAATATAATCTTTTTTGGGACTTCGTCGAGTCTGAGAATTTCTCTCACAAACTTTTGAGCAATTTCTAGTGCTCCATCTGTTAAGTTACTTGGAATAAAATGAGCCACCTTGGTTAGCCTATCCACAACCACTAGGATGGTATTATGTCTGTTTCGGGTCATACGTAGCCCTTTGATAAAGTTCATGGTTATTATTTGCCATTTCCATTTTGGAACCTCATTCGGGTGTAATAGCCCAACTAGGTAACGATGCTCTACCTTGACCCTCTCACGCAAAAGGTATCTTGCCACGTATTATGTTATTTCTTTCTTCATTCCTTTCCAAAAGTCCAAGGGTTTCATATCGGCCAACATCTTAGTCACCTTAGGGTGTCCTTGGGTATATACATCCTACCTTTATATCTCAAGAGTCCATCTTCTTCTAGTTGGCATCCTCCATATTTGGGGTCTTGAGGATCCCTTTGAAGTGCTTTACAAATTTCGTTATAAAGATCATCTCTTGGCAGACCTTGTAGTACTTGCTCCTTGAGCCCAATATTTATTGCCACCATGGCTGATATATGCCTTCGCTGACCCAAAGCGTCTGCTACCTTATTCTCCTTAAATTTGATATAACTGATCTCAAAGTCATAATCCGCTAGAAACCCTAACCATCTTCTTTGACAAGCATTGAGGTTAGGCTAGGTGAATTTGTACTTCAGTCCATGATGATTTGATCGGGATTCAAATGGTTTTCCAATTAGATAATGTCTCTACATTTGTAGAGCATGAACAATGGCTGCTAATTCCAGATCATGCGGTGCATAATTTTGTTCATAATTCTTCAACTCTTGGATTCAGAGGCAATGACCCGGTCTTCTTGCATCAATACGCCTCTCAATCCTTCTCCTGATGCTTCTCTTATAACCACGAATTGGCCCTCGGGATGAGGTACCCTAAGTACTAGTGTGCTAGTCAATTTATCCTTAAAGTATTCAAAGTCTGCTTGGCATTTTTCAGACTAGATAAACATCTTCCCTTTCCTTTGAAGTGAGGTGATGGGGTACGCAGTTCTAGAGAAATATTTGGCAAACTTTCTATAAATCCTACTAAGCCCATGAAGCTCCTAACCTCTGACACATTGTTAAACACCGACCATTCTATGATTGCCTTGATCTTGGTAGGGTCTACTACCATTCGTTGGGTGATATAATATGCCCCAGATACTGGATTTCCCTCTGATAAAATGAACACTTGGATAGTTTCCCAAACATCTTATGTTTACGTAGTCTCTGTAAAACTCTCTAGATGTCTTTGGTGTTCTTCCACATTTTGAGAGTATATGAGAATACCATCAATAAAAACTAACACAAATTTATCCAAACAGTCCTGGAATATGCTATTCATGGGATTCATAAAAGCCGTTGGGCATTGGTTACCCCAAAGGGTAATACTGTGAACTCATACTGGCCATAACAGGTTTTGAATGCAGTTGTGTGAATGTCCTCTTCGTTGATCTGAAGTTGGTGATAACTCGATCTTAAGTCAATCTTGGAAAATACTATAGCTCCCCTAATCTAGTCGAATAGATTGTCAATTTTAGGAAGTGGGTACCTATTCTTGATGGTGACCTTGTTAAGCATCCTATAATCTATGCACAACCTCATAGTTCCATCCTTCGTCTTGACAAACAACACAATTTCCCAAGGTGAGACACTTGGTCGAATGGGTTTCTTATCTTGCAAATCTTGTAATTGCACTTGTAACTCCATTAATTCGGTAGTGGTCATTCGATAGGGTGCTCTTGATATGGGCTTTGCTCCAGGCACCACGTCTATGGTGAAATCGAATACCCATGAAGGGGATAGGCCACACAGATCTTCTAGGAATACAACCCGAAAACTCTTAAGATATGGATACTTTTCCTTGAAGGATTCATTTAGTTTCTCTCAATTTCTTCTTCCTCGAAAATGTGCTAATAAGTGGTTTCTATAGGGTCCCTGATGCAACGGACAAGTGTGATGTGGCCCAACCAAGTTCACAAAGTGAAAATGTGCAAGGTAAAGGCTACGTTTCCCAAACCCACAAACAACAACTATCCACTCTACAACTTCTACACCCTCCCAATGGCTATGGTGGATGTATTTCACTTATCTAAGATGGATTCGAGAGGTTCCAAGTGGTTTCAAACCACCAACCCAAACCTAGCTCTCAAATTCCTCAAAATTGCCTAGTAGGCCTAATTGCCCCCAACTAGGTCTGCAGCGAGAAAGATCTGAACTTTTCTCCAAACTTTTCCAAATAACTCCTCAAATAAAATAGGTTTTAAGATACCCATTTCGGCCTTCTTCAACATATGTCAAACTTAGTATAGGTTGTTTTGGACCAACAACCAGATCCCCAAACTTGGCACCCTTTTAGGCATAAAATATGGTGATTTTACAAAGCAAGTATATGCTGCCCATACATCCAAAGCTTTAGACTTTCAACAGTCCTCCAAAATGATCCCAATCAAAGGAAAATAAAATCAATTTGACTTCCCAATCTCTGAAAATAAGAAACCCCCAATTTGGCCTCTTACAAACCCTCAAATCTAGGGCTTTCTCAATGTGTGACCTCCCAAGTCAATATCAACCAACTGAAGGTTGATTCACCACGTACAAGGAATATGTAGATGATATCTATTATTAAAATACTCTTTTCCAATGGATAGATCTTTGGCTGCTACACTCCAGGCATGCATTTCATGCACCTACAACCACCAAAAACCCATTAGAAGCCTCCATTCATGCAAACTCCTGCCCCATCATTGTTAGAATGATTATTTACATTAGGATACAGGTTCATTCCATGGGAATCAGATTCTTACATCCATGGAATGACAAAATGCTTCCAAAGTGCCCAAAACTTGCACAAATTGTTGCAAAAGTTGCTTGAAATCAACACTTCTGGTAAAATGAAAACCTATTTGTCTTAATGCACTAGAAATGGTTTAGATATCATCCCAATAGGTTGAAAACATCAAAACAACAATTAGAAACCAATCCAAACAAAAGATCTAATGCAAAATGCTAAAAAATGGAGTTTTTATTGCATTCCAACTACCAAATCCGTACAATTGTTGTGAGGTTTTCACACCATCGGCCCAAAACTTTGGGGACCCCCCCTTTTTTTAATCGCCTTGGCAAATTGTTGGATTGTCCAACAATTTTTATTTTTTTGAGAATTTTGAGCCTTGACACCTTCAAGCCAGTGGGAGGGACTTAGCTTATTTTCACCCGTTTTCAACTTGATTTTCCAGAGCAACCAATTTCATCCTTAGGCCGAACAAATTTTAAAGAACAACTGTTGGCAGGATAAAGTTGTGAATTTTGTACTAAGACATTTTCTTTTGAAAATTTGGATATAATTGTACAAATTTGGATAATTTTCAAAAAATGAAAATTTTGTTAAATCTGGTCTTTTGGAAAATCTTCAATTTTTTGGTGAAGAGAGATTAATTTTGTGATGATGAAATCAAATTGCAAAATCGATTTTTAGGCTCTAAGAGAAATGATTTATTTGTGTTAAAATGCTAAAATTGCTTAGCTAAATCGATTAGAATTAAAATTGCAAAATTTGGCTTTAATTGGATTAAAATTGCCTTGAAAACTTTTTACTCTTTAATGAAATTAGTAATTTAATATTGAAAAATGGCTTTTGGCCAGCCAAAATACAATTTTAATGAAGTATTAATTACTAAATCCTCATTAAATGGAAATATTTAACATCTCCAACGCACCATTTAATTTCTTTTTGCAATTTAGAACCAATTGGCAATTTTAAAAGGCAATTTTCATCATGACAAAATTAATTTTGGTTAAGTATTTAATTGTGGGCCATAATTTTGCATTAATTATTTGTTTTTCTTTCCCCCAAGGTCCAAGTCGGCCAGCTTGGAGGGAGTAAGAAAGATATAAGAAGAGGCCTCTCTCCCATTTTTTCCTCACTTCTCACTTCTCCTTCTCAAGGTGTTGGCGATTTTGCAAGAGTAGATCTGCACTTTTCTTACTTGGTGAATTTTGTGGGAGCTGAATTTTGTGGAAGGCAAAATTTGTGGGAGCTAAAATTTGTGGAAGATAAAATTCTGATTTTCAAGAAGAACTGCGATTTTTGCCCTAGGTTGGGCAATTTTATTTGGAGGTGAATTACATGGTAAATTTCTGATTTGCAAGTGGATTTGAAGTTCTTGAGATCTAGTCCTAATTCCGAAAAGTCACTGTACGATTATTGTTTAAGGTGAATTTTAATCATTTAGAGTTGAAAGGGGTCCTTAAGCTGACATCCTTCTTTCGTTCGAGTCTAAGGATTGCTTCCCTTGGTTCTACTTGCCTTCTGGTCCACCACTCTACCATCTCGTAATAGGGCGACGATTATGGAGGATGTTAGTGCAAGTAAGAATCCCAAGTGGACAAACACTAAGAAAGACGGAGGATATGATGCCCAAAACACCCTTCTCGAAAATGAAGCGAATAACTGACACCAATATCGATACAGTAGACATGATACAGATGAAGGACAGACTAAAGGGAGGACAATCCCCCTTGGCAAAGAGGATACAGAAGGCGGTTGCACATCACAGTGCAAGCGTTGCCACTTCTATTGCAACCATGATGAGCGACGTTGGGATGGCACTTGATTTTGAGGACATCAGAGAAGGGATATCAATAAGACAGATTTTGGATCGAGGTTGGATGAGTTAGGAAAGGTTGCTATCAAGGAAGCATCTAAACACCCTTTCCTCTCTCAATGCTTTTATTGGATTTGCGAAAGAATATGAGAAGGATCATGAAAAGATAGTACAAGCAGCAAGTAGTGTGGCAAAGTCAGCGAAGCTCAGGGCGAAGCACATACCTTGTCCTCCTATAGAGGAAGTTAACGAAAGGCTAGCTAAGTTCATTGCCTTAGCTAAGAAAATGAAAGAAAAGGGAAGGTTTATATTAGATCATTTAATGTAAGCCCAAGTGGCAAATTTCTCTTTCTTCTAGAATAGGACAAGTGTCTATTTCTAATTGGCCACCATTTTGGTGCCTTCTCATTGGTTGCCACTTTTTGCGTTTTTTTCATTGGCCCATTGATGAGGTGGCGGCTTCTCATTGGCCGATGGGGTGGCAACCCTAATTAGGGTTTTGAGGATCCAATTTGGATTGTTGATCTTGTTTTGATCTCTACCGTTCGTTGTATTTTTGAGGCCATTTGCTCTCATTTGTAAAATGTTGGAAAAATTGTTGCTAAGATAATACCAAAATCGCTCTCTTCTTCATTGTTGTGACTTGCATGGTGATTAAGAACATTGGGTGTTATTCCATGTTTTCTACTTACACATAGTTAGATTTCCTTTCAAATTGTTAAAGTTGGTTGCATTTGAAGTTGTTTAAGTGAGGTTAAAGTAGATGGATAGTTGTATGGTAGCATTGGTAGATGATTGATAGGGATCAATACTAAACCACTAGCATCCTAGTGGCTGGTTGGGAAGCCTTGTGTGGTAAACTAGTTCATTTTCCTTAGAATCATTGCATCTATGGAGGTGGGGCCGTTGGTTAGCCTTCATTAGATTCGATTCCCGTCCATTTGCTAACCTTCCATTCATAGGAGTAGGAGTAGAATAGTGAGTAGTTGGGTAGTCGAAGCTTAGAGAAGGAAGTTAGAGAAGTAAGTCAAGTATCATAATACATCCATTCACCTTCCACCACCATCGCTTTCCCATCAACATTATCATTGGCAGACACATCCTCCATCATCACCACCATCAACATTATCTGCTCCCACATATTTCACAAACCAAACTACCATCACCTTCATCCTACCAAAGTCCAAGTCATCCTCGAATGAATAGCGTAAGGCCGCCTACGTGATTACCAACAAATCACATCGATAAAACTGAGCGAGTATCCACAAGAGTAAGGAACATTGGAGTTATTCTCATATCCCATGAGCAATAGCTTTTCAAGAGAGGAATTGTATGTTTGATACTCTGTATCGGATATTCAATTACTGTTATGTAAGTGATACAAAAACTCGCATCAACAACAATGCCTTCAATTTGATGATCCTATGCCTTTACTAGGTTGTATAAGAGGAAATACAACTTCCCCAACCATATTCCATTGGTTGGAATCCATAACAATGGTCAAAACACTCAAATACTAGTTTTCCCTCCTAATTCAAAATATAGCCGTTAAGACTTTAAATTTGAATTTAAAACCTTATTAAAATGTTTTAACTCATACTTTATTGCTTTCCGGTACTTAGGATTTGTTCTAATACCCCCCTAGGACCTATTTGATCCCTCTAACCAATCTAGATCCCTTGTTGGCACTATTGGCCACCCTTACATCATTTTTATGCCTAAATCCTTTATTAGGATCTTTAGGACTTTTCAAGTTAACATTAAATTGTTCATTTCATTTAGCCATTATAGGCTTTAATACATTCCAATCCACTTTCAAGGATACCATAGATCCTTTGCTTTTGTTTGCATCCAAGGTGTGTCTAGATGTTTGCCTAGGTGCTCTTGGATCATTCCCTCAGGACTTTTATTTTTATTGTGAAAATTTCACACCCTTTTCTTCTGCATCTTTTAAGCTACATGGCCGAGATCTGACGAGATTTTACCTCACGCTTTATTCCTTGAATGTTTATGGGATTTCCCTGATCATCTAGACACTCCACTGTCTTGGCAAGACAATCCACTTTTGCTTTGTGCTCATTGAGCCAATTGATGCAGGAGCATCCTGGGTGTAAGAGCAATCTTGCATCACCCAAAAACATTTCCTTTTTGTTTCTTGGATAAGGGTTTTCTTAGTGTAGAATTGTTATTTTTGGAGGCTTGCTACTTAGTAATTTAAGTCATACGAGCTCAGTATGTCCTCATTTCAGAGGTGGATGTTCATCTTGGATATATCAACTTACTAGTTGAGGCTCAGTGCTATATCATGAGTATTTGTGGATTTATTGTGGATTTTTGGTATAAAAACTTCAGGCTCACTGTTGAAGACCCAGGGCTCCGAAATGGGGTCGATTGAAGCTAGCACGATTTAGGCCTTGTAGATCACAAGTAGAGGATTTCAAAAAGTGGTTATAATAGCCAATCAGAGCAATGGTTCAAAATTTATGGCCTTCTAAAGTTGGGCCGACCAAAATTTCCAAAATAAGAGACAGAGGTATATTGAGCCGACTCTATATGTAATTTTAGGGTAGTTGGTCTCAAGGGTTAGGGTTTGATGTCTAGAGACTTCTGGGGTGTTGTCAAAATCCCTATTTAAGGAATGCTTGTACATTGTATAGGACAACTCTAGGTGATAGTTCGTAGCTCTGTGTTGCAAATTATTGTAAGGAAGATGCCCATGTGGGTTTGCATATTGTATTTCAAAATTCTGTAATTCCGCATTTGTGGCGATAATAAGAAGCCCATATTTTGTTCTTGCGAATTGTTGTTGTTTCTTTGTTTTTGTTATGTTTTTGTGGTATTAAGGGGAGCACCTTTCATCAAGTGGTATCGGAGTAGGATTTTCGATTGTAAGGCAGTTGCACCAGGATTGTGGTTC
This sequence comes from Cupressus sempervirens, assembly GCA_028749045.1. Lineage (NCBI taxonomy): Eukaryota > Viridiplantae > Streptophyta > Pinopsida > Cupressales > Cupressaceae > Cupressus > Cupressus sempervirens. The sequence goes on from CM053790.1 coordinate 487,407,398, forward strand.
GAGCTGAGCATATAGATAAATCGTCGACTGTGAGGCAATTTGTAGTAGGGTTTCAGTGGAATTGGGAAAAATGCCTCTACAAAGAGAGCGTGGTGGAAGAGTCGTAGGTGTTACCCCTGAGGGTTTTAGAGCCCTCCAAAGACAGATGCAAGCTTTGGAAGAACAAATGCGTGGAGGAATAAATCTTGCCGTAAGAGATGAAAGTGAGAATGAAGGCAAAGAAGAAGAAAATGCTGAAGTAGAGGTGGTTTTGAACCCAGAAGAAGAAAGACTTTTCAAAGCCATCTCCAGATTGGAAAAAGACCTATATTTGAGGTTTCCACATTTTTGGGAAATCTTAACCCAGAGGAGTTGATCGAGGATCAATGAATTGGAGGAATACTTTGAGTATGAAGATATTAAGGATCCTGATAGGGTCAAGTTTGTGAAGGCAAAACTTAAGGTTTATGTGAACATCTGCTGGCAAAGATTCAATTTGAGCAAAATAGAAGAGGAAAGGACAAAATCATTAGATGGGACCAAATGATAGCTAAATTGAAGCGACAATTCATTCTTGTGGATTATGGCTTGAATTGCTAAAGAAAATGCAAGGTTGAAGCAAGTGGGAAGATCTGTTCAAGAGTATACTAAAGAGTTCTTCCGAGTTCTCATTAGAACCGGCCATGCAGAAGCTGATATGGAGAAAGTTGCTCGTTATCTTAATGGGTTAAGAGCAAGCATTCAGAAGGAGCTGAGTCTGGTTCAAATGACCAGTATTGAGGAGGTGTATCAGTTTGCCCTAAGAGTTGAAGAGAAGCTGAGCAAAAAGTTTGATAACAAGAATAGTGGAAGAGGTCGCGATGGAAGATATGGCAGACGGTCTTATGGAGGCCGAAATAATGATCAAAAGAAAAAGGATGAGGTGAGTAGTAGCAGTCAAAACCAAAGGGGAAGCAATTGCAATTGTTTCCATGATCAGAACAACAAAGATCAGAGAGGAAGAGGGAGAGGGCAAGTATCTGGAAGAGGAGGTTTTCATGGCAAATGCTTTCACCATGGAGAAGAAGGGCATAGAGCATTTGATTGTTCCCAACGCCAAGGAAGGAGAGATCAGAGAACAAAAGGCCAGGCTAGAGTTGCGCATGTTGATGAAGATGCCAAATCATCCCATTCTGAAGGTGCTGAAAGAGAAGTCCTAGTTAATAGGAGAGTCTTGCTAAGTGGTGAGAATGAACTTGATCAAAGGAAGAGTTTGTTTCACACAAGCTGCAAATGTGAGGATAAGTGTTGTAATGTGATCATTGGTGGAGGAAGCACTGACAATCTGGTGTCAGAAAAAGATGGTTACGAAGTTAAACCTCAAGATACAGAAACACCCGCATCCATACCGTATTAACTGGTTGCAGGATGACCACAAGGTCATGGTCAATCAATCAGTAGTGCCTAAAGAAGTTCAAGATTAGAAGCTACCAGGATGAGGTGCTTTGTGATATCATACCTATGGACATATGTCATATGTTGTTGGGGAGGCCGTGGCAGTTTGACAGGCATGCTGTATTGATGGGCGAACAAATACCTACACTCTGACGAAGGATGGAGTAAAACATAAGTTGAAGCCGTTGAAGGAGAAACAAGAAAAGGTATGTAGTGCTTCCAAAATATGTTTTGTTGATGGAAAGGAGTTTCTCCAAGGTATGAAGCATGAGCATATGTGTTTTGTCGTAATCCCAAAAGATGGTAAAGAAGAAGTGGAGGAGGTACCTGCAAAAGTTGCAGATTTGTTGGGAGAGTTTCCTGATATTGTGTCAGATAATGCACCTGATGGATTACCCCCATTGAGGAAGATCAGTCACTAGATAGATTTGATTCCAAGAGTCGGTTTGCCAAACAAGGCAGCGTACATAATGACACTAGCACAAAGTGAAGAGTTGAACAAACAAGTTCATGAGTTGTTGCAAAAGGGGTTGATTCGAGAGAGTCAGAGTCCATGTGTTGTACCAACAATATTAGCACCAAAGAATAATGGAGAATGAAGGACATGCACAAATTCGCGGGCTATCAAAAAGATCACAATCAAGTACAGATTTCCATTGCCAAGGATGGATGATATTATGGACTGTTTGAGTGGAGTTGTGTATTTCACAAATATAGATCTAAAGAGTGGGTACCATCAAATTTGCATCAGAGAAGGAGACAAATGGAAGATTGCGTACAAGACAAGTGAAGGATTGTATGAGTGGTTAGTCATGCCTTTCCAATGCACCGAGCACTTTCATGAGGCTCATGAATGGGGTACTGAAGTAGTTTCTGGGTAAGTTAGTCATTGTTTCCCTAGATGATATATTGATCTTTAGCAAGACATTGGAGGAGCATTTCATACATATTCGTAAGGTGTTTGATAAATTGGGGGAAGAAAAGTTGCTAATAAATCTAAAGAAGTGTAGTTTTGTAAAGGAGTTGGTGTACTTCAGATTTGTAGTATCAGCAAAAGGTTTGAAAATGGACCTTGAGAAAGTGAAGGCTATCCTTGAATAGCCTACTCCAAGGAGTGCGATAGAGGTAAAATCTTTCCATGGATTGACTAGTTTTTACAGAAAGTTTATCAGAGGTTTTAGCAGTATTTGCGGGCCTTTAACTGAAACAATGAGAGGAGATAGGAAATAATTTAAGTAGACTGTAGGAGCAGATAAGAGTTATAATCTATTGAAACAAAAAGTTACAAAACAACCTGTTTTAGCACTTCCTAATTTTAACAAGGTGTTTCAAGTAGACTGCGATGCTAGTACTACCTGAATAGGATCTAGTTTGAGCCAAGTAGGTTGACTTGTTGCTTATTTCAGTGAGAAGTTGAATGATGCCAAAAGAAAACATTTTATTTATGATCATCAAGCTTTGTAATATTTGAATAGTCAAGGAAAATTGAACGAAAGGCATTTGAAGTAGGTTGAGTTTTTGTAGAGTTATACATTTATTTTGAAACACAGGAGTGGGAAGTCCAACAAAGTTGCAAATTCTCTTAGTAGAAGACAAGTTTTGCTGACAGAGATGCAGATTGAGGTGGTTGGGTTCAAGGAACTCAAGAATTTGTCTCTAGAGGATCTTGATTTTGGTGAAGCTTGGAAGGCTTGTACAAACCCTGTTACACTTGACAGAACAAAGTGGCTGGATTTCATAATCCAAGATGGTATGTTGTTCAAACGATGTCAATTGTGCATTCCCATAAGTTCAATGAGAGAGAATCTCATCAAGGAGAAACATAGTGGAGGGTTGGCTGGACACATTGGTAGAGATAAGACCATTGCTTTGGTTGTTGAGAATTATTATTGGCTACAGTTGCAATAGGATGTGAAGAAGTTTGTACAGAATTACAGAGTATGTCAGATGACAAAAGACATGAAGAAGGATATTGGTATGTATTAGCCATTGCCTGTACCAGAGAAGCTATGGGAGGATGTCAGCATGGATTTCGTTCTTGGTTTACAAAGGACACAACGAGGGCATGATTCCATATTTGTGGTGGTTGACAGATTTTCAAAAATGATGCATTCCATTCCTTGTAAGAAGACCAATGATGCTTTTCATGTGGCGAAGTTGTTTTTCGGAGAAGTGGTGAGACTACATGGTTTGCCAAAGATTGTAGTTTCAAATTGAGATACCAAATTTGTTGGGTATTTTTGGCGCACATTGTGGAAGAAATTGAAAACAGATTTGAAGTTCAGTTCATCACATCATCCATAGACTGATGGACAAACCGAAGTTGTGAATCAAAGTTTGGGGAGTTTGTTGAGATGCTTGGTTGGAGATAAACCAAAGGGCTGGGATCTGATTTTACCAAAGGCAGAATTTGCATACAATAATTTTGTCAATAGAAGTACTAGTAAATTACCATTCCAGTTTGTATATGGGAACAATCCCAGAAATGCTTCTGAATTGAGGCAATTGGATAAGGGAGAAATAACTAGTGTTGAAGCAAAAGAATTTGGTGAACATTTGAAGAATATCCATGAGGAGGTGAGGAAACACATTATTAAGATGAATACACAGTATAAAGCTAAGGTAGATTTGAAAAGGTATAAGGAGTTTCAGATTGGAGTTGAAGTCATGGGTCACTTGAGAAAGGAGCGTTTTTCAGTGGGTACATATAATAAGTTGAAAATGAAGAAGTTTGGCTTGTGCAAGATCGTGAAGAGGCACTATTCTGGAAATGCCTATGAAGTGGAGTTGCTTGCTGAATTGAATATTTCACCAGTATTTAACATTTCAGATCTGACAGAGTATTATAAAGGAGGTGATGGAGATGAAGTTGTAGAAGCACAATGGAGTATTCCAACAGCTAGTTCGGTACAAAGCAGATTGAGGAGATATTGGACAACTGTGTTGGCAAAAGTACAAGGAACAAAATTTATGAAGAGTACTTGGTCAAATGGAAAGGGAGGCCAATAGAAGATTCATCATGGCTAGCAAGGGAAGAGGTTAACCTCTTTGGTTTTCCTTTGAACACCTGAGACGTGACGTGGTCACTTCTCAACGTACCCTGGAGAGAGCAATCTTTCTTCACCCAAATTTTTTTTGTTTTTGGTTTCTTGAATAAGGGTTTTCTTAGTGTCGAATTGTTTTTCTGGAGGCTTGCTACTTATTAAGTCAAGTCATACGAGCTCACAGTGTCCTAATTAAAGAGGCAGATGTTCATCTTGGATATATCAACCTACTATTTGAGGCTCAGTGCCATATCATGAGTATTTGTGGATTTATTGCAGATTTTTGGTGTGCAATTTTGTATAAAAACTTCAGGCTCAGCGTTGAAGACCTTAGAGGCCTCAGATGGGCTCTAAAATGGGGTCAACTAGAGCTTGAGGTAGGTAAACCTTGTGGATTAGAAGTTGAGGATTTCAAAAAGTGGTATAATAGCCAATTGGAGCAACGGTTCAAAAGTTATGGCCTTCTGAAGTTGGACCGACCAAAATTTCCAAAATAAGTGTCGAAGGTGTATCAGGTAGACCTTATATGTAATTTTAGAGTTAGTTAGTCTCAAGGGCTAGGGTTTGATGTCTAGAAACTTCTTGGGTGGTGTAAAAATGCCTATTTAAGGAATGCTCATACATTGTTTAGGATAGCTTTGGGTGATAGTTTGTAGCTTTGTGCTGCAAATTATTGCAAGGAAGACGCCCATGTGGGTTTGCATGTTGTATTTTAGAATTCTGTAATTCCACATTTGCAACTATAATAAGAAGCCCATATTTTGCTCTCACCAATTGTTGTTTTGTTGTTTTTGTTACGTGTTTGTGGTATTAAAGGGACCACCCTTCAACACCAATTTATCCCCATGATAATATCGTAAGACCCTAGAGGTGCTACGTACAAATTAATCTTAGTAGAGAAGTTCAGAAAGTCTACCTGACCCTCAAATAGACATTGCTTTACCCTAGTGCTTGTCTAATTTGCATATTCGATAGTCCAAGATTTGCCATAACTTCAACACTCTTACCCAATCTACTCAACAATTTTGGGAGATAAAACATTTTGTTGCACTTGTATCAATTAATATATAGATAGGGCTTCCATAAATCTTACTAAGAGTTTCTATAGGGCCTAGTTGTTGTTCAACTTGAGGTTGTCCTTTGCTTGTAGATGGCCTGCTGCAGAGGTAGTGGGGGTCATGGCTGTTTGTTGGTATTAAACTTATTGGGATATTGGTTAGCGTAATGGTCCCCACCACATGTAAAATGTCCCCTAGGTGGTCCCTTCTTTTCATTTCCTTTGTTGTTGCGGTTATTACTGGAGTTACCCTTAAACTCCTTATCGTTGTTTCCCTTGAATTTTGGTTTGTTAGGCCTGAAGTTCTTAAAACTCTTTTTATGTGGCCGTGTGTCTGGACTATCAGTGTTCTAGCTAGTATTCCTCTTGTTATCTTGAATAGAATCAACCTTTTGATTTTGTGCTCTTGTCAAGTGGCTCTCTCTCGAGCTTCTTCCATTGTTCGTGGAGCAAGGACATCGACAACTCCCTCGATCCTATTTTTTAAGCCCACGGGAACTTATTTTAGCAAACGTGTGAACTTTTCTCAGTACGTGTGTACTATCAAACCCCCTTGCTTGAGATCCTAGAAGTTGAACAATTTCTAATTGTAGAAGGTTTGGGCAGCCATCGATTTTTGAAAATGGAGACGAACTTGTCCCAAGTGATTTAAGTAGTCTTAATGTTGAGCTCTATTTTGGTGTTTCCCCAACAAGTGGTTGCTTTGCTTGAGAGATATTAAATTCCCCATATTGCTTTGGATGTCTTAGAAAAGCTCTTGATTTCAAAATATTGCTCCATTTCAGTTAACCAGGTCTTTGCGTCTTCACTAGACTCGAAGCCTGTGAACCTAGGGGGTTAGATCTTCTTGGGGGTCGTGGTTGTTGGTTGGTATTAAACTTATTGGGATATTGGTTAGCATAATGGTCCCCACCACATGTAAAACATCCCTTAGGTGGTCCCTTCTTTTCATTTCCTTTGTTGTTTCTGTTATTACTGGAGTTACCCTTAAACTCCTTACCATTGTTTCCCTTGAATTTTGGTTTGTTAGGCTTGAAGTTCTTAAAACTCTTTTTATGTGGCCGTGCGTCTGGACTATTAACGTTCAAGCTAGTATTCCTCTTATTATCTTGAATAGAATCAACCTTTTGATTTTGTGCTCTTGTCAAGTGGCTCTCTCGAGAGCTTCCTCCATTGTGCGCGGAGTGAGGACATCGATAACTCCCTCGATCCTATTGTTTAAGCCCACGGGAACTTATTTTAGCAAACGAGTGAACTTTTCTGAATACTTGTGTACTATCAAACCCCCTTGCTTGAGATCCTGGAAGTTGAACAATTTCGAATCGTAGAAGGTTTGGGCCACCATCGGTTTTTGAAAATGGAGACGAACTTGTGCCAAGTGATTTAAGTAGTCTTAATGTTGAGCTCTATTTTGGTGTTTCCCCAACAAGTGGTTGCTTCGCTTGAGAGATGGTAAATTCCCCATATTGCTTTGGATGTCTCAGAAAAGCTCTTGATTTCAAAATATTGCTCCATTTCAGTTAACTAGGTCTCTGCGTCTTCACTAGACTCAAAGCCTGTGAACCTAGGGGGTTTGAGCTTCTAAATATCAGTAAATAAGTCACTGGCTATCTCCTATTTCTTTAACTGTGGCCAAACTCTCCTCTTGGCCTCGCCCAATCTAGGCTGTCATTTCATTCATTCTCTTTTTCATAGTTTCTAATTTTGTTTGTGTATCTCTCAAAACCTAGATCAATAGATCCGAGGAGTTCTTAGGGTGGCCCTGTTGGTCACCTGATTCTCTATAGTGTTTCCGTAGCTGGCCATGGTTTAAGTTTGAGTTTCTTGAAATATAAAATTGTTTCCTAATCAATATCATGCTTGCTTTTGTTTTCAAAAGTAAAATGTATCTGACTGCTTAGAGTGATTTAAGTACAACAAAAGAAAAGAATTGCGAATTTGCTCATTTTTATTGTTTTTGAGATAATTTTGCTTGTTGCAAGCGCAATTACATTATTTACAAAATTTCGTCTTTTGAGGACACAACAAAAAAAAGAAATAGGTTAACATAAATTGGAGACTCTATTCTTGGGTATTTAGTCCATTTTCATCTTTGGGCTTATCTTGCCCTTTACATGGTTTATGATAGATCATAAGAGGATTGTTTTGTCTGGCATTCCATGCCTTAATAAGCTTGTTTCTTGTTGTTGCCTTCTTGGCAGGAATCCCCTTGACCCTCTCTTTCTTGATTCGCTGCAATGCTTGAGCTAAGGTTTTGACATGTTTCTTGCAAGGAGTCATTCGGGTGTACATCTTGCTTCACAATTAAATCTATATTTTCAGTTTTCTTGTTGGTTAAAAGTGTGATGAGCCCAAGGTTCTGATACCATATGTAACATGCTATTTTCCTGTAGCCAATTAATCCATTAATCATATGTAATACCTTTACAATCATAATTGAAGGAAAGGAGTGATAGTTATAACAATTACTCTACACATTCACTAGAAGAGGAAAATACGAGCTTACGTACACTTTATATTTCATATTACTGAAAAATAAAATGACAATTTTAATCTAGGTTCACATGAAATACAGTTAAAACTATCTAATGTAGAGAAATAACATAATTAAATTAGATGACTATATATCTATTAAATGAAAAAGCAGCGACAAGAAAATAAGTACTTGAGAGGATGCTGATAATGTCCCTGTGTTGTGCAAGCCTTGGCATTTGGAAGAGATGAGAAGCATTTTCATTGGCTTAACCTCTCAACCGCAGACCCTTTAGTATCCCCACACAATCTCTACCGAGAAAGGCCCTCCCTACCTTGGACTAAGCACATCTTGGTGAGAGTGTCAGCTGGTCAGCTGATGAGGCTGTGAACACCTTCTATCAACCTATCTTCTAACTGCTCGATCACAACAACATTCACGCCACTAACCTACCTTAGCCAAGGATTTAGGTGGGCAATATATAAGCTTGATCACCCATCGCTCGACTTGACAACAGGAATTAAACAATAGACTACCATGAGATGACTTAGTTATTTATATATGATTATTGTTACTGATTTATGTTTATCATGTAGGAGTATTTCCATTCTTACCCTTCATCTCGACCATGCTGGTCCTCATGTATGAATTCCTTGGTGATTCCATAAGTGGAAATTAGTTATTGATTATTATGCCCAATTCTGGCTATGGCATTATATATGAGAATTATAATTCTTTCCAAATTTATTCAATATCATACATATGTCAGAGGTCAGAGGTATATTGACAATACCCCTGTACAAGCCGATACTCTTTGACAGAGATCAAATAAATTACTCATGCATACTCGAAGTTGGCATTTTCTCATATCAATACAAATAAAATAAAATAAATAAGAAGGTATACACGGGTGAGAATCACTTCCAGTCCTCAATTATTAGTGATATTGTTTCTTCTTTTGATAAACTGAAATTGATTAATCTATTTCATATTTTCGGAAGAAGCACAAGAAAGGCAAACATAAAACATGACCTAAGAATAGCAAGGTTCGAGTTGAGCACAAATCAGAAAACAATCACGGCTGGATATAGGCCAGTAATCCTGTGCATAGAATGGTTACAATAGATTCATCCTGCAATGGATGCTGCCAGTAGAGGCTTCACGATAATAAGCATTGATGGTACTGCAGACTTGAAATGGGAGAAGAGAGTGATTTCCCATAATGATCGTAGAATGTAAAGGCACACCGAATGCATGTTCAGTTACAAAAGAAGTCTGAGCTGGCAAGGTGTTCAACAAAGCCATCGGTTCAAATACGATAAATTATAAGGAACAATTATATGGTCTGATGGAAAAATAATCATGAGCTGGCCACACATGAAATAATAATAATCCAAAGCCAAGTTGAAAGATTAATAATAGCTTCACCCTCTAATGTTTTAATGTAAGGACATCGTCATACTTACCTACAGTCATATGTGTATGTAGACATACATGCATATATTCATAAATCCTAAACATAAATATTTTGTGTATATGTTCAAAATAGGCGTATACATCTTAATTGACTTACACATATATACATATATATGTATGTAGATATATGAGTATATATAGGTATCATGGTGTCAGTATATTAAAACATGCTTTATAGGGCCGAAGTTTCTTAAGTTATAAAGGTCACAAATTTGTTAATGCCTAGGGATTTTCCTTTTGTTAAATTTTAAAATATCACATAATCATTTCCAATTGACAATACCCTTGTACAAGCCGACACTCTTTGACAGAGATCAAATAAATTACTCATGCATACTCGAAGTTGGCATTTTCTCATATCAAATTAAATAAAATAAATAAGAAGAAGGTATACATGGGTGAGAATCACTTCAAGAACTGGATTAGTAATGATATTGTTTCTTCTTTTGATAAACCAAAACTGATTAATCTATTTCATATTCTGGAAGAAGCACAAGAAAGGCAAACATAAAACATGACCTGATTATAGAAGGTTCGAGTCGAGCACAAATCTGAAAACAATCACAGCTAGATATAGGCCAGCAATCTTGTGCAAAGACTGATTTCAATGGCTTTTCCTGCAATGGACTCTGGTAGTCGACAAATTGGCTCACAGCTGACGGAAACAAGTATACGCCAGCTTGGATTAACAGTAACTGTGGAAATTAGAGGCTTCACGATAATAAGTATTGATGGAACTGCAGACTCGAAATGGGAGAAGAGAGTGATTTCCCATCGTGAGCGTAGAATGTAAAGGCACACTGAATGCGTGCTCAGTTACGCAAGAAGTGTGAGGTGGCAAGGTGTTCAACAAAGCCATCCGTTCAAATATGATAAATTATAAGGAACAATTATATGGCCCGATGGAAAAAGAACCATGAAAGGTGGCCACGCATGAAATAATAATAATCAAAAGTCAAGTTGAAAGATTAATAATAGTTTCACCCTCTAATGTTTTAATGTAAGGACATTGTTGTGCTTACCTATACCCATATGTGTATGTACGCATACATGCATATATGTGTAAATCTTAAATATAAATATTTTATGTATATGTTTAGAATAGGCATATACATCTTAATTGACTTACGCATATATACATATATATGTATGAAGATGTATGAGTATATATAGGTATCATGGTGTCATTATATTAAAACATGCTTTACATGACAGAAGGTTCCCAAACTATAAAGGTCACAAATTTGTTAATGCTTAGCAGTTTTCCTTTATTATTTAATAATATATGATAACTGGTTAGCTCATGGCAGTCCAAGGTTTTCTCTTGCTTGCCAAGCCGTCTATCATTAGTCAAGGTAGTTGGATTCCGTACTTGATGGTTCATTAGTGGATTTGGTGCTCCATTCCTAACTCCTGATTTGGCAATACTTCCCCCCTTCATCTCCTGCAAAAGGAAATTCCCAGAATAATAACATATTTCCATGATTTTAAAATATCACATAATCATTTTCAATTTCCATAATATTCATTTCCAATTTCAAGTATAATGATTAACTAACATGTCACATGAAATTCAAGTATAATGATTAACCAACATGTTATATGAAATAATAACAAACAACCAAAAATTCCATTTGACATGATCAAATGTTTCAACAACTTTACCGTACAACGGACTTCACATGAATTCTCAACAACTATGAGATTATTTTAAATTAGGCAAAATTTGGGATGTAACAATAACTTTCAAAAGGTGAAGTGTTGTGATTATTCATAAGGGTTGGGAATCTTCAATAGGGTTGTGACTCTTTGAAAGTGTTGTAATCATGAAGGTTGTGACTCTTCAAATGGTTTATGATTAAGGTTTGTGACTTTTCAAAAGAGGGTCAATTATGAACGGTCACAAATCTTTTTAAAGGCATAAATAATTGACCTTTCCCACACATGGGAAGATATAAAGGAGGAGGATGATCAAATGAAAGGGGCGAAACAAGGATAGAGGAGATCTAGTGCAGTTTTAGAGCAAAAGTATAAGGAGGGATCTGAAATAAGACTTGAGAGGGAAGAAACATGGGAAGATATAAAGGAGAAGAAAGATCAAATGAAAGGGGCAAAACAAGGATAGAGAAGATCTAGTGCAGTTTTAGAACAAAAGTATAAGGAGGGATCTGAAATAAGACTTGAGAAGGAAGAAGAAAATAAGAAGGGGATATGCAGATCTTAAATGTGATATGTGTTGATTTGAAAAGTAGTAAAGCCAGATTTGATTACTGAGAGAGGTGAACAGTGAATAAGAAGTGAAGGGGAAGTAATTGTTTTCAAACAGATGTATCTTTTCGTAACCAAAGGGTTTGACCCTTTTATAAGGGCATTAACAAATGAAAGTATGGGACTCCCTACACTCGAAGGAGATATTAAGGAGGAGAATGTTCCATTTGAGTATGAAATCAAAAAAGGAGAGAACTAGGAGAATATATTATTTTGAAACGCAACAATGAAAAGTAGTATTAATACCTCGCAAAATAGGTAAGTCCTGCGGTGGAATGGACCATGCTACATCATACAAAGGCAAGGGATAAGTCTTGCGGTGGAATGGGCCATGCTGCATCATACGCAAGAGTCTTGCGGTGGAATGGGGTTGAGCTACATTATACAAAGGCAAGGAAATGAGGCCTGCAATGGAATGGGCCATGCTACATCATATAAAGGCAAGGGTGCTGTGGTGGAATGGGCATGAGTTGCATCATACAAAGGCATTCTTTGTGAAGGATAGTCCATATAGATTAATTGTTGTGAGAATCCATAACTATATAGACAGATTATATTACACTAACAATATAGTCAGTTTGCATATACTTATTTCTTATTTGGTGATTGCAAGTCCTAAATCAGGGTTTAGCTTGTTAAAGGGCATTATAAATGGTGAAGTTATATCTCTAACCATCTTAAAATTCTTATTTTAATGGAATTTGTGATTCTAGATTAAAAATTAGGGCAATTCCAAAAAGGGGACGTTACAACGGATAACCATTCAGCCTACCTTATTTGAATGACCGGAGAATCCCTGGCCAAAATTATGATTGATAAAAGAGTTCTAGAAAATTGAACTATTAAAGAGCATGTTACAGCCTTCTAAGTCAGCATTAGGTATTGCACATAGAGGTATGAAATGCAGCAGTTTCACTTTGACTTTTGAAAACATGGTTTATTCCATTCTCATTAGAGATGGGTTCTTGTGAACCACTACTTCTGAAACCTGGGTCAATTTGTTTGATTCAAGACTACACAGTTGAATCCTGATAGCAATATCACAATTTGATTTACTGTGGAAAATTCTCTCCTACTTATCAATTGATGAGCTCAAGGGGCTTTATAATGAATGGTACAAATTCTGTTCTTCATGGGAAAACAGCAGGTCAACCATTTCTACTTACAGTAAGGATTTTTGTAATAACCACCCTAATTTTTTGTTTCGAATTCTTGCCAACATAAAGCTTCAACATAAACAAAGCAATAAATGATAAATGGGTATTAATTTAACAATGCCGATTACAATATCTGGGCAATACAATGACATTTACTTCAAGCTCAACACCAGCTTGCTGGATTAAAGCATTAACATTGAAATACATTAAAGCAACTTAGAACAGATAGGGAACATTGCAGGCCCATTAGAGCAGAAATAGAAGTTTCAGGACTTTTATGTCACTCTTATAGGGAAAATCTATCACTTTAAGCCTTTAGGAACTCATCTATGTCTAGTCAAACCTCTAAAACAAAAACAAATAGAAGGGAATGTGCCAAGCACTGTCAAAGCTGCCTTCAAATTCACCCACCTCCACATAACTGTTTTCAGGTCTCAAATATAACCCACAGCAGGTGATAGCACTTCAAACACTCATCAACAATGACATACAACATTACCCTAGAGCCCCAGTGACCCTAGTCACCAATCAATAGGGATGTTAACATACAGCAAGACTGATATAAATTTTCAGTCTATTCTGTCACTGAACCAACAATGGAAACAGGGGCGATAGCCTTACAAAATTCAGAACTTTGCCAAAAACTGTGAATAAGTGCCAAAACTTGAAAAATCAATTACCATAGACAAGGTATCCTCCAAAAAGAATGAATAAGTTCCTAAAACAAATTGCCCCAACTTGAAACCCTCACACCAAAGTAACGAGACTCGGACCCGGGCCTGACTCTGCAAGGGTAACTCGACTCGTGTCTCGGCTTGGACTCGCCGGTGACTTGGAAAAGTGACAAAACCCTTGACATTTAGAGATTTTTAAGGATTTAAAGAACATTCCATGCACCCATTATTGAATAAAGCTGAAAGACACAATAACATGATGAAATAGAAGGTAATTTGGTCACATACATAAACATACACTGATTACATTGATAAGTACAAAGGTAAATACTAAATTGTAGTTGAAGGAATAGCAAAAATAGATATATAAAATCCATGAAACCCATCAAAATGTATATCAAATCCTTGAAATCCATGACATCAATAGTCATCATCAAATGTTCCAAACATGCGTTAAGATAGACAAAAAGTTAAAACAAGTCTATAGCTATGATCCTAGTCCTCATGCTCGTCCTCACCCTCAGCCTCAGAATAATCTATAATGTGCCTCCTAGTAAAGTGTCAAAGGTAGGTGTTGGATGACTGATTAGCCATAGCCTCTGCCTGTGAGGTGCCACTAGGATCAGCTGTAGCTCTCTGCTCCTCTGCTGTCATTAAAATGAAACTAGCAAATTTTTTGTTTATTTGGCGTTCAGATTTGCTCAGCCGTGGCCGGGTCAGGAGAGTCATGTAAGTCTCTCAAGGTGACCTGCTGAGCCAGGGTTACGGGTCATTTTGATCTGGCTAGAGCAACCCGACTCGGTTAACTAGAAGGCGGCCCGACTCATGGTGAGTCTCGTTACTCTGCCCACACCATGACTACCAGGAGCCTGTTTGGTTGGCATAAACATTGGTGCTGCTTCCGATACCGCCAAAACTGCTCAAAACTCTCTGAAACAGCCACTGAGGAGCAATGAAAGGCTGGTGCCTGATAACAGAAATGGAAAATCAATACTAAAATCCACTCATTATACAAACAAACCCTTGTACGGAAGCAATGAAGTAAGAGATGGCTGCAGAATAGGCAGAAAAGCGACCCAGCAAACCTGTACTACCAGCAAGGCATTTCTCCAATTGCCTAAAACAGAGAAATAGCAACAGTTCTGCAAGCAGCACTGTTAAAGGACAAACCAAAACCAATCTGAAAGAAGGTGAATCATACCCAAGAAATTTACAGTTGAAAACACTAGGAAAATCTTCATTTTTGGAACCCCAATATATAACTCTGAAAATCAGTGGTGATCCCTGAGTAGAACCATTCTAGACCATCTAGATTGTCCAATGCTTATCAAATCCAAAAATAGTGATCCAATGAGGGTTTTTTGTTTCTCACAAGTTTGAAGGAAGAAGACACACGTTCAATCTAGCAACCTTTTTCTGTGTACTCTTCAACATGCAAATTTGAGCCCAAACATTCTTTAATAGCTCTGGAAGGAAAATATAGGCCCATTTGAAATTTGAAATTATTCATTTCCCACCAAAAACACATTTCAAATTAACGAAGTAATTGTGTAAGCTCCCTTTCCCTAGCTGTGCACTTGAGGGGCCATAAAGTGACTATCTAAAAACATAAATAAGCGATAAAATAACGCTAAACATTCAAACTTAAATGCATATTTAAATACTCTCATCTGAGTTGCAGAAAACACTGCCAAGGCATCAAAAACCAAATTACTGTGCCCTTAAAGAAGTTTGGAGAACATTTCGAGAGTTTGAAAATGCTTCAGAAAGTGTATGTGCAATTTATAATGTTATCTGGGCTCAAAGTCATCAACAGAAACTAAGAAAGACTGAACCTCTGCACTGCAAGAAGGTAGTTCTCCCCAGCCCTCTTGAAACTTACTGGAAAACTCAGAAACTGGGCAAAACTCGCAGAACAATCTTGCTAAAAGTGGGGAATTACAATTTTTGTAAAAATACGCATTATAGAATGGGTGAATCTGGAACACTTGCTAACTGATGTCTTATGAAATGTGCTAAGGATTATGAGTAACTTGAGCCAAGACAGAAACGGGAGTTAATCAGATGGGACCAAAGTAAATGCTACTGGAGAATGATCAAATGTTCACATGCAAGCCTTTGATGCTAGAATTGTATAGCATACCAGATATTTATGGATTGTTAATGAACAAGGAATCATAAAGAACTTCAAATAGTTAAATTCCTGTTGAATTTTCTCGCATTTAGTTGCCATGGAAGAGTGGCGAATTGAATTCTTACTGGCAGAGAGTGTGCAATGAAACATTTGATCACTGAACAAATGCAACTAATAAATTTGTCAATGTGCGAGAACAGATTTCGCAGTACATGTTTTGAGAATTAGAGAAGCATCAAGTGATGAGAATGAACAAAGGCAACCAACTGCAAAGAAGAAGAAGAAGACAATGGTGACAACCTATGTTGACAGAGTGAAGGCCTAAGTGGAAAGAAGGATTCCATTTTGACGCTGTCTTAATTGACCCGAAAGGGAAGCCATATTGTGCAGGGTTACGATCACCATTTCTCTGCACCAATAATATTGTCTAATATGTAGATTAGTCTTGGATATGCGATCTGCAATCTGGCACCAAGGTGAGAATTTTATGAGTCTTTGGTGAATGAGTTTATAATAAGACAAGTGAGTATTACTGTTGGTGCAATTGTACGTTTTTGAGTAAGTTTGCTTGAATAGTTTGGGATCCAGTTGAATATTCCCACTTTTAAATATTAATAATGAGATAATGCCTTAATTGACTCTAATTGCCTTAATATGTAGCTGTGATGCTTTTCTTGGCTTTCACTACATTTGAAAAGGTTTCAATAGAGATGGCTTCAATTCTATGTGTGTCATGTAGTGTGAACAATTCGGTATTTTTTATTACAAATCTTTTATTTTGGAATCAATGGTAAAAGATCAAGTTATAAATGAAAACAACACATGGAATCTCAGTTGCTAATTTGGATTCGGGGACAGATTCGGGTTTGGGGTTTGGGTTCGTGAGTAAATATATGTGCATTATATATACAAAAAATTAAGAGAAACCCGTGGGTCCTCCTGGGTTCGTCGTGGGTTCGCTACAGGTCTGGGCAGGGTCCACCTGGGTGGACCCACATTCCAAAACGTGGACCCTACCTGGACCCACAGCGAACCCGGACCCACACGAACCCGGATTCAGATCCAGGCAGCTGGGTCCGAACCTGGTAACTAAGCATTGAATCCATTTGGTATGAAGAGGAAGGTACAGTCAACCTGAAAACCAACAAGATTCAAAAAGGTTTGGTATCTTTGAAAAAACTCTTTGATTTACATGGAAGAGTAAGCATTAGAATGAAAATTTTGAGAAGATGCCCAAAATAATAAAAATCAACTAATTTGGGATTTGAGATAACATTGTGTGGAACCATGTAATAGATTAATATTGTAATTAGATCCACTATAATGTTCCATGGGCAATGAATTTCTAAATGATTATTGAAGGACTCTTTAAAGCAAAACTGAACAGTAAATTAAATGATATGGACACTCTTAATGACGATGGGGTGGATCGTCCTTGGTCAGTCATAGCTTGCAGAACAGAATGCAGGTCCCAATCTGTGAGGGAGAAAAAAATTGTTGCCATCTGTGCAGTTTGGTGCTTCTTATTCATCTGGTCAGAGCTTTCTTGTATGATTTGTTATCAGATGGCTTCCCATCCAATGCCAGAGGTGTTATTAGATTCATGTTGGTCCATTGGGAAAGCCATTGAAGCAGCAGAGGACTTCAAAAATATGGAGAGTGATAATATTGAAAGGAGAAGAGGCTGTCTGAACACTTGGCAAAGGAAGTCAATGCACTTGGAGACCCGGTGCTAGATAGTTATGCTATTAAAATTCATACCAGAGTTTTCTAAAATTCGCAGCATAGAAAACAAATCGAAAGGCTATCTTACTGAAACTGATGCCCTTTCCAAATTTCAAAACAAACCCTTGAAATTGCTGTTCCCAGAAGCAGCTAAAAAAAGAGAAATGTAGACTCCTCTTGAGGCAATAGAGAACTACAATGAACATGCCCAACTTAGTAGTCCACAGAGAACAGAGCCCTAATACTGAGAAGCCCAGCACATTGTTGTCACTGTTATAACTTTTGTGCTAATGGTAATAAAGATATATAAACGGTTGATGGCTTAATTGCTAAAGACTCCCTTTTTATGTGTGAGAAAATCTATGGTGACTCACGCAGATTTGACTTTCCTTGGATTTATAATATAAGGCTTAAAAATAAAGATTTTTTCTTGAAAAGTATAAATTTTCTTAGTTGTATCCTCTGGTTATTCATCAAGAAGTAGGGTAATGGTCATATAGTTCTTGCTGAATGATTTTCTTTGCATTATTGTATTCTTCGGGAAATTTTTGTTTTAAGTGGGCACTGTTGATTTTTGACCTTGCCTAGGGTAAGACCTCTCAAGTTTTTGGTTTGAATCTGTCTTTGGTTTGGAAGTGATTGCAGGTTCGTTTTCATCCATTTCGTCAGGAAATTCTTGCAAGTGGAAGTTTGGATCATCAAGTACGCCTTTGGGATGCAAATACAGCAGAATGCATTGGTTCACGTGACTTCAGTAATATAATGCGTCTATGGATTCATGTTGAGTTTTGTAATTTACTTTATTAGATTAGGTTTTACTGACATAGTGCAAGTTAGTATTTGCTACTTCAAAACTCTCATGACTTGCAGTGTTGAAAATATTGCAGTAAATAATTGGTAAATTCTGTTGTGTTGTAGATCGCCCAATTGCCTCCATTGCATTTCATGCTCATGGGGATTTACTAGCTGTTGCTTCTGGTCACAAGGTAATAGAAATAGGCATTGAATTTGTATTTCTGTAAACAAAGGCTGTCTTCAAAATCAGTAGAACATGGACTTTACTTGTATTCTTTATTTTGTTTGACTGAACTGAGTTGAGCATTGTAGTTGGATACTTACGTTTTTAACAATTCACCAGTTATATATTTGGCGTCATAGTGCAAAAGGAGATGCATCTGTACCAATGATTGTACTTCGTACTCGTCGGTCTCTACGTGCTGTGCATTTTCATCCTCATGCTGCACCAATTTTGTTAACTGCTGAGGTGTTGAAACTTGTCTCTTCTAATGTAATTTGTTATTTGAAGAAATCAATCTTGCGATAGAGTTGATAATGAAAACAGAAGGAAAATAAAGGAAGTCTGCTCAGTAATTTGGTTACAAGGAAATAATGGATCGAATCATTTAGTTTACATTTAACTAAATCTGGCTTTTTAGCTTGCAGGTTAATGATCTTGATGCTCCTGATTCTCCAATGACACTGGCTACATCTCATGGATACGTACGATACCCCCCACCTGATGTATTCTTCACACCTGTCAATATTGGCAGAGATTCTTCAAATCCCATTTCTACTCCTAGTTTAGGACCCTTGATGCCATTTCCTCGCCTTCTGTGGCCTCATGCCACTATAGGCTCAAATAACATGACTCTTTCACAATCTGATGGCTTGCGGGTTGATTCTAATGCAAGAGATTCTGAAGCTGAAAACACAGAAACATTACAATTGGTGAGAGAACTAGATTTGCAAGCAAGGGGTACTCCTATGGAAGTTCCAGAAAATGCGAATACTTCTACTTTTACTGGGGAATTGCTTTCCGAATCGCTAAATCCTGGCAGAGGTTCTGAGAACATGACTAATAGTAGGCAGCATAATGAGCCAGAAAACACTGTCTATGAGTCTGGGGTTGACATGTTGTTGAGAGCTGCAGAAAGGCATATGACGGATTATCAAAGGGATTCTGTCAGTATTTCAGATGTGTCTAATCAAACTGGAACTTTAAACAGAGCTGAGCCTGGACATGAAGAACTTGGTGAAAGCTCAATTTCCAGGTCACCTTCAAGCCAGGAAGGTCAAATGATAAGATCAAGTTCAATTCTCTGGCCCTTAAATATTTCTCAAAATGTTAATGTTCAGCTTCTTTTAGGGGGTCGGCAACTTAATCAGTTTCTTCCTCTTGGAGATCAGCCTGGTTGGGAGTTCTCTTTCCTGCAGGGGTGGGTGATGGGTCAGACACAAGCTGGTTTACATCCAGTCCTACCTACAAGTGGCCCTACACACATGCAAGCTATTCCATCCGATGTTCGTATCACTGTTGCAAATCAGTTACAACAGAATGCTTCAGTGTCATTGGCATCAGCTACACTGGCTGCTAGTATGCCCACAGACAGAATTCATGGAAGGTCTGCTGGGCGTCATCGATCACGTTCCCGATTACACTCTCAGGCAAGTAGTGGGTTGGGTTTGCATCTTGGAACTGAAAGTGCACAACCAATTTTGAGTACCGCTGAAGCTGCAGCTGCACATGAAGCTTTTGCTGCTACTGCTGCAGCTGCCGAGCTACCATGCACTGTTAAGTTAAGAATATGGCCATATGATATTAAGAACCCCTGTGCATCGCTTGATTCAAAGACATGCCGCTTGATCATACCACATGCAGTTTTATGCAGGTATTCTATCAATTCACTTCACTGCGTTTCAGTTGCTGAGAATTTTAAGTTATAATGGATAAATTTGTGATGTTAGCTATGAAGGCATTATTGGCTTTTAAATAATTGTGCAATGTCTATGCAATATGAAGCTATAAATACTTGGAAACAAGTGCTGTGCAACCATACCATATTATTGTAGAGCTGAACATCATAACATTTCCATATCCTGCATTGAATTTTCTTGTTATGTTTGATATGATTCAAACCATTTAGAAATCCCTTATTGTGCTTTTTGCAACACTGGCTGGTCTTATTATATATTAAAAAATGAATTTGTTTTCCATGTCTGTATTATGTTATGCAAATTTTTCTTTATACCGAGACTTTGAAATTAACTTTTGTAGTCAGCATATTTGATAACTTTTTCACCTAAGAAGGATGCTTCAGATGTTTATTTCTGCATTTCACAGTTTATAATATCAAAGCAAAAAATACTTGGATGCAAGGCCAACCCCTGTCTGATTTTTCTCTCCTGCTGATGAGCTACTCCTTTGAGTGCTAAACTAGTCCTATCACTTTGCAAATTGACCTTGTCTTTACATGGAATTATCTTGTAAAATGCTATTTACATATGAATGATCTGTATTACATGCTTGATGTAATTCTAACTGATAACTCATACTTCAACTTAAGGATAATTTATGTTTATAATTTGGATGATACAGTGAAATGGGGGCACATTTTTCACCTTGTGGGCGTTTCCTAGCTGCTTGTGTAGCGTGTGTACTTCCATCTCAGGAGTCTGATATGGGTCTGCTGTCTCAGTCAAATTTTGGTCCTGGAGGGACAGCAACATCTCCAACACGGCATCCAATATCTGCTCAGCAGGTGGTTTATGAGCTTCGTATCTATTCACTTGAAGAGGCAACGTAAGTGTCACAGCATACACACATGCCTTTTATTACTGATAGAAGATTAGAAAATGATACAGTAATCTGCTATATAATGTTTGCCAAAGTTGAATGCCTGCGAGTATAATTTATTGATCTGTTATTCCATTGTATGGTCTTTTCGGTTGTCAGTATTATTTGACTAATGTTGCTAACATGTGTGCCTGCCCCAAATTTATTTTCTCTGTTGCAGATTTGGAGAGGTGCTTGCATCAAGAGCTATTAGAGCTGCTCATTGTCTTACATCAATCCAGGTAACTCATCTTTGTGGTTAATCTACAACCCAATAATTTAGAATTCTCTGTTGTATTTATGTGCTTTTGCTGCTTGCTATATGCTTTCTAGGTCTTGTTCAAATGGAAGATCTTAAGTTTGTTTGATTTATGATTATGTTAATGTTTATTGTATTGGCTATTCATTGTGACCTGAAGAATGGTTTCTGAATTTGTTATTCCTGTTAAAGAACTAGCTCCTTTTACATTAAATTGTGTGTAAAGTATTTATGCAGAAATAATTAGACTGGCTTATTGATTTAGATCCTTGTGGGCTTCCCTTTTCAGTTTATTCTTTATTCATCTGTGAGTAATTGCTAGTGCTCCAATATCAACTTGATTTAAACGTATGTCAGACAGAGGCTCTGTAGAACCCTTAGGCAAACAACAGAAGAACTCACCTTGAAGAATTTCAGGAAATCCTTTACAGTGGTGCACACACAGATTATTTAAATAAGTGTTGTATTCTCAGAGTGTAATGCCCCATCTGGATCTATCCACAAAGAGAGTCATTAATGCTATTAGCTGTTTGGTATAATAATCCTGAATCTGATCTTGGTTCGTGCAGTTGCTCACAATGATATTTTCTGATCTGAATCTGTGCTTTTTACTTTACCGCTGTGCATACTTCGATGTCCCTTGATAATTTTTGCTCTTAAGCGTTT
Organism: Cupressus sempervirens; assembly: GCA_028749045.1. Lineage (NCBI taxonomy): Eukaryota > Viridiplantae > Streptophyta > Pinopsida > Cupressales > Cupressaceae > Cupressus > Cupressus sempervirens. Next base: position 487,429,357 of record CM053790.1, read on the forward strand.
AGTAATTTGCCAATAATATCTGCTCTCAAGGTTTGAAACAATCTGCTTAAGTCTTTTTTGAATAGAAATAATATGTAATGTCCCCAGTTGGGACCTTACCGGACTTTAGAATTCCCTATTAGAATTTTGATTGGTAATATCCTTTATGAAAGTACTTATATATTCACTTCTGCCTGGTCAATATATCTTTACTTGTGTGTGTGTGTTTACTCCATGCCCTTTCCTATTTCAGAATTACTTCCTTTTATATATTTCAGTGGAGGAAGTTGCAACTCTTCATCTAGCAAAGGATGCAACTCTTCAACTAACTATGGGGTTGGCCCTAGAACATCACCTATCAATTCTGGTTGTCCCTTCAATGCATGGGGGTTTACATAACTAATTCCAAGGCAGTCCTATATAATTCGCTTTAAGTTTATTCTTTATGAGGCCGGCCCTACCGAAAAGATTGTTGCTTAGAATTTACTAAATTCCCATTAATTAGGTCTCCTAGGGTTATTTGAAAGGTTGGCATTCTATTGATTTATAGCCCTAATGTCATCCATTAAAGCTGCAACCTGTCTTTTCAGGGAAGGGGTGACAAGGTATACCCTTGGGTTCTTGAAAGTCTATTTAATCGTGTTAAATGATCTCTTGAAACATTAACAGATCTTGAGTTTAACATCCTGTGCTTCTACAAAATTTTGCTGTGCCACTATTCTATAAGAACCTTTTTTACTAAGTAATTTCTTAATCCTTTGGGAGGTAACAATTTCACTTGGCGTATCCTTATAAGTTACTTTTTTCTATTTGAACTAAAAACCATTATTAATTTTGAAAATTAAAAGACGCCATTACCAATTGTTTAAGTCATTGCACACTTAAAATGACATTTGCTTCCATTCAGGATAGCAAACATATTGAATCTAGCTGATAATTTTCCATTTACAGATTTTTTGTTTTATGATGTCCATACAACTGTGAGGAAGTCGTTTCCTATTAGCTATCATGACCTGTAAATTAGAGATTGAATACACAAATCAGTGGAGCTCATTAGCCAATTCTGAAAATAAAACAACACTAAAAACTATATTAAAAATATAAACGATGCTTTGAAGTGCAAATACAACTTTTGTGCGAGATTTTCCTTGAGAAATCATAGATTTTTTGTCCTCCAATCTCCAAGAATTCATGGTGTTGAACAGAAATACTTGTTGTTGAACACAAGTACTGAAGCGGCGAAGAAAACTGATAAATTGGTAATGATAACAATTGGAGTAGTAGTCTGGCTCATTTAGAAGTTGGGGCAAAGATCTTATAGCCCCAACATGTAAGGATACATAATCATATTTAAATACTCAAAATAGGCCCTTTAAAAGAAATTTCATAACCTCACCTTTATTCTTGGCTATTATCAGATGGTAAAAATGATCTTATTTCACCCACTTACAATTGGCATAAAAATAATGAGATGTTCCTTCAACATGCAAAAGGATAACATTTTATTTATTCAAGATTCTTTCCCAAAATAAGCTCTTTGTAACTCCCTCACAGATGCTAACTATAATTCCCAATCACGAGCTGTAATAGAATCTGTCATAACCCTATCTTACAATCTATCATAAAGTAGAGATGGCCAAATGCTTTGTGAGTTACAATATTCTCTTACGATGGACTCCCACGCCCCATTGGACAATCATTTGGTATTATTAATATTCATTTGGCTCTTTCACCATATTTGAGAAAAAAAAATTAACTCTTGTGAAACCCGGGGACTCACACCCCTCCCAAAACATTGAAGTACTTGTCCTTGGGACGTCCCCGTGTTGGGTAATTGAAGTACCCGAGTACCTCCACCTTCGTCATTCCACAACCATGCCATTCCCGGGACATTGAACTTGAATCTCTATTTGAATTTTGATTTTCGAATGCTACTATTGGGTATGTACTATGCTACTATGTTGAATGTTCAATGATCTTGGTTCGTGTTGCAATTTTGCTAGGTTGAAGTATTTCAATTTGGTATGTTATACTGAAACATCATTTCATAACTATCATTTTAAGTTCTATATGTATAGTGTACAACACCCCTTTGCCCCTTGCTGCCATCCTAAAATTGAGGCCCTTTGTCCCCTTGTTCAAAAACTTATTCCAGTGTCCACAACGTATCCCAACGCTGGTGTTACACTGATTAATTCAGGTCCATATAATTGAAATTAATTAAAATATTTTCCTTGCAATTTCCCCTTAGTAGTGTCCCCTTTTGGGATGACCATGTACCATGCCCTAAATTTTCAAATCCAAAATGAAATTGGAGAATTAATATATCTAGACATGTATTATATCGTGAATAAGATGAGATAAGCGGTATAAATTTCTGAAGTTTTTTTTCTCTTATCAGGTTTATCTCTTAGCTCAATCTCCTTTATAAAATGGAACTCTTCTAATTAGTCTGTTCCCAAAATCTGAATAATACTCCTTTATTGTTGCCCCTTTTGTTCTTGGATGAAATCTCCTTTTCTATTTTACCGGTGGAATGGTCACCACCTTTCATTATAATTGGGTCACCACTTTTCATTGTTGCCTTTTAAAATAATATTTTGCTTTCCAAATTGTTCTCCTCAAACAGTACATTCTCCCCTTTACATCTTCCAATGTGGGGGAGAGTCATACCTCTTCATCATGCCTGCCCTTTGCAAAGGTCGCAAATTTTCACAAGTATTACTCTCTGGATTAGTCACAACCCTTCACCATTTATGTGCTTTGAAAGAGTCACAACCCTCATAATTGTCCTCCTTTGAAAGAGTGACAAACCTTCATAATTATTACCTTTTCAAAGAGTCAGCACCCTTCATAACTTTTATCATTTGAAGGAGTAATTTTCTTATTTTCTTTACCTCTTCTATTAATTCTTCCTTGCTTGGCATCTTCCCTTTTCTCCTCCTTCTCTCCCCTTTTTATATCTCATGTTTGAGGGAGATAACTTTTCATTTTATGCCTTTTGACCCTTCATTAACTTAAGTAAATTTTAATTGTTATATTTTAATTTTTTAAAAATTATTATTAATAATCATTAAATCCTATTTAAAAAAGGGAACATCACATCGTCAACGAGAAATATAGGAATGATCTTTGTGCCGAAAAGATTAAATTAACTAAACAAGGGACATTACATATACTAAGAACAAATTTGCTCCTAACTTTTCAGATCATATATGGTTGTATCTTATATAAGAACACAATACTTCTTGTATCCAAAACCTAGAAGGAGAAGATAATAATACATTTATGGTTATTCACCTTGGCTTTTAAAAGACATATTGATAGGCGAGAGAGCTTTTACTTAAAGCATCTCAAGGAGGATGTGAGTGGGGATATTAGAGAGTGCATGACTTGCAAATGGAATAATTTCGAGCATACTTTCCAGCAGGTTGCTACTTCCAATCATAAATGGGAAAGTATATCAATGGATTTTATGATAAGCCTTCCTGAATTAAATATCAAGGATTGTATTTTTGTCCGAGCAAATTGTTAACTAAATACACACATTTCTTCTCCTTTTCTGTTGGGTTTTGAGCATAATAGGTAGTTAAGTTTATTTTCAAACAAGTAATTTGTCTACATGGCTCACTCAAGTCCATTTTTAGTGTTAGGGCTAGCAAATTCCTCAACAACTTTTGATGGGAGTTATTTTTGCTTGACTAGGACCAAACTTACTCCTAATACAGGACCAAGCTCACTCGTAGTACCAATTATCATCCCTGGATTGATTTTTAGACATAGTAAATATGTTTGTCTAATGGTACTTGAGGAACTATGTCAGAGATCAACAAACAACATTGATGAAGTGTTTTCATATTGGAGGGCAATGCCATAATGCAACTCACTACATGTCCATTGGCATGGCATGAAATTATTCATGACCTATAGTATGATGCATTTACCTTCGCTATTTGGTGTTCATTGAAAACATGATACTAACATTGGTTACTTGTAGTGTATTTGAGACATTTTGAGGTTTTGATGCCATTTAAAAATCATTGGTAACATGCCCAAAATCAACAGAAGCTATATAGAAAATTAATACCAAACACAGAGATCATTTGAGGTTGGATATATGGTTTTTCTCTGCTCGCAACCATGTAGGTAGACTTCCATCAAGTAGAGGTTGAAAGACCTAAATCCCACTTTTGTGGACCATACAGAGTTTCTAGGAGATTTGGTGAGATGGTCTATAACATGGAGTTGTTAGTTGGCAGTTGGATTCACAATATTTTCCTTATGTTTAACAAAAAAAGCACTAGACCAACTCATTGTACCATTAGTTGATTTGCTATTCTTAGGTGATGAAGGGAAATTCATATTGGTTAGAAAGGTTGTAATTGACTCATGAGAGAAGAAATCCTAAAATAAGATTGCCATAAGATGTTTAGTCGATTGAAGTAGCTTTCACAGGGAGGATGCTACATGGGAGGTGTTAAAAGATACTTGAACATCCAACACTGCATTGCTTGTGGGTAAGCAAGTTAGGAAAAGGTGGATTTGTAATGTTCCATAACATTGAATGTGCGCTTTGTCTGTGGTTGGAATGAAGGGGTCAATGTTGTCGATCTTTCATTTACAATGAAGCATCTAACACATTACCAATTAGAATAGAACAAACAAGTCTCTTTATAGAAGCAACTAAGTTTGTCAGTTAGGAAATCACTTAATAGAATAAGTGATTGTTTTAGGTTTTGATCTTATATCTGTGCACACATATTAGCTAATTTAACTATTTGAGGGTTATTGTTCAGTTAACTAGCAATAGTTTAGTGAGTTAGTTTTTTTGTTAGTTGATACCAATTATTGATTGATTTCTGTGATTGGGTATTGTTGGGGATTTGAGAATATAGAAATCCATTAGTTAAAAGAGAAGATATGTTCCAAAAACTGAAAATGACCAAAAATTAGCTTTAGGAAGTTGATTTTTTGCTATAACAGCTTAGTCATTGATGACAAAACCCTTTACGCGAAGCGTATGTGTAAGGTTTAGATTTTTAATGCTTCCCTCACTAATTTGCATAGTTACACCACCCTACGAGACGGGGGGACAAGTCTTCGAGACGAGGGGATAGAGGGACCTTGATTTGGGGACGGCGGGGGAATGGTGGGGGGATGATAGCGGGGGACCGGGGGGGGGGGGGGGCGGCGGGCGCGGCGGCAAGAGGAGTAGGGGTGTATATAATAGACATATGGTACTTAAAATGCTAGTTATGAAAAGATGTACTACAATTATACAATATAACTTGATATAATCATATAAAGATGTAAAAACCAGTAAACTTAAACAATAAAAAATTAAAATTGAAAATTGCATTGAAGTTTTGAACTGGAACATGATGATTCATGATCAAATGACAAACAAACAATGAACATTGACATTGAACATCAGCAAATATTAGTTTATATATCAATCTTCAGATCAATAGTATGAGTATCTAGATTCTACTATCTAAAAGTAATCAATGATCATATGAGTCATGACATAAAGATGATTACAGTAAGTATCATGTGCCATGAATCATGATATCAGAATAAGTATATAATATTATAATGCAAACAAAAACTACAAGTCTCCCTGCACCCACAATAAAGTAGACTCCGTCGCGTCCCCCCACAATGAAGGAGACTCTGTTGCGTCCCCCCGCACCCATATAGGAGACGTCTCCCCATCTCGGAGATGTCTCATTGTCTTTGGTGGAGGTGGCATAAGTGGTGCCACCTGAAATGCCGAGACGCCGTCCCCTCGTCTCGGGGATGTCCTCATCTCTGAGACGGCTCCGTTTTTTGGGGGGGGGGGGGGAGACGCGTCCCCGTGTTACACTAGATAATTGCAAACTCACCCCCCCTTTCATAGTCCTCAAGCTGATGCTCCAACATATGTCCTTTCCAATTGACACTAACTTTAATAATTATTTGTAAATTCAACATTTGTGCTTGGTAGAATAAAAAAGAGAAAGGTAGTGAGAAAGGAAGTATCTTAGAACAAGAAAAAAAAATAAAAATAGAGAGATAGACAAAGGAAATTGAAAGTAGAATGGAATGGCAATTGAAAAATGAATATATTAAGGAAAGGATACAAGGAAAGATATGCCACTTCAAATTTGCTGCTCCAAATGCACTATGGGCTCCTCCAAATGCACTGTGGGCTGCTAGAAAAATGCACATGCATGCACAATTTGATCTTTATTTGTTGTACAAATCTGTTGGCAGTGTCTTGCTACAATGTCTTCTTTTTGCTTTCTGTGATTTTTTGCCTTTGTCAAGGATGCAACTTGCAAGTGACGCCTCTTTCCTTTAAATGCATTCTTTTTTGGACTTTTCAGGGTTTTCAGTCATTTTTTTGGTAAAGAATTTTGAGCAGTTATTATGCAGCCAAGTTTGATCCATGGGATTTGTGAGGCAAGTCCAGTGAGTTATTTTGGCTTGGCTAGGCTTGTTGATTGGGCCAAGTACCTGACAAATCTTGTATTAGAAGTTAGATTTGTACTTAAAGAATTATGAACATGCTATTAGTGTATTAATTGTATGCTTTTGCCTTCTGATGTGGTTTGCATTTTTCATCTTGTGATTTTCTGTTCCTGTCAGCTCCCTGGATTAACAAAAACAAAATAAAGAAGAAGTATTAAATTTTAATAAAAATTCAAGGATTTATTTATCCTACACATTGTCTGGTTTAACTTCTTATTATAGGCTGCCAGAAGAATGACACATTTACATTTTGGTTTATTATTTTTAATATATTCCATATTTGTATTACGTTCTTGCCCTCTGTTGCAGTGCTTTCTAATTAACTTGGTTTTTGTAAATGTTTCATGACAGTTTTCACCAACATCTGCACATATACTTCTAGCTTATGGTCGCCGTCACAATTCTCTTCTGAGAAGCATTGTTGTCGATGGAACCGACACTGTACCTATCTACACAATCTTAGAGGTTTGGTGCTTTTATGTACTGTAAAAATGGAGCTCAACATCCAAACGGTGGAATATGTTAAATTGGATAAGTTACATATTTAATTATTATCAGCATTGGTTTCTTCCTTCTCATCAAGATGACACAATGAATTTCACAGTATCTAACAAGGATCATGTCATGCAGTCAAGAATTGTTGCTGTTGATTGCCTGTAAAATCAAGATTTATTGTATATGATTTTGGATGTGGTTTTGGATATGCTTTTGTGAGTGGTTTATTGTAAAAGACTTCATGTGCATTCTTGAAAATTGCTATAGATGAAATGTAGCATTTCTTTTGCATATTGGTTTGAATTAATATAACTATTTAGTTTGGTAATAGATTGGTTGATTTTTTTTGAAATAATTAATTTGTGATATCATATTTACTTGCCAAATTTGGATCCATCCCCAACATTAGTTGAAGCACCATTAGTAGTGAAATGGTAGAAATCAGGTTAACTAACAAAGAGACGCTGTTACAAATATATGATGTTGTTGTTTACATTTAAAATTATATAATTTGAGCCTGTTCATTATAGCATGAAAGATCATATTTTTAACGCTTTAGTTTTCTTTCTGCATATTGTTTTTGATTAAGGGTAAAACAGATTTTGAAGGGGCCTCAAAACACTATACTGACTTTGATGGGATTTTTAATCCAACTGCAAACGGTTGCAAAAGATAGAACACATGCCAACAACTCCCCTGCAATTAGCTAAAGAGCAGCAACCTAAAGGAAGTTAAATATGAAAAGCTCCAGTTGCAACAGCAGAATGCCGAAGCGACTAAACCGAAGGGTTTTGATAGCCTCCCACTACCTGATCAATGGGTTTTGAAAAATGCTCCCATAACTTTGATACAATCAAAAGCTCCCTTTTTATAAAGACTTCTCCTCAATAGGAGTGAAAGGGGAGAAAACAGGAACAAAACCAACATCAGCCCCCATCAGCTAGCACTCAATGAAAGGGCAGCATCAATCCGCTTGCATCAGAACACCACCTCTCCTATGCAAACCTTCTCCACTTCAATAGGAGAAGCCATGGAATGTCTCCACCTCTATAAGAGAACTCTCCACCTTTGTAGGAGACTAATTAGAAGATGATAGGGAAGAAGAAAAATAGGCCCTCAGCAGAAAATTAGTAAAGTTAGGAATGGGAGCCCTCTCAACATTCACCAAAAAAAGCACTTCTCTTCCACAATAGAAGAAGAGACCCTTAACTTAAAATAGAAATCTAGAATTGGCCTAGATGAGGCCAAGGCAATCAGATAGACCAAATCCACAGGCTCAAAATGGGCATAGAAGAGAAGCAAAAAACTATCATATCAAAGAAGAGAAGCAAAAAGCTATTGTACTTCAAGCATCAAAGCTGCTGAAAACTGACAAGCTCTTGCCGAATGACATCGGACCAAGAACCGAGGGAGAAGCACCCCTACACCCAGCACTCTATACTCACCACTAAGAGAGCAGCAAACAAGCCTGCATTAGAGGAAGAGCCAACAACAGCCAAACCACATTCAATCAAAACCAGATCAAATAATTCTCATTGGCAACCACAAACTTCCAACAAGGGTAAGGGTAAACCACAACCCTGCTACGACATGACCATTTCCACTCCAAAGAATTTGAACCAATATAATCACCTCAGATCCAACAGCCCAAGTCAAAAATAACCCCCTCCTTTCCACAGCAACAAAGAATGAAGCAATGACAAAAGCCCAAATGACCTTGGAAAAGGCAGCCTTCGCAATCTCCTCCTCTGCCCACCAAAGAGACAAAAGCACTACTGGAGCACAAAAGTATTGCCCAGGTAAGTGGTAAATAATTGAATGAATTAATGAATGAGCAATATGATCTTTTATAGTTTACAAAGGTGCTGTTTCTATTGCTAAATCATTAGAAACATTCTAATAATGATAGCATAATAACAATATTAGAAACATTCTAATATTTACAAGATTTACAATATTGATCATTAAAATAATAAACAAGATACTATGGATATTTTATTCTAATACCCTCCCTTAATGGTCAATCTGTCAACACACCAAGGAGCACCATGAACTTAATAAACTCATCTGCAATGAGGGACTTGGAGGTGAGAATATTTGCAATCTAATTCACTGTGTGAACATACTACAAGTCCACAGATCCATCTTCAACCATTTGACAGATGAAGTGACAATGAATGTCAATATGTTTAGTTCGCTCATGGGAGATTCCATTTTTGGCAAATTTGAGCACCTCTTGTTTTTCGCAGAAGGGGGGTGAAGGGCCTACTTGAGATATATGGATGTCAAGAAGCATCCTTCAAATTGAGACTGCCTCCCAACCTCCTTTGACTGTTCCCCTGTATTTAGTTTCATTATCGCGATTCTGCCCAAATTGAAGACATAACTGAAAGTGGACTTTTTGTCATCAATTGAACCTCCCAAAATAGAATGTGTAATTGATGAGTCTTGGATGCACTTCAGGTCTAGTGGTGGTGAGACATATCAAATTGCCCATTAGTTGCTTGAATGTGGATTCATTATCAATAGGAGAACCAGATTTGGCCGGCAACCCCAGACCAAACTCTGTAGGTGTAGTTGCAGGTTTGTCTAGCAAAGCCCTTGCATACTTAGACTGAGAGATGAAGATGCCATGAGATTGCTGCCAAATTTCAACACCTAGGCAATAGTGAAGAAGCCCACGTCGGTCATGTCAAAAGACTGACATAAATTCTATTTGATTCCTTGAATTAAAGATGCCTGAACTACTGGTGATTATAAAAAAATCAACATATATATCCTGAAGGATATGTCATTTCTAGTAGTCTTGACATAAAGATGGAGTCATGAATCCTCTAGTGACCCTGATTTATAAGGTACTTATCAACTTTCATGTACCATGCACGAGGAGCCTGTTTGAGGCCATAGAGTGCTTTCACCAATTTGAGTACCTAGTGTTCTTTATCGGAAACCTTGAATTGAGAAGGTTGCATCATGTAAACCTCTTTTTGAAACTCACCATTCAGGAAGACACTCTTTACGTCCATTTGATGGACCTTCCAGCCACATTGAGTTCCTAGGGCGAGGGCTAATCTGGTGGTTCTTATCTTTGCTGTCAGAGCAAGTTCCCTTCTAATCATTTCCTTTACACTGAGAGAAGCCTTTGGCAACGAGACAAGCCTTGTGCTTATCTAAAGTACCATCAACCTTGTAGTTGACTTAATAGACCCATTTGCATCTGATGGGTGACTTTATAGACAAAAAGTAGTGAAGCCTAACCAGAGTCTATTTCTTGATAGCTACGATAGGAGAGCGGTTGACAAGCTAGACAATAGCGTTGACTATGTCAGTCCAACATTTCTTTGGAACACTTTAGCAATCAAGCATAGATCTATCAACTTGGATGATTGTGCGGTTTCTTTGCTAAATAACACCATTTTGCTGAGGGGTGTAGGGTGTTGTTGCATGGTGTTTTATGCCATGTTTACAAAAATTGGAGAAGGCAGAGGAACACAATTCTCCGCCATTGTCAGTTCTAAGAGTAACGATATGTTTAACAAACTTGTTTTCTACAAATGCTTTGAACTTTTGAACAAAAGAAACACCTCTGGTTTTTGATGATGGAACTATAGCACTTTTTATGACTGAAATCAACAGAAAGTAAAAAAAGTACTCGAAGTTGAAACACTGATATGAATATGGATGAGTTGTGAGAAGCTCTCTAGGAATCACCATTTCAAAACGAGATGCGATGTTGCTTCACAAATTCCATGGCTTTGGGTTTGAGTCTCCGACAGTCCAATGACAAGATCTTCCCGAACAAGCTGAGAAATACAGTCCACATTTAAGTGCCCATACTGCTAACGCCAGTGTGCTAATAGAGGAGCACGGGGCTGCCATGGCAAGCTCCTGAGAGTCACCAGAGTCAACAAGTTTGAATAGACCATTGTCCTCAAGACCCACAACAACAGTAGACTTGGCCTCCCTATCAATGATGCTGCACTAATGTGAACTGAAGGTTGTGTCTAGCCGAGAAGAATGTTTTAGAATTTGACTAATTGGGAGAAGGTGAGTTCCATTCTTGGAACATAGATCATATTGAGAAAAAATCAGTTTCCTTTCTCCAGATTGGATTTGTATATTGCCCTTTCCAATAATGGTTTACTCTTCCCCTTGAAAAATAGCTGAATCTGAGAGTGGTTGAAAATTTGTGAGCCAATTCCGACGATGAATGAAGTGGCAGGAGGCAACCAAGTCAATATACTAGGCAAAATATTTTACATGATCTGTAGGTCTTTAAGCCATGAAAGCGTTTAAGGCAGACTCAATTTTCTCAGTTTGCTCTGCTATATTTGCTCTAGACCATGAACCAAATTGCTTGGCTTGCACAACTAAGCGTTTACGACACTCCGGCTTCATATGACCAAACTCATAGCAGTAGTTGCACTGAATATGTTTATTCTTTGAGGCTTCTAACTACCGAGCAGAGGAATTCTGTCGAGAAGATTGATAAAGCTGAGAGCTGGCTGAGAAAACTTGTTCGTGGGATGATGAACTAGTATGACTGTCGAATTGCCATTTCCAGCAGTCTTGTTGTAAATGATCAGAAAACATCACGTCAGCATGAGTGGAAGCAACGTTGAGAGGCTCAACAAAGTGTTCATAGGAAGACGAAAGGCTTTTCACTGTTATCACCACCGTGTCTTCTTCCACTCTGCATCCAATTACATTCAACTGGTCCCAAATGTCCTTGAGTTTATTGAGGTGAGCTTTCCGAGACACCTGCTCATCCAACATGATTGTGAACAGCACGTTCTTTAACTAAGTTATCGGTTCGAGTTTGATTCTATGTTCATGTTTGAAGATCTGGTTCGCTGGCACGACAAAATTTTGGAAAGGGGTCTGGGTTTGTTTGGGTTCGTTTGTACAAAAACATGTAAAAATTATATATATACATATTTATGAAGTCTAGAAGCATAAGCTAAAATTAGAATGTCAAATACTATCATAAAATCATATGATTTAAACAACCAAAACACCATAAACTTTAAACTTGTATTCATAGCATCATGAATCGTGGTCATACCATCATATATGTTCAACATCATCAAAGTTTCAAAGCATTAAAATTAAATCATGATTCGTAACAGCAAGTTCAAGTAAAATTAAGTCAAAACATTATAAAATTTGCAAAAAAATGCACTTTTTGGCCGTCCACAGTGCCCCATTCGATCAAGTTTGACCTTGTTTCGATCTGGGCAAGCCAAATTGGCCTGGGTTCAAACAGTAGAAACACGTTTGAACTGGGGGTCAGATTTTCGAACCCTGTCCCACTGGGTGGACTGTACCTGGACTAGGTACCTGTTTGAACCCAGGCCTGATCTGGAGGGTGTTTAGGCGAACCAGGGTAACTAAGTTCTTTATAAATGCTTGACTCTTATCAGAGGTTTCATGCAAATCTTTTAGATGGCTTCAAGTTTCTGCAGAAGTTTTGCCAGAGGGAACTTGCGACTAAGAGTTTATGGAGCATAACAACTTCTGATTTTGGCTCATCAAATTTTTCTGCTCCTTGCCTCTATCTGCGGGACAATTGGTCTTCACAAAACAATTTTGTCAAGACATCTATATTCAAAGATTGTCATCATATGTTGCTTTCAGGTATTGTAGTTTCTGCTGTTGATTTTTTGACTATCCTCAAGAAATTTTTTTGTCAGAGATGCCATAATTAGAGACAGGTCAAAGGTGGTTGATTGGATGATAGCATGAATATCAAGGCAGAATATGTTCATTGTGTGAGATCGTGGAATGAACATATACTGAGATAAAAAACATGCATTGATTTCAAGATTGACTAGTAGATTCCCAGAACAGATCCCAATGCTGGAATTTTGAAAGATCCAGGTTTTTTTGACAGAGACCCAGACGAGATATAAAAAATCTTAGGAAAACCCAGATAATAGATTTCTCAGAAAGTTTTCTGAAAAACCTTGCCATGGGCTTTAGAAAGTTTGCAGCAATGGCGTCTGAAAGAATTACCAAAAAATGACTTCAGAAAGTCGGTAATGGCGTCTGCCAAAAAACAATAACCCAAGAAATGTTTGTGTGAGCCAAAAAACTTAGGAAACAGGCTGGACATCGAATAAAACCCATTGGGTTGTTGCTGTACTGGCTTATCGATGTCTGTTTGAATGTAACATGGGTTGCAGAAGAAAGAAAAACAACATGCCAAAAAATGACACTTAACAGTGGTCGTACGACACGGAGAAGAGAAGAAGACACTGGCTGGAAGATGGCGGCCATGATGAGAGAAGGCACAGGACAGGGTTAACAAAACCCAAGAAAATGGAAAATGTGTTTCCAAACCCACGAGAAAAACCCCCAGAAATCTGCAAGAAAAAAGAGCCTTTAAACACCAGCAAAAGATGCTTAATTTGCAGATTAATTAAGAAACAATTTTGAAAAATTTAAAGATTAATTTCATAAAGAAATGACAATGGAAATTTTCTGAAAAATTACTTAGCTCTGATATCATATTACACAGGTGATTGATAAATAACTGAATGAATAAATGAACGAGCAAGACACTCACTTATAGTTTACAAAGATGACTTTTCTATAACGAAACAATCGTCGTTATTAGAAAGAATAATAACAATATTAGAAACATTCTTATGTTTACAAAATTTAGAATAATCCTAAATAAGATATTACGGAGATATTATTCTAATGAAGAGAGCAGAACTCCCAATGCTAAGAATGATAAAAAACAGGCAGACACCCCTTGCAATACCCTTAAAACCACAAGGGCACCGGGCACCTTGGTTGTCTAGCTATCCTGCATGTTGGGGTGTTCTAGCTTTGGAGTTGGAGGACTAGCTTATTGGGTTAGTGAAGATGTAGTACTTGGTCATTATTGGGTTGTTGGTAGTTGCTGTGTTAACTGAGTGACTCGGTTAATGAAGATGTTCGGTGATGCTTATGGTACTCGGCGTACACTGGGAGCTTGGTTCATACTATAAGGCTTGGTTATGCTTGGTTGCAGTGTTGAATGAGTAGCTCAGTCGATGAGGGGGCTCGGTTATGTCTGGTGGAATGCTGACACTCGGCATGGTTTTGCTTTGATGCTCAGTTTGGTCTTGGTTTTGTGTTAATCAAGTTGTCTGTGGTCAGCCGACTTATGCATTTAATTTGGGTTATATGTATTTAATTTCTGTTGTGAGACGACTTGTGGCTTGAGGGGTGTATTTAATGTAAAGATTTATTTAATTTGTAATTGGCTAGGACGATCTGTGGCTTAGTTGGGTATAAGTAGGGGTGTTTTGTGGAGTCTTAAGTCATTAATCATCTAGCTTGGAGAAGAGGATGTGGCAGAAGAGCAAATTTTGAAAAGGGCTAGTAGCTGAGGCTTGATAAATAAGGAGATTGTTTGGTGGGCTTGTGAGCACAAGTTTAGATCTCCTTGGGGGTTTCTACCAGAGCGTGGATTTGGACTAGCTAGTGTTGGGATTGGATCTTGAGGGATCTTGCAGAACTGTTTTTGTAATTGCTATTGTATTTGGCCAAAACTTGGAAGGCCTTATAGCCGGGCGCATTGCATGTAAATAGTTATTTTATGAATAGAGAGTTGCATTTGGTATCAGATTGTGTATCTTGTTGTTGTGTTTCCGCTATGTGATTATTTGCAGGGGTCCGGATTACCTCTAGTAGGGCTACCCTTGGATTCTCGCTGCATCAGATGGTATCAGAGTAGAGTTGTTCCTGAGTGTGTAGACTGAGCGCCGAAGTTGAGACTGTTTGCACTAGGACTTGGGTGAAGGTTGGAAGAGAAGGTTGATCAGGTGGAGCTAATTGATCTTCGGGATTTGTGGATTTGTTGTAGAGGGTTTGCAAGAATCTTGGAAGATGGCTCCAAGAAGATTGGACCCTAGAGCGATTGATGATCTTAGGGATGCTGTGGAAGAAAGGATCTCATAGAAGATTAAAGTAGAATTTAGATCTGGGATGGCACTAATGAAGAGTGATATGATAATTGAGATCATAAGTGCTATAGGTGGTGTACCTTGGCATGTGGGTACTAAAGATGGTTATGAGGATGTTGTTGAAGACTTTGAAGCGTTGGATCAAGTGGTGAGGACAAAATTGATTGTGTAGAGAGACCTATTGGAAATATGGCTGGTTAGTTTGCTAGGCCTGGACTTCAGTTAAAGTTGAAGTATAAGATGGAGGTTTCTAATTACTCAGGTGTTTTGAATCTTGAAGACTTGATTGATTGGATTGGTGAATTGGAAGATTACTTTGAGTTAGAGGATATCAAAGATCCACTGAGGGTAAGGTTGGCACAAATTAAGTTGAAAGGACATGCTGCTCTTTGTTGGAAAGAAATGCAAAGAGATAGAGAGGAGAAAAGGTGAAATGAAGATCAATAGATGGAGGTTGATGGTAACTAAGTTGAAGACTAAGTTCATTCCTGCTGATTATGAACTTGAGTTGTTCAAGATGTTGCAGAGTTTGAAGCAGAAAGATATGACTGTGAAAGATTATACCAAGGAGTTCTACAAGTTGACTATTCGGTTTGGGTATTAGGTTTGAGATTCAATATCTAAGATGAGGTTGGTATGTTGAAGATTGATTCAATTGGGGATGCTTATCAGTATGCTCTGAAGGCAGAAGATTAGTTGAAGAGGAATGGTCAAGGTAATTCTAGAGGGAAGGAGAAGCAAGACTACTCGACAAAGGTTAAATCGAGTTCAGAAGATGAACCAAAACCTGTTGATCAAAAGAGAAGGATACTTGTTTCAGATGTCATGATGGACATAGAGCTTATAATTGGCCTCAGGCTGGTGATTGAAGAGCTATTGTTGTGAATGAGGCTGAAAACCCTAACAGTGAACCTGAGCAAGGAGAGAATTTACTAGCTCGTCAAGTACTGATTGGTTAGAGGACATTGGACTCTTGTCAGAGGAGTAATTTGTTCAAGACAAGTTGTAAGTCTGGTGGTAAAGTCTATAATGTGATTGTGGATGGTGGTAGTATAGATAACCTTGTTGTTGAGGAGATGGTTCAAAAACTTGGTTTGAAAAGAGTAAGACATCCTTGTCCTTATAGGATTGGCTGGTTGCAAGGTGAGCATGCTTTGGAAGTGAGGGAGCAGTGCCTAGTTGATTTCCAGATTGGGCAGTATATGGATCAAGTGTTGTGTGATATTGTGGACATGAACAGTTGTCAATTGTTGCTTGGTAGACCTTGGTAGCATGATTGTAGGGCTGTGCATGATTGTGTCAAGAATGTGTTTGCTGTTGAGAAAGGTGGCAGGAAGCATTCACTAATTCCTTTGCAAAATGAAGAACTCAGAAGTAGGAACCTGAGTAGTGGAAGCCGAGTTGAGTTGAAGGATTTTGAGAGGGTTAGAGATCAGTGTGGAAGGCAAACCTGTAGCACACCTAGGATGGATGTGAAGAAGCAGAAAAACAAGGCAAAGAGTGTACAAGTTGAGGACTTGGAAGATATGTATGTGAAGAACCAATTTGTGATTTATGTGCTGAATCTCAGAAGATGTTCTTCCAGTTATTAAGAACATCTTTTCGAACTTGGGGTGTCTGATGCAGGAGCATCCTTAGTTGTCTAGCTATCTTGTATGTTGGGGTTGTTAGTGAAGAGGTGGTACTCGGTCATTACTGGGTAGTTGGTAGTTGCTGTGTTAATTGAGTAACTCGGTTAATGAAAATATTCAGCGATGCTTATGGTACTCGGCGTACATTGGGAGCTCGGTTCATACTACAGGGCTCGGTCATACTTGGTTGCAGTGTTGACTGAGTAGCTCGGTCAATGAAGGGGCTCGGTTATGTTTGGTGGAATGCTGACACTCGGCGTGGTTTTTCTTTGATGCTCGGTTTGGTCTTGGTTCTATGTTAACCAAGTTGTTTGTGGTCAGCTGACTTATGCATTTAATTTGGGTTATATGTATTTAATTTCTGTTGTGAGCCGACTTGTGGCTTGAGGGGAGTTTTGGCAAATTTAAGTGATTGATCTTGTATTATGGCACCACTTGATAGCGAGGTTAACATTGGAGTGTTTTCTGATGCTTAGTCTCCATGAAGCTTGGATAGAACGATTAGACACTGTGTTCAGTTTTGGTGACTAAATTGGATAATATTTTCATGATTTGTCACGCTCTTGGCATTCTCAACATCATAATATAATGGTTTTATAAGTAGCTTACAGTTTCTATCGGTACCTTACCATTCTTAGCTGACTGACCATTCTAAGTCGAGAAATACATATATTTGAGTGCAAGTTGTGGTTCTGACTCTAGTAGAGATCTACTGTGTAAAATTTGTACAAGTGCAGACCAAATACTTCAAGTGACCCATACTTTCAAGACTTAAAGGTAAGGAAAAGAGCCTTGATATTCGTAATGGATCCATAGTTTGAAATTTTATTAGTATATGTTAATGAAATTACTGTTTCAGAGCATTTCTTTTAGTAATTAGTCACTTGAAGTCTTGCATTACATATTAATACAGGAGTTGAGAGCCCACCGTCTAGGGGTGAACTGGTGACCTCCATACAGGTCTTAAGTTCCACTCTCACCTATATATGTGGCCTGGCGCACTTTTTATTAAAAAAATAAAAATACAGGAATTGACCACAAGATGATACATAGGAAATATAGCAATTGAACACACCTTTTCATTATATTTAAGACATGCCAAACTATACTGATTTAGAGTGCAATTTTTCTGTTCAATTGAGTACTCCAAATGAAATGATATATTTAACAAAATAAAATTAATTTTGCTTTTCCATACATTGTTTATAGGTCATGAATTACTCACCACTTGGATCCTTTTGCCTAGATGGAATGCACAAAATTGTTGTTCATGTGATAATTTATTGCTTCAAGTTTAGGACACAATCTCAGAATACAGGTAGATTTAAGCATGAACTGCTCTCAAGTTATAACTTGTTGGTTCGAGTGATGCATGTTTCCATAAATCTTTGCAAAGAGCAAAATGTTTCAACCACACAGGTATCATGGTGGGGAACCTCTGTAGTATTGAATTCAAGCTTCACTACTCATGAACTGGACCTCGGAAACAAAAGTCAGCTCAGTGGCCCATCATTTATGAAGCTACTTTTTATGATATGAAAAACTAGTAGAAATCTATCTTCTATTTAATGAATCTGCCTTTCCTCGAGCTTATTTGTTTAATAATGCAAATGATATAGACATGAAAGGCAATCAGGAATCACTGTAGCATACTCTTTTCTTCTTTTCTTATTGGTTATCTGAATGGTGATAGAGGTTACACTTAATGGATGTTTTTTAGATCCATGTTTTGTTTAACATTGATAATTCACTATAACATAAGTTGGTTGCTTTAATATCACCAATTTTTTGCATCAATATAGTATCAACTTTATGTAAAAATGTAAACATAAGCTATGTTCAGAAACCACGTACTGCCTAAGATACATCATGCAGATTCTCTTGCATCCCCAGTTGTAAAACAGATGGTAAAAAAGCCTGTGGGTCTACTCACAATCTTTTTTTTTTTGCTAGTACACCTTTAGACTGTTTATAATCTAGTATTTTTAAAATAGGCTTTGTTATCATTGACTACTACTAGTAATCCGGTCTTCTAAAGTCTTTTTGGAGAAGGATAATGCATGTTTTGGTAGAAAATTTAGTCCCGTTAACTTCTAGTGAAGGGTTGTATGGATTATTTTATACTGACAATTTATTGGGAAATTCATGTCTCTTCTATACGAATTAACATATTGATTGGAGGAGATACACCAAATAAAATTTAAGAGATACTTAATATGGTAAGTTGTGATGATGAATAAAGCATTTTACTCCTTAAGGGTGATTTAATAAGCAATAATATTTAACCTTATAATAAAAAAGAAAATCCATTGTGTTTTCAGTTTTGTATCATTTTGAAATTCTCAGTTGCAATAGTGCATTCACTAAGAAATATTTTATTATGATTGTTTTGCAGATTTACAGAGTTTCTGACATGAATTTAGTAAGAGTTCTTCCAAGTGCAGAAGATGAGGTTAATGTTGCATGCTTTCACCCTTTAGTTGGAGGGGGACTAGTATACGGAACAAAGGTTGAATGCAAGATTTAGTATTTCATTTTTTTTCTCAGAATTTGAACATGATTTAAAGTTGGCTAATCGATTCCAGTCACTTCTATTCTACCATACTTCCAGATATGAATTACTTTATGTAAATGCATGTCTGTCCAGGAAGGAAAGCTACGAATCATCAACAACAGTTCACTACATGCTGAAAATGGCACTGGCTATGAAGAAAATGTGTTTGAAGAAGGATGAAATGGAAGTAAACTAAGAATTCTCACGAAATTACATGTTATCGTGGAACAGAATATGTGCAGTTATATTCATATGAAGTTAATCGGCTCCTGTTGCTGCAGTTCAGCTTCTCCTATTTGACTGGTTTTTTAATCAAAAATCATGCTAGCAGTTTCCAATAGAGCATGCCATAAAATGCTGGATGAAAGCTGCATCTTTGTTTGGAATTTGGAATTTGTTGTGGAGGTTCGTAAGTGCCTCTCATTGTATCAGTAGATAACAAATTAATGAATTCCGAAAAGGAGATGGCATGATTCATAGAGGGGGGGAAAAGGACATTACAGAAATGTCTACCTGTGGAAGTCTGAAAATCTAGCAAACTAGTTTTAAGATTGTTTGTATCATTGTGTGCTAGAAATGAAATTTCATTCGCAATTGTTCTGTTGAAACTCTTCATTGTTTGCTTTTGCAGGCGACCTACTTTCGTAGATGTTGCAAAGCAATTAAAAAATGCATTTTGTACAGAATTTCATTATCAATTCTATAGTTTCCAACTTCCCTGTAAGCTACTACAGATAGAGATTATTATGTGGCTAAGTTTGTCAGAATTTTGAGGATGGTGGCATGAGAATCATTGAGTTTTTGGTTGATCTTATGTCAGCTGTATACCCTTACAATTTCAAACAGCATCACAACTTGCTCATGAGTTTGGGCTACAGCTTAAGGGGGGGGTTTAACTCATGATTCACATACGATGCTACATTGTATTTTCGTGATGGAATCTGCTTTATATTTAGAAGCATGCATCCCAGCCATTATTCGGCATGGGACTTTACCTCAAGCTATTAGAGGATTATTATGGTAAGTGCAATGATATTCCTTAGCTGGAAATACCTTTAGAAGAATTTTTCCTCATATAAAGGAAATGGATTTGTCATGCTGCTTTGACTGTTACTAGGTTGATCTTAACAAACTAACTTGGGCCATTAATTGAAAACCAACCCCGGGTTCATGATGCCTAGGCAATCTTATTGTTGTTTTCTTAGCTAAAGAAGCAATGGGTCAATGTTCATAAAGGTTCAGGCTTTTGATAACCATCACGGTGGATTTGTTTTGTGAAGCATTGGGTATTTGAGAATCATCCTGGGGGATTCAACACACCAACTTGGACTGTTATCGGAAATCCTCTGCTCTTGATACTGTGGGTTTATATTGTTGTTTCTTCATTTAAAGAGGTTATCAAGGTCAATGGTTTATGAATCAAAAATTTGCTTTATGAGATACTTGGGATTTGATAATTATGTCGAAATTCTTCATAGATCTTTACTGTATAGATTTGACTGTGCCTCTTTCATCTGATTTTCGGACCAAGCCTGCTCTACTAAAAGTTGGTAACTGGGACCAAGCAACCCCCGTGCCTCTTTCATCTGATTTTCAGACCAAGCCTGCTCTACTAAAAGTTGGTAGCTGGGACCAAGCAACCCCTGATGATATGTAATCAATTACTAGATTATGCTTTTGTCAAATCGTGATCAAAGTAAACATTATTCATACTATGCCACTTGAAATTTCATTTGACGATAGTGGAAATCCTGCCAATATGAGTTCAAAAGAATTCGAGTGTGGAGGGTGAATTACATGTCATAAACAAACATGAACAAAAAAATATCACTCTGCATAAACACTTACTATCATGGAAACTTTAAAGCAAGGAAAACGGGGAAGTGGCAATTGTACACTTCCATGGTTCCTTGGAATTTTAAACAGTTATGTCTCATTCCTATCCCCCAGTGCCCTCCACTGTCAAATATCTGCAACCATTAATCATGTGAATTGTCCCGGAACTTCTCTCTTTCTTTGTATTTTTATTCTCTTATGCTACTATTGAAGATGCTTTACCATGGATTATTAAATCCAATCTCATATGCTTAAAAAGATTTTGGATGGCTTTGTGCATAGGAACACATTAAATCAGAGATAATCAATCGTCAAGTTGTTTGTTTTATATCCTTATGTCTGCCATCAACAAGAAGCTGCCTTTCCAGCAAATTGATAGTTTTGTAATTAGCACAATAGGGAACCAGTGGTTTCTAATTGCCCCTTCACGAAATCTAGTTTTATACCACTTGGTCTTCAGATGTGTTTCGAGTCTAAAACATAAGGAGTAATTCCCCATCTTGTTGCATCTTCCTTAGATCTTTGGGATTACTTGGGCTCACTTTTTATTGAAGCTGATATTTGTTTTCTTTTAAAGTGGAAGCATCACATGTTTAAGCTATTTAACACATACGATGTTCTCCATATCAAATATATAATAAACATAGTGACAATCATAAAAATTGCAAATGTCTTAACTTATAGATATAGATTAAGGAGAAAAGGATGCCAAGTTAGCACAGCTAGTGAGATAGAAAGTCACGAGAGGAGAAATGAGGTAGGGACTTGTGATACGTAGGAAAGTGGAAATATGGTCCAATCAAGCTCTAGAGAAATTGATCATGGTTTCAAGGATATGGCAATCATTAAACCAAAAGATTAAGATCAGAAGGCGGAGGCAACGATATTTTTATTTTGTAATGTCTAGGTAAATGCATTTGATTTGGAGAAACACATAATTGGAAAATAGAGTCTACAAGGAAGGTAAAATATCTGTGTAAAGGCTTAATAGTGCTATTCAATTCTGTCAGTAAAGAAAATATATTGCAGGTGTTTCATGTCTTTGCGAAGAGTTGGTCTTTCAAATGTTGGTGTAGGTTGTATTTCATTTTGATAGTTTATCATGTAGTTTGCAAGGTAAAAATGATTGTATAAGGGTTTGTAATAGTGGTATTTAATAATGCCAATAATTGAAAATTTACATCAGTTATGTTTTTGGGAAGACTTGGTTTGTCTAATGTTGGTGTAGGTTTAATGTTTTTGGAAAGACTTGGTTTGTCTAATGTTGGTGTAGGTTCTATTTCATTTTATTAGTTCATTATATAATTTCTTGTGTCTACTTTAACTTTCTTTGGCTACTCGATGTTATTAGATAGCAGATGTAACATCATTCCTTGGAAGTTGGACATCTTCGTTTAGAGGTTTCCATATTTATTTGCTATTGGCTTAGTTTTTCACCTCTTTTGTATTTCTTATAAATGACCCTCCATTTTTTTATCTCATAACTTCATCAAGGGAATGACATTGCTTTCTTCATTTGTATTGTATTTTAGTTTCAATAGATTTGTAACTAATTTGTAGACACTCGGTTTTCATTATGCATTGTATTTTTGTTAAATCTAACATGATATTAGATCCATGATGTTTATGTTTAGTTATATTTCTTATTTTTGTTAAATCTAACATGATATTAGATCCATGATGTTTATGTTTAGTTATATTTCTTATTGAAAAACACAAGTGATTGCATTTACATGAATAATATATCAAATTAATTCCTAAATTATGTATAATCCATTAATTTAAAAAATCCCAACTCTTACAAAGTATAAATAATCACTTTGAAAATGATCTTCCATACAATACGAGTATAAAAATAAAATAAAAGATGACTGTTACCACTATCACTTTTCAATGATGCTCTAAAATAAATGGTAGAGTGCGTTTGGCATGACCATTGTGTTCTAGAGGTTTGAGATTGTTGATATGGATCTTTGTTTCATGTACATTAGACATTGAGAGGTCATCTAACATTGATTTCTCGATGCATGTTTTGTATTGCCTCTTATAGGTTGTATAAATAGAGTAGATTAATAAGTTTTTTTGCCCACTATAGAAAATCCGAAAAGGAACAAAACTTAATGGATGATTGTCTAATCGTTGGAATCCTCTAGTTCATTTGTATTGTGCACGATGTTCGATTGGATTGCATGGTTTGTATAAGGCACAATTACTTTTTGTAAATTTTTCCAAGAGGGTTAAAAGTTTGTTTGCATTGTTCAAGATTTATGGCAAAGTTTGAGATATCTACTTGGTGTATCTTGTACCTACGTGGTTCAATTATTAATGTGTGTTGTGGTCAAATCTAAATCAACAACTAGGGCTTGTCAATCACTTCATATTTTTTTATTGGTCTAAACATCTTTGAAGAAACTATTGCCAACAATTTTCTTGCTCTTGGATTTTGATGTTTTTCCTTGGCCTTATTGGTTCACCTCTTACTAGTAGAATTTGTTTGTACTTGTCTCTTGGATGTACACCATTGCCAAGCACTTGAATCACCATCAATTGTACCATCCTGAAAGGTGAGCATGTACTTGGCATCTAAAAATGTGGGAGTGGGGAAAGAATGAGGTTATTATGTATCGAATCAAGGAGAGTCAGAGATTATGTTGTCAAACCCTTAGGAAATAGATCACTGTAATGTTTGTCAAGAGTACAACCTTGACAAACTCCATTTGAACAAGAGATCTTAGCTAGATCCATCACAAATTTTGCGTTCAACTCAAATCCATCAACCTATATGAATGAGTTGCATGATCAATTGTCCTTGTAGGGATGACCACCTTAGTATCCTACATCTTTTGGATAGCTACCTAAGTAGGAGAGACAATTTAACAAGCCTTATGTTTCCATGATGAATAATCTAAATGACAGAAATCAGATTTTATGATTTATCAAGATTAAGAAAAGCATCATCAATGGTACCATATTGTTTTGATTAAGTAAAAGCAGGTTTTGAAAGGACTCGAAACCTTATACAAAGGGACAAGAAAGATATAACAATGAGAATCTTAAAACAAGTGTGAAAAACCAACTGACAAAATAGAGGGACACACCAAAGTTCCCAACAAGAGGGAAAACAACCCAAGAGTCCACAGACCACCAAGATTTACATTTTGGTCCAATTTTTTGTGAACATAAAGACATATCAAAAGAAGGTTTGGAGGATTTGCCTTTTTTTTTTCTTTAACTGAAGTCCAACCATCCTCCTTCCTTGCAACTTTCTACCAATCCTCACTAACCGCCAAAACCCTCGCAATAGTGTTTTGAACAAAGTTAGCAACATAAGGGATAGCAACAACATTCTGACTCAAAGCTTCCAAAGGGACCAGAATAGCAGAGTCAGCAGCAGGAGACAGATCAACAACAATATTTTGAGTCAAAACCTTCATAGGGACAACATGTGAATCATTGTAGACATCAATAGAATCCTCATCCAAAGTGAGATCAATATGAGAAGAGTTATCCAACCCATCCACATCCAAAGCTACTTTTTGAACCATATAGTGATCATTTGAAACCCCCAACGACCAAGAAGGTGATTTCTTTGATCCAACCTTGTCAGAGGAGCATCAAGCAATGAGATGGACGGTTTTATGACATTTCCTACGTATAAAGGGAATACCTTCATAATCAAAAAGCTGAATCCAAGAACCACTTGAAGAAGCCAACTTCAACATAGCAGGGAGCCCCTTATAGACATCCATCTCTACAAGGATGTGAGCATACGTTGTCCTGTAAACATTAGAGAAGACCAAATCAACCAATAAGAAATCTCCAAGGGCTTCCCCCACAGCCTCCAAGACTGAGTCCTGGCAAAAGTGAAGGGGAAGATTCGACAACCTAACACAAAAAGGAATCTTATTAAAGGATTTAGTAGTTGGATTAAATGTCGAATACCAAGGTTTGGCCATCAAGGGGAACCTTTCATTCCAAGAGAATCCACAACACATGATGGAATTCTTGTTATCAACATTAACAAATTTCACAATGAAAAAACCCCTTGCTACAGGGTAAATCTGAACTAAATCCGAAATGATTGGTTCCCAAACTCTGGAGATCCAAGCATGCAAATCCGAGAGAGAGGGCCAAAAACCATTAAAACGGTAGTAGCAGTGAAATCATTCACATATGTGTTGATCTCATCAACAATGTCTGAATTAAGATTAAGCACAATCATATTACTTACAAGAACATGCATAGCCACACGACTAACCATAGTCGGACAAAACCCCTTCCTCCAAACCAGAGCATTAATACCTGCTTAAAAATCAACCACATCTGCATAAGAGATAGCAAATCTCCCCACAACAACTCGAGACACATCAGGGAAGACATCCACAACATGAACAGTTAGAGAAACAGTTTTAGGTCTTGCAGCAACAACCCTAGCCACAATAGGAGGGGGCGCATGATTCAACCGGGCCACAACAGATGGACATGAAACTTCCACACCAACATTGGCTGGAGAGCAATGGGCGAGAGTAGGAGTTTGAATCACCGCATGGGCAGGAGCAGGAGCCATCGCAGAGCCACAAAAAAAAATGCTTCTCTAATTATCAATGCTACCATATTGTTATAAATTGCACTCCTATGCAATTTCTTGCTTACTTAAGCCCCATTAGACAATGCAAGATCTTTTGCATAATTTCTCACTTATTGTAGTCCAATTTTTTGCATATTCCTGATACCTCTATTGAATTAGGACCTCTACTCATTTTAAGGGTCCATTTTGAGTGGATAAGGGTGACTTGGGAGGAGAAGGGCAATTAGAGAGGACAAGAGTGATTTGAATTGTGTAATAGTTATTTGGTTTAGAGTAAGACCTTTTCAAGTTTGTACCTCGAAATATTTAGGAGAGCTATATAAATATGGGTACCTCCCTCATTTTGGAATTCGATGAACTTAATTAATTTACAAGCAAGCAATCAAGCATTCAAGCCGTTTCATACCACCACATTCTTCAATTTGGAAAGCTTCAACATCATGTATTTTGTAATTCTCTTTTATGTCTTATTGGAGTTATGCTATTGTATCAACACTTCTATCACATTCAAAGAGCAATACATAACTATTTCTTCCTATTTCATCCCAGATCTTGCATTTTTCAATTTGATTTATGTAGTTGTAGTTTCAACATAGTGAAGTATAACCCTATTTTCTTTCATTACATTTGGCAAACCCAACTTTTTACATCTTAATTCTAATTTGGATGTTTAGATTTGATTTCTATGCATCATATTATTGTTACATTTCATGCATTTAGAGATCTAGTTCATATATTGCCTTACATCGTGTACCGTCTTAAATTGGACACACTACAATTTAATGAAGGTTTAGCACCTATTAATGTGAGATCATCAATATCCGAGTCTTTCATCTCCTCTTCCCTTTTTCGTCCTTACTCCTAGGTAGGATTGGGGTAAAACCTAATAGATCTTCTTTAAAGCTCCTATTTTCATAGTGTTAAGCTCGAGGTAGGATCTATTTCCCCTAGGTCCTTTTTTTTCTTTTTCTTCTATGCACTTGGAATCCACTCCTTGCATTGAAACAAGATTTCTCAAAATCTGGACCTGATTTTGGGATCCCAAGACTTGTTTTGGTGCCCTGAGACAACCTTAGGGATTTGTGCACCTGATTATCAAGGTCACATTGCGCTCCTCACCGATTAGGGTGTAGTCTGCCCCTAATAGGCCAATGGGGGGTGCAATGCGCCCCTGATGAGGCCCTATTTTTGACCCTTATTTGGGTCACGTATTTTGGGATGTTTAGGTGTTAACTTCTAGGTTGGTCAGCCGACAGGAGTTAGTTAATTCTGAGCTCTATATAAACTCTTCCATTTCCCCATTTTTACTTCACGCATTCACAAGTACAAACACCCAAGCTCTCAAGTTCTCAAGCATTCTTGAAGCATTCAAGGCATTCAAGCAATCTTTCCATTAAAGATCAAAGATTCATGCATTCAAGCTATTGAAGGAGTTTTATACAAGATCATTTGAACTTTGAAGATCTCCCTTCATACATTTCAAGATCCTTTGTTCCATCTTCTATCTCCATTTTTTCAAGATCTACAAAGGTGGATTTCCAACACATACATTCATGAAGGTTTTGGTTTCACTTCAATTTCCTTCCTAGGGTTTTGAGGTTAAGTCAAAGCTAATACATTTACATATTTGATTACATTTCAAATTCTAGAGTACATTCAAAGATTTACATTGCTTCATGTTAGAGCTATCACTACTATTTGCTAGCATTCCATTTCAATTATTTTAATTCAAGGTTAATTCCTAAACTGAGGTTTGAATATTTTAAATATCAAGTTAGCAAGATTAAGAGTGTCTTTGGTTAGAAGATATCCATGATTTTGATATCACATTTGATATCAAGAGTATTGGTCTCCAAAATATCGACATATGATATTCACCATATACTCAATAAGGTTTGATATCACATCTGACGTTATGAGTATTGGCCTCCCAAAATATCAATGATATTCACCAAATATTCTTTGAGTATTGACCTTCCAAAATGTTGAGATGCAAGATATTCAACAAATACTATAAGTAATGACCTTTTTGAACATTAGGTTGTGTGATATTCACAAAGTACTCGGTGAGTAATGGTCTTCCAAAACATCAAGACACGTGATATTCACCAAGTACTTTGTATAATGGCCTTCCATAATATCAATATACATAACATTCACCATGTACTAAAAAATGTTTATAAGGTATGTGCACACACATTGTTATAATGGTTACCATATAGTCACGAGATATATTCATGAATCACAGTCCTCTTGTCTACATCAATTTATTGATCATTGAAGAATTACTCTCAATATGATTTACTCCCTCTAAATCAAGATGATCGAGATCACTGAATCATATTCTTTATCTACTCCCTCTCTTTCAAGGTTGCTTGAAATGTCAACCTCCCTCCGAATCTCAATCTCCCACTTTTTCCCTCAAGATCATTCTTAGAAGAAAAGATCAAGATATATAGCTCGTATCAAAATAAGAAAGAGACTACCAGAATACCCAAGGATAATAATTCTGCATAATAAGATCATTTCAATATAATATAGATACAACTTAAATCTATATTTTCAATCTATGTTTTCTTATTAATGATTATATATCCTTGATATATTCTCAATATACAAATATTCATTATAAAAATATTTTACTTTATATAAAGTTTGTTACTACCTATATTTTTAGTTATACCATCTCATATAATTTAACTACAATATAATTATTAATAATGACAGATACACTTATCAGATTGGTGTCCACTGTCTCTTTCTCCTCTTTAAGAATTCAAGGAATTTAAACAATGAAAAGAAAATCATATTACACCATAAATATACTTACCTTAATTTACCTTCTTATGAGTGGACCACAATACCCGGTACCTTGCTAGCAACCTCCACTATATGTGGCCGCGGGTCTCATTCCTACTTAATGGGGTGACATGGCATCTTGCGGTGGAGTAATTACAATCCCTGTGTCCCTGCTTCACAATTGTTGTATGAGATTTCTCAGTAAATGGTGAATACTGACGCTATTCATTCTAACAGTTTAGTGAACATTTTTCAGTACATTCAATCACCACCTCCAATTGGTATCTCGCCCCTTCATGATTTATGTCCAACGCAATTCATATGCTACGCACAATTCTCGAATAGATAAGGTGCTCTCATGGACTAAATGCGGAAATCGAACCTAAATAAGGCGGTGTAGCTGCATGGAAATTGCACTTAAATAGGGGGCTTTAAACAAAAGTGTTCGTGGAGATCACACACAAGCAAGGTGAGGACATGGGACATGGAGCAGAAATATCAATGCAATAAGGCGCCTCGAATGCTAGCGGCGATGAAGACCAGATAGGGAGCCTGTTCTAATTTCCTTTGTATATATATAATTGTTTAAGAATATCCCTCAACTTTATATATATTTTCCCTGACGTCTTGTCTGCAGTCCGTATTCACTGCTGATACATGTAATGTGCACCAATATTCCACAATTTCCTTATATCTCTCTCACACGTCAAATCCTTAGTTTACTTTTTAAGTGGTCCGGACGCTTCGTGCTTCCCAAACAAACAGCCTTCCCAGTTGTTTGACCATCGATTGCCCAATTAAACTTGTCGTCCTTGTCTGTGGTGAGCGAATGTTAGTTCCTCGTTCACCTTTGGCAGCAAACGTTAGTTCCTCGTTACTATCCTCTGCCTACGGTGATTTGCCCGCGTCTCTTCTTTGTGCGGGTTCCACACTGATTGTATCATGCTTCTTTCAAACTTCATTTCCAGGTCCCTTTTATAATGGATTTTCTATTTTCCACAAATCACAACACACATGAATTGTGCTTCTCATCGGACTTTTACTTGTCCAACTTTGGCATCCTTTCAAGCGTTGAAGTACACAACCTGCAGATGTCTGTCTGGTCTAGATGTATTTGATAGACAATGTGAGTTGAGAGGAATGTGTCAAAATAAGTGCTTACATTAAAAAAAAGACCCTTTCTAGACTTGAGTGATGACAATCCATTTAGTTCAACAACCACAAGATGAATCTGTAATTTTAAAATGACTCTACGTGAGAAACACTATTGTCCTTCGCTGGATGAATAAGCATAGTCACCATCTAATTCACTCTCTCATCTTATCCTTGACCGAAGTTTTGAATATCCCATCCACATTAATTGTGAAACCACATCTATGTCCCCTGGTCTTCCAATCATCAATGATTATCACAAAAAACTCCAATTTATTTGTGATTTCTAGATATTCGAATCTGTTTTGATACCATGTTGAGTTTTTGAGGACCGAATCTGTTTTGATACCATGTTGAGTTTTTGAGGACCGAATCTGTTTTGATACCATGTTGAGTTTTTGAGGACTGTTGCATATGCACTAAGCACTGCGATAATATTTGGTATGTGTTTTCTAAATGACTGTGACCTCTTATTTAAATGAGGACAAGCCATGTCCATTCTGAGGACATGTCTATTCATTAATTAGATAATTAATATAATAAATATTTAATCATTATTATTGTTATATATATAATATTAATTTCTCTCCTAAAACGATAAACTTATATATATACATTATACATTATAATATATAATTATATATAGGTTTATCTGACATAAGCTACCAAACATCGACAATAGAATATATGGATTCTGAGCATGGCTTAGAGTACTTTACCCAAGCTAAATGCTTGGTATGCTTTCTAAGTCATTTTCAAATCTATGTATTGTTACTTTATCTCCATCTCTCTTTGTATACAGAGAGACATGCTAAATCTCATAATGGGTAACAAATAATTTTTTTCTAAATTTCATTAATGTGTAACACATCCAGATACATATTTGCTAAATTGTATATTTGGGTAACACATATCAACTTGCTAAGTCCTAATATAGGTTAAAAAATTCAAACAATATGCCAAGTCCCATACATAGGTTACACATCTTTTACACATGACCATGCCATGGTGATATGATGGATGTTGATCTATAGATGGAAATTTGGTGGGTTGACTAATAGGTTACCACCCTATGAGACCATTCAACACATCTTTTGTAGCAACTCTCTTGCTGATTCACAGTAGGGTGGGCACTCTACCGGACGAGGTAATCATTCGATACTCTCTTCTCTCTCTTTTGCTTTCATGTAATAGAGATCGATTCAAAAGCTATGTTGATTAATGATATTGCTCTTGCATTTCTTATATCATCACTTATGCTCTTGTAATGGTTTTCCAAATATGATATTAGTGGAATAGATGTTTCTTTAGCCGAGGTTTCTCTCACTAGTTGATTTGGACTTTTTTTTTACTGACCACTTTGTTATGTGTTTGTCCTTTTATTTTTTATTTTTCTTTGTACCCTTGTGCATGGATGTCGATTTAGGACCCTTGGTCTTTGGGACTTGTTCTCTTAGATTAAGTGTTGTCCTATCTCGTCAAAATTTGTTGGATTCTTCTTCTCCTTTTCCTCTTCTCTACTTTATCACAATCGTAGCCCAATCTACACTTTCGCTAAATTGGGGGCTAAATGTACTATCTTAAATTGGATGCACTCCAATTTAATGAAGATTTAGCACCTATTTAACACAAGATCATAATTCTCCTTGTGTCTTTCATCTCTTCTGAACCCTTTTCTATCCTTCTTCCTAGTTGGAATTGGGGTAAAACCTAATAGATCCTCTTTAAAGCTCCTATTTTCACGATGTTAAGCTCAAGGCATGATCTATTTCTCCTAGATCTTTCCTTTTTGTTCATCTATCCACTTGGAATCTACTCCTTGCATCGATACCCTTGGGGGTTTGTGCACTTGATCATTAGTGCCAGAGTGCGCCCCTGACCAATGAGGGGCGCTGTCCTCCCTTGACGGGGCAATCAGGGGTGTAGTGTACCCCTAATGAGGCCCTCCTTTGGACCCCCCTTTTAGGTCCGGTGTTATGGGATGTTCGAGTGTTAACTTCTAGGTTGGTCGAACTATGAGAGTTAGTCAATTCTGAGTTGTATATAAACCCTTCCATTTTCTCATTTTCACATCATGCATTCACAAGTACTAGCACTCAAGCTCTCAAGCATTCTTAAAACATTTAAGCTATTGAAGGAGTTTTATGCAAGATCTATCGTTATCAACATTCAAGATATCCCTTCATACATTTCAAGATCCTTTGTTGCATCTTCCATATCCATTTTTTCAAGATCTACAAAGGTAGATTTCAACCACATACATTCATGAAGGTTTGGTTTCATTTTGATTTGCTTCCTACGGTTTTGAAATTGAGTCAAAGCTATTACATTTACATACTTGATTATATTTCAAATTCAATAGAATATTTATATATTTACAATGCTTTATGTTAGCTCTATCACTACTATTCGCTAGCATTCTATTTCAATTATTTCTATTAATGATTAATTCCTAAACTGGGGTTTGACCAAGGTTAACCGCCACCCCCCCAAAAAAAAATAAAATCTCTTTGTTTTATAGGTTTTAGGTATTGAATCGACGAATAGGTTGCGGATCTAGATGCCCTTTTTGGCTTTCGTTGGATCTGTAAGATCAAAATCAACGTCACACACTATCATCAAGGTTCTTGTTAAGATCCAATTTACCCCTAATAGTACTCCAAAAGATTTATGGGTTTCATATGTCTCGTAGATTCCAACCTAGATCTCAAGTTACGACAATAAATTTTCCAAGTTTATGTTCTATAAGGTATCATCTTCTCCTTTCTATTTTTATATTTTCCATTTCAACATTGCTTTATCTATATTTTAACCTAAATCCTCTTAAGGTGGGGTTGAGAGGGAAGAAAATCCGAGTTATTTATTTGTTTTGTATTAGGGTTTTCTATTGATACTTCCGTGCGTGTTGATCAAATCCAATCAAAGGGGTGTATCTTAGTCTTCCATATTTCACACTTATGTAGGGTTGGCTTGCTTCTGTTTTCCTACCCTACACATCCATATTTGCATATTTTATTAAAAAAAATACATTTTGTGAATGTAATTATTATCTTCCCCCAAATTGGATTGCAACCATGAGGCCATTGTCATGCAAGAAGACACTATTACCACTTCTTTTGAGGATATTCCTCCTAAAATGTACCTCCCTTATAAGAACACTTTGGTGCAAGATGATACTCTTCGGCTATAAGGATTTAGGATATATGATAATTCGCTTTATGAACCTCTCAATGATTCCTCTCCCGAAGTTTATACCCCTGATGAGGACATATCAATGCACTACATTATAAACACTTCTCACAATGATCTAACTATTTGGGATGAATTATTGGAGAATGGCATTGATTATTCTCTTGACACGTACCCCCTCCGCGAGAGTACCTTGGCCCAAGAAAATGATATTGTGGTAGAAGGTACTGTAATTTATAATTCTTTAAAGGGCGCCTCACTTACTAAGCATTTCAATGACATCCTATCTATAGATGAGGCTTTACCGGATTATGTTTTCCCCTCTCCTAAATATCATCTCACTCATAAGGATATTTTGAAACAAGAGGATGATATTATAAATATTAAAATAACCTTCATGTTTCTTTTTAATGCTCACTATTGTATCTTATTATATCTTTGTAAATATTATAATGTTTCTAATATTTAGATGTAGTCTAGAATAGAATGTTTCTATTCTATTCAACTCTCCTCTTTGTATATATAGATCAGTTTGATCTCTGTTTATTTCATTCAAGTATTCCGCCACTTACATTTGTAACATGGTATCAGAGCTAGGGTTTAAACCCTCTATGCAAATCGATTGAAAAATTGTGCCTTCAACTACTGGCATTCTTGGAAAATTGTGGATTTTTTTTCTACAAATTTTTTTTTCTTAGAAACCCATGGCTTAGTCTGTAAATCACAACTCTGAAGGTCATTTTTTCAAATCTGGAGGTCATTTTTTCAAATATGTTCACACCCAAATCTCAAAAAGTGGGATTTTTTTTTTTTTTTTTTCAAAAACGGGTCTGCCTATCCCTATTGGATATTCTGTTCGCGTTTCAGCTGTTGGATTTTGTTGTTTTACCTGCAAACATCATTTTTCTGCCTTTTTTGACCTCTTTGGTCGCTGACTGTTATTCTGCTCGAAACCCTAGTTTTTTGACTTAAAATTTTTTTTTTGATCACATATTCTTGGTGGGTTTTTTGAAATCTCAAATGGGTCTTCATCAAATTTTTGTGGGTGCCTCATTTTTTGTGCCTCAATTTTTGAGCTAGCAGATCCGAATTCTGACAATATTTTATTTCTGGGTTTTTCGAGCTCTTTTTTGGGTACTTTTCCAATTTTTTTGGGTCTTTCATTTTCTCACCTCGAAGTTTGTGCCATTTGAAATATTCACATATTATAAGTATCTGTATCAGCAACATCAAAAGTCAGACTCAATTAAACAACAAGCCAATGCTACCCAACACTTAGAGAAGAAAGAATCTATCTACCATGCCTTTATGGCCAGCATACCTGCAAATCATGTGAAATCTTCTGCCTGGTACATCGATTTTGGTGCCTCCCAAAATTTCACTCATAGGCGTGATTGGTTTGTTGAATTCACTCCCTATTCTGACTCAGTAATCTTTGGAGGCGGCAGAGAATACAATATTGTCGGCAAGGGCAATGTTCAGATTCAGTCTGGAGGAAGAAAACTCATGTTTTTCAATGTATGTTATGTTCCTGGCATGAAACATAATCTTCTGTCTGTTAGTCAGATTATGAAGCACTCTCCTCAGTTGGATGTCATTTTAAGTGGAAATAAGTGTTCGATTATTGATCGTGCTTCTCGCACTACCCTTGCTTTCGGTCTTGAGGATCATGGTATTTATGAGCTTGTAGATTCAGGCGATTCCCTTGTGCATGCCTTCATCGCCGAATCATCCGCTCTCAGCAGTCTTTGGCATCAACAATACGGTCATTTGAACATTCAATATCTAGCACAACTTGCTCGGGATAATTTAGTCCATGGCCTACCTAATATTCAGACCCAAAACCATCGCATTTGCAGAGCTTTCCAAGCAAGGAAGCAACATAGGACACCATTTAAGAATGGTGAATCATGGCGAGCATATAGAGTACTCCAGCTAGTCCATGCTGATGTATGTGGTCCTATGAATACTCCTTCTATTACTGGGAACATGTACTTTTTACTCTTTGTGGATGATTTTAGTCGCAAAATGTGGGTATATTTTCTTAAGCAAAAATTAGATGCCTTTCTTGTATTTCAACAATTTAAAGCTCTAGTAGAAAAAGAGTTTGGTTCCTCCATCCGTACTCTTAGGACCGATAATGGGGGGGAATTATGTTCTTCTGCTTTCTCTACCTTCTATACTACTCATGGCATTAGACGTCAGTTCACCATACCTCACACCCCTCAGCAAAATGGTGTTGTAGTGCATCAAAACCGTACCATCACAGAAATGGCTAGGGCTATGCTAGAACATAGAAATGTTCCCAAAAAATATTGGGCAGAAGTAGTATCCACAGTTGTCTACCTTCTTAACAGGTCACCCACCCTTGCAGTTAATCATAAGACTCCTGAGGAAGCCTAGTCTAGTCGCAAACCTAGGATCAACCTTTTGGAAGTTTTTGGCTCTCTAGCATATGTATGGATTCCTGATGCCAAATGCACTAAGTTGGATTCCAAAAACTTGAAACTTATGTTTACAGGATACAGTCACACACATAAGGCCTATAGACTAATTGATGTAAATACTGATCGTTTAATCTTTAGTCGTGATGTTGTGTTTGATGAGGAATTTGGACCATTTCCGCTCTTTGACTCCCCACCACATTCTGAGATTCAGTCTTCAGCAATCTCTGACTTGGGTTCTTTTATTTTATATGAGTCATTTGATGCTATTGATACACCACCTTAGTCACTTCTAGATAATACAACTCTTGCTCTTGCTTCTCATCCAACTATTTCGATAGCATCTGATATTGGCTCCTCGACTCTTCGGCCAAAATGGTAGGCTCAAACGATTAGTGATCTTCGTCCTGATGAACTCATTGAGGGTAGAACCTCCAGAAATAAGAGCCTTTAGCACAACACAATTAATATAGCTCTTATGGCCAATAGCCACAGTATCCCTGAGCCCCAAATATATGCAGAGGCCAAAGGAATTCCAGAATGGGAACAAGCAATGGATGCTACGCTTCAGAGTCTTCAAAAGAACCATACTTGGGTTCTTTCAAATATCCCTCCTAGGAAGAAACCCATTAGCTGCAAATGGGTCTATAAGGTCAAGTACCATGCAGATGGTACCTTGGACAAATACAAAGCCAGACTTGTTGCTCGAGGATTCACCCAGCACGAAGGCATTGATTATGAGGAGACATTTGCACTGACAACCAAGATGAGCACTATTCACATTCTTCTTGCAATTGCAGCTCAGTATGGTTGGAAAGTTCATCAGATGGATGTGAAGAGCGCCTTTCTCAATGGTGAATTACAGGAAGAAGTCTACATGAAGCAACCCCCAAGTTTTAAGGTTGTCGGTTCAGAACACAAAGTATGTAGACTCCAGAAGGCCCTCTATGGTCTTAAACATGCCCCTAGGGCTTGGTACATAAAGATTGATCATTACTTGGTTGCTCAAGGATTTCAGCATAGTCCCTCAGACAGTAATCTGTATATTAAACACTTTGGTAATGATATTCTTTTTCTTATTGTCTATGTGGATGATTTGATCATTATTGAAAATTTAGAACATTTGATTTCAGAAATCAAACAGGATCTATGCAGAACTTTTGATATGACAGATCTCAGATTGCTTCATTATTGTTTAAGTATTGAGGTTTGGTAGACTGACAACAATATTTTTTTGTCTCAATCCAAGTATGCCAGAAGTTTTCTTGATAGGTTTCAAATGCAGGATTGAAAATCTGCCTCCACTCCTATGGAGACTGGTCTAAAATTGTTCGCACAATCTATTTCTCCTCCTGTAGATGAAACACTCTTTAGGCAGCTAGTAGGTAGTCTCATCTACCTTACTACTACTAGACCTGATCTCAGTTTTGCGGTCAGCTACATCTCATGATTCATGACAAATCCCAAGACTAATCATTGGATTGTTGTACATGGTACTTCAGATTATGGTATTCTTTACACAAGGAGTACTACTCCTTAGCTTAGTGGATTCACCAATTCCAACTGGGCCGACTTAGTTGATGACAGGAAATCTACTTCTGGCTATGTGTTTAGTATCGGATCTGTAGCAGTTACTTGGACCAGTAAGAAGCAACAGGCACATGCACTCTCCTCTATAGAAGCAGAATATAGAGGAGCTGTCAAGGCAGCTTGTGAAGCAGTTTGGCTCCAGTAGATGCTTGCGGATATGCATATTCCTCAAGCAGGTTTGACTTCCTTATTTTTAGACAATCAAAGCGTACTCAAACTTGCCAAGAACCCAGTGTTTCATGAACGAACCAAGCACATAGAGCTTCATTTCCATTACATCCGACAATTAGTAGAAGATGGATCTATTCAGTTACGCTATGTTCCTACCTCAAAGCAATCAACAAATATTTTCACAAAACCCCTTGGTCCTGACAAGTTTGTTAAATTCAGGGGATCTATTGGTGTAGTAAATAGATTGAGCATTAAGGAGGGGTATTAAAATAACCTTCATGTTTCTTTTTAATGCTCACTATTGTATCTTATTGTATCTCTATAAATATTAGAATGTTTCTAATATTTAGATGTAGTCTAGAATAGAATATTTCTATTCTATTCGACTCTCCTCTTTGTATATATAGATAAGTTTGATCTCTATTTATTTCATTCAAGTATTCCGCCATTTACATTTGTAACAATAAAAACCTTTTTAGTGTCACTTTGCAATTGCCACATGTAATGCCCCCTTTTTATGTTACTTGGATACTAAGTGAACTAATGAATACAAACACACATATACAGCTTAGGCTATTGAATTATGAATGTTAGTTAATGCCGTATACATATGACTAGTAATTCCTAATGCTATGATAATGAGATGTTCTAATGAAGCATAATTTAGTAACACAATTTAATGATAGTAGAAATTCAAATTTGAATTATGTAATGGGAAATGAACATGTATATGTACAACTATGAATCGAATGCCACAATGGAATACAATGGATAATTGTGTGACTATAATATTAGATTGAGAGCTACACACACACACACACATGCATGTATACATATACATACATATACACACACACACATATGTATATATACACACATATATACATAATTATACATAGATGGATAATTGTGTGACTGCAATATTAGATTGAGAGCTGTGTGTGTGTGTGTGTGTGTGTGTTGATATACATTGTGGTCTATGTTGTTATTACATGATGATCTGTTGGCATGATTTCCATCTCTAATATTCTAATATAAATTATGCAATCTCTATTCTAGAGTCATATATGATACATCAAATGTATTATATGCTCTTGTTTGGTGGTCTTTGATCTATAATAATAATGCTTGCACTTTCTCGTAGGTTGCATTAACAACAAATTCTTGTGACATATGTAATTTCTAGGTTGATGTCATTGATACCCTCTTTATAGATGTTCTTCCTTGCTTCATGCATTCTTCTAACAACAAGTGTTATTATGATGCTTTAACTAGACCATTTATGCTTGTTGGTAATATTCACCTTTATCATTGTAAATTGCCAACCATACTTTTCTATGTTTGTTAACCTATTTAAAATGAGTAATCTTTGTACATATTCTTGGTGCCATGTCATTCATTGCATATATCATTTGTAATTAAAGTGACTTCATGTCTTTAGTCGATATCCTTATAAGTTTATTGTTATGGTTTATACTATTTGTACAAACTAGTAATCATGTTCTTTTCATAGGTTATTTGGCTGTGGATAAGATTAAATATTTAAATTTATTACATATTTAATTGATTAAGAAATCATAAGTTTAAATCGTAATTAAAACTTATATAATCACATTTTTTTGGGATATTGAGTTGGGGATATTACACTAACCTAAATGGCACATCTATAAATGAAGTATTGATGAGTCATGCTCATTCTCATAGGCTACTTTTTGTCAACAAGGAAAACTTTCATACTTCTATGAATTCCACTTTAGAGAGTATTAAACCCTCTCCTCACAAAGGAACATTAGTGCGATACACTAAACATGTTACTTCTCTAGATCCTTCTTCCCCTCCTAAATCTTGTTGAGATATGATTAAAAAGATAATTGTTGAGAGAGATTATTAAAAGAAGAAGATTGTTGAAGAAGACTATGTGTTTCAATCATTGTTTTGTCACTAATGTCAAACTTGCTATTTGCTGGTAAGATAATTGCTTATAAGATTCAAGTACTATCATTTAGTTGATTGATGAAGAGGATTTGATTAATAAGATGTAATAATAGCACCTAGAGGAAAGGTTGAGTTATGATTATGTAATGAAGTACAAGGATCAATTAAGACAGTGATGACATGATGTATTGATAATCTACTTAAGGTTACAAAGGCTGGTTACACTTAGAAATTTTAGAAGGACAAGCTACACAAAGTTTGTCTGCCAAGCTTGACCGAGTGGATAGTAGGTGCCGAGAAAAGTTAGTGCAAGCCAAGTAGAAAACTAGTTGGAATCAAGTAAAAGTTCATTCTAGTGTATGTCGAGAAAAAAACTTGATGCTGAGTAAAGTTTAGTTGATATCGAGCACCAACAAACTTTAGTAAGTGCTGAGTAATTTCACAATAGATGCCAAGCAACATAGTATGTGTATAGCATCAGAAGGGTGATGATGCCGAGCTACTAAATTATTTAAAAGATCAAACATTCGATGAATCTAAGCTGACAAGTTTGTTTTCTTGGATTTTGTGAACTAGGTGGAAGATAAGGTTGATGAGCTGGTGGCACAAAATTTGAGGTGAACCGTTTTAAGGCAAATTCAAAGTAGATTATAGGAGACGTTTCTAGAAGAGATATGAGATATGGGGTAGATACATTGTATCCTAACTAATACATTCAAACACTAAATTTGGATGATGGAAAATGAGTGGCAAAATATCTTAATTCTTATTTATAGGAATGTCTAGTCATGAAGTAAAGTTGTCATGTTTGAGAACTTAAGGGAGATAAGGAGTTAAGGTTTTTGCTTCATCAAGTGACCTAAGAGGAAATCTACAATGACATGATAAGCAAGAAGGCTTAATGAGAAGAATGCTTGAAGGGTAAATAAGCTATCAGAGCTGAAAAGTATGAAGGCCAAGTAGAATTGAGGACTAAAAAAAGATCTATAATCTCCAAGAGAAGTTGTAAGTTGTATTAGATCAAAGCTCTACTGTTACTCTCTAACCATTGTATCCGTCTAGAGTAAATCCTTTGGATTAAGGTTGACCTAACAATCATTTGTAAATCCTTTAACTGGGTGGCATTCCAAGTGAATGGCCTAATGTCCTATAAGAAAATTCACTTCTAACAGGGTGATTGAAATCATTTAACAAGGTCACATTTAACAATGTGTATTGTAACCTTTAACAAGGTTGGCCTTTCAAAGGGCATCACTTTAGAAGAGTGAAAACGAGTAGCATGTTACTGGTGGTTTTTCCCAAATTGGGTTTCTACGTAAATCATTGTGTCAAGTGTGTTGATGAATCTATTATATTTCATGCTTTACATTTCTGCAAGTTGA
This sequence comes from Cupressus sempervirens, assembly GCA_028749045.1. Taxonomy (NCBI): domain Eukaryota; kingdom Viridiplantae; phylum Streptophyta; class Pinopsida; order Cupressales; family Cupressaceae; genus Cupressus; species Cupressus sempervirens. The sequence continues at coordinate 487,469,573 of CM053790.1, forward strand.
TTTGATAGTAACCTACAAATTTTTAGTGATTGCATAATCTTATGGATGCATGCATGAGTATAAATGTTTTATGGGCTCACTAATCTGTGAAAAGTTTTATTTATACATCTAAACCTTGGATAACTGATTCACCCCTCCTCTTAGTTATTCTAAAGTATTCCAACAATTTGTACCATAGCCATCTACTTAAGAGAGCTAGTTTGAAAGTACTAGAAGCACAAAGATCAAGATGTCTAAAAGAGAAGTACTCAAGCTCAATATATATAACTTTCTTGAATGACAAAGTTTGATGAAGCTACACCTTGGAGAACTTGGAGATCATGCACAATCTACCACTTCTGCGGAACATGTTGATTCTTTTGGTACCCCAACTGCTGAAGATATGAGGAAGAATAAAGAACACAACCATGCAATGCTGGAGATTGCCTCTGCCCTAACTTATACTGAATTTGATGATATCAAAGGTCTTGATAGTGCAAAGAAAATGTGGTATGCACTATCTACCATCTATGGAGGAGACACCAATGTTCTTAGGGCCAAAGCTGAAAGCCTCATGGGTAAGTTTGATGAAAAGAGAATGGATAAGGTGAGAATATTGCTCAATATGTTGAAAGGATAAAAGAAGTGGTTAATGCAATAAGAGGAGCAAATGGAAAACTAGATGATGAAACTATTTTAAGCAAGGTTCTGAGAACATTGCTACCTATATATACTATTAGATTTTTTGCAATCCAAGAACTAAGATGTATTCCAGGGAATAAGCTATCACTTGAAGGTCTGGAAGGTAGACTCACTACTTTTGAGCTATCTAACTTTGATAATTACAAAATTAAAAAGATTGAATCTTCTTTCAAAGCTAAGGTGTCATTAAAGAAACTTGATGAGAAGAAGAAGAAGAAGAAAAAGAAGAAGTATGTGTCTAGTGACAATGATACAGATGAGGAGGATGTTGAATAGCTTGAAGCACTACTAGCAAGAAGATTCCATAAAGGTAAAGGAAAGTTCAAAGGTAAGTTACCAATCATTTGTTTCAATTGGAATGAGGTTGGTCATATTGCTATTAAATGCCCAACTAAGAAGAACTATAGAGGTGGTGACAAATACAAGAGTAGAAGAGATGAAGACAACAAAGATTACAAAGACAAAGGCAAGAAGTCTTGCTATATTGCTAAAGAGAATGATTTTGATGAACATAATGATGAGGTGGTATATGTTTCAATGAAGGATGAATCTGATGAAGATGATGCAACTGCACTTGTGACTTGTGTGAACAAGAATGATAGATGGATCATTGACAAAAGATGTTCATATCACATGATTGGATACAAAAGTAAGTTCATTACCCTGAATTTTTATGATGGAAATAGTGTAAGATTTGGTAATGATGCACCATGTTTGAGAAAAGGAAAAAGTTCTATCAAAATCACAAATAAAATTTCATGTGACAATGCTTACTATGTTGAAGGACTAAACTATAATTTGTTGAGTGTGTCACAACTGAACAATCTGGGATGTAAGGTTGAATTTGAAAATAAGATTGCTAAGATATATGACACAAATGGGAAACTGATTGGAAAAGGTGATCAAACTAGAAGTAATCTATTCTATCTTGATATAGAGGATGCTACTTTTCTTGTTGTAAAATTTGATGATGTATGGATATGACACAAGAGGTTATGTCATGTTACTTTTGATAACTTTTTTAGTATCGGTAACATGACTTGAAAGTTAGAGGTTTGCCTAAGTTGAAGAAGCTTGATAATGTAATGTGCAAACAATGCCAGTTAGGCAAAATGACAAAGTTAAGTTTTAAGAGTAAAAATTATACTTCTAAAGGAATACTAGAGATTTCTCATATTGACTTATGTGGACCAATTGAAGTGCAATGCTACAAGGGAGATATGTACATAATGCTATTTGTTGATGATTATTCTAGGATGATGACAGTTATGTTTTTGAAATAGAAATCTGATGCTTTTCAAATGTTTAAGCGACACTTAGCAAGAATTGAAAAAGAAATAGGTACAAGTCTGAATGTTTGAGATCTGATAGAGGAGGATAATTCACATCAAATGAATTTGAAATGTTCTGTAATGATAGAGAAATCAAAAAATAAACATCTTCCCCTAGAACCCCTTCAGAAAATGGAATAGCTAAAAGAAGGAACATATCTATAATGGACTATGCTAGAACACTCATGATGGAGAAGAATGTTGCTTTGAAATATTGGAGAGAAGATGTAAGCACAACTGTCGATACCTTGAATCATGTGCAAATCAAGAAAGGTACTCATTCAACACCTTTTAAACTATGGTATGGATACTCACCCAATGTAAAATACTTTAGAGTATTTGGAAGTAAGTGTTACATTCTTAAAGATGTTAGGAATGACAAGCTTGATGCAAAAAGTGAAGAAGGTATATTCCTAGGATACTCCACAAGAAGTAAAGCTTATAAGTGTTTGAATACTAACACTAACAAAATTGTGGAAAGTGCAAATGTGAACTTTGATGAATATAAAAAAGTATACGAGGCTGAACCTATGAAAGAGCAAGAAGAATACAAATCATTTGAATACTTTTATGAAGGAATGCTTGCTGAAGAAGATGCTACAAATCAACAGCAGGTTATAGTGACTGCCGAGTCACACCCTATGAATGTTGAGCTGCACTCAAGAGTCGAGTTACATTTAGATGCTGAGCTACATAATGAAGAGGATGCACATTCTAATTCTAAGATTAGTGTACATGGAAGAGATGCTGAGATACTTGACAAAGATACACACAATGATTTAGAAGTTGAAAGAAAAAATGAAGAAACAAGAGCTGAACCAAGATTGTCTAAGTATGTCAAAACACATCATCTTATTGCTCAAAACATTGGATATGAAAATGCTAGAACAATGACAAGAAACAAATTGAGAAGTGAAACATGTTTGCTAAGCATGAAGTAACCCAAATTAGTAAAGATGCACCAGAAGATGTTGACTGGTACAAAGCCATGGAAGAAGAGATTGAACAAATAGAGAAGAACAAATCATGGAGTCTATTTCCTAGACCAGAAAAGGAAAATGTGATTGGTACCAAGTGGGTATTTAGAAACAAAGTAGATAAAAAGTGAAGTCACAAGAAATAAAGCAAGATTAGTTTGCAAGGGATATGCACAAGAAGAATGAATTGACTATGGAGAGACATGTGCCTCTATTGCTAGATTGGAAGGAGTAAGGACTCTACTTTCTTATTCTGCATACAAAGGTTTCAAAGTTTATTAGATGGATGTCAAATCTGCATTTCTAAATGGCATATTAGAGGATGAAGTTTACATAGAACAACCAAAAGGTTTTTTTGATGTTAATAATAAGAACATGGTATGTAGACTACACAAAGCTCTATATGGTTTGAAACAAGCACCAAGAGCATTATATGAGAGATTTCATAATTATCTTGTGAAGATTGGATTTGAAAGGACTGATGATAACAATAATCTGTACATGAAGACAAAAAAATGCAAAAGTATTTTATTATCTAAAATATTCATTGATGATATCATATTTGGAGGTCAAGATGCTTTGTGTAAGGATTTTGTAAATTAGATGAAGCAAGAATTTGAAATGTCTATGTTTGGAGAGATAATTTTTTTGTGGGTTTGTAAGTATATCAGATGAAATATGGTATATATATCACTCAATCAAAGTATGTCAAGGAAATATTGAATTTTTTTGGGTAAGAGGATTCCAAACCAGTAAGTACACCTATGATGATAGGACAAAAATTGTCAAAGAATGATGATTTTGTTGAGGTGAATCAAACAATGTACAAGTCTATGATTGACAAATTGCAATATGTAGTACATAGCAAACCTGATATTGCATTATCTATAGGGATAGTTGCAAGATTCTCTACTAATCAAAGGGAGAATCATTTAATGGTTGTGAAGAGAATAATGAGATATCTAAAAGGAACAAAAGAGTTTGGTCTATACTACAAGAAGAATGAAAAATTTGAATTGAGAGCCTACACTGATGCTAATTGGGTTGGAAACATTGATGACATAAAGAGCATCGGTGGAGGAGCATTTTTTTTAGTCAAGAGACTAGTTACATGGACTAGCAAGAAATAAAGTTGTACTTTACAATCTACTGTTGAAGCTGAATATGTTGCTGCTGCTATAAATTGTACAAACATTGTGTGGATCAAACAACTACTCAAAGGAATGAAGGAAGAAATCACAGAACCAATGATATTTTATTGTGATAATACAAGTGCCATCAATATATCAAAGAATCCAATGATGCACACAAAGACAAATCACATTGCAATCAAGTATCATTACTTGAGAGAGCTAATTCAAGATAAAGAGGTGAAGATGGAATATGTTAACACAAAGGAGAAAATTGTTGATATCTTCACAAAACCACTACCTAAGGATGCTCATGAGTATCTAAGAGGTAAATTAGGGGTGATACCCCTATCAAAGGCTATTTAAGTGACAAGAGGAATGTCCTACATAAAACAAGTTGATATTCATATGTTATACATTGATGTAAAGGATCTTACTTTAGGAGCTGCCTAAAGTAATCACAAAATTAAAAATTCAAATCAGTCACAAGTAAGGTGATAGAGGGAGAAACTAAAGAAACTGCAAAAGCCTATATCTACATATTTAAGATGACAAGTTTTTGGCATATATCTTCGACATTGTTGTCAAAGAGTGAGATATTCTATTGATCAAGAGCCAGAACATATAAGGATATATTCTATTGGTCAAAGAGGGAGATAGATCAAGCCAGTATGATTAATGAGAAAGAAAGAGATATCAAGAGATTGAGATTTTTGTCACAAAGATAGAGAAGAATATAAGATAGAGGGAGAAATTAGAAATCCTAATCTACCCAGTCAAAGCAAGTTATAAGAAAGAGTGAATTTTGTAACCTAATTAGAAAATGGAAGTTGTTGATAAAGGGAGAGATATCAATACAAGTTTTCCTTTTGGTATTGTCTTATTGTTTTAACCTAGTCAGTTTGGTTGATTTGGTTGATCAATTTGGTTTGCCATTAATGCCAAAGAGGGAGATTGTTGAAATCTGATTGAAAAGATCATTGTTCAGAGAGATAATTGAAAGAAGGAGATTGTTGAAGAAGACTATGTATTTCAATCATTGTTTTGTCACTGATGTCAAACCTTCTATTTGTTGGTAAGACAATTGCTTATAAGATTCAAGTGCTATCACTTAGTTGATTGATGAAGAGGATTTTTTCAATAAGAGATAAAAATAACATCTAGAGGAAAGGTTGGGTTATGATTATGCAATGAAGTACAAGGATTTGTTAAGACAATGATGACATGATGCATTGATAATCTACTTAAGGTTACAAAGGCTGGTTACACTTAGAAAGTTTAGAAGGACAAGTTACACAAAGTCTGTCTGCCAAGCTTGACCGAGTGGATAGTAGGTGCCAAGCAAAGTTAGTGCAAGCCGAGCAAAAAATTAGTTGAAACTGAGTAAAAGTTCATTCTAGTGTATGCCGAGCAAAATAGTTGATGCCAAGTAAAGTTTAGTTGATGTCGAGTACAGTAAACTTTAGTAAGTGTCGAGTAATTTCACAATGGATGTTGAGCAACATAGTATGTGCCGAGCATCAGAAGGTTGATAATGTTGAGCTGCTGCATTATTTAAAAGATTGAAGATTTGATGAATCTGAGCCAACAAGTTTGTTTCCTTGATTTTGTGAACCAGGTGGAAGATAAAGTTGATGAGCTGGTGGCACAAAATTTGAGATAAACCATTTTAAGGTGAATTCAAAGTGGATTGTAGGAGAAGTTTCTAGAAGAGATATGAGATATGGGGTAGATACATTGTATCCTACCTAATCCATTTGAACCCTAAATTTGGACAATGGAAAATGAGTGGAAAAATATCTTAATTTCCTATTTATAGGAATGTCTGGTCATAAAGAAAAGTTTTCATGTTCAAGAACCTAAGGGAGACAATGAGTCAAGGGTTTTAATTTATCAAGTAACCTAAGAGAAGAGTCTGCAATGACATGTTAAGCAAGAAGGCTTAATGAGAAGAATGCTTGAAGGGTGAATAAGCTATCATAGATGCAAAGTATGAAGGCCAAGCAGAATTGATGACTGAATAAAGATCTGTAATCTACAAGAGAAGTGGTAAGTTGTATCAGATCAAAGCTCTACTATTACTCTCTAATAATTGTATTAGTCTAGGGTTTGGATTAAGGTTAACCTAATAGTCATTTGTAAATCCTTTAACTGGGTGGCATTCCAAATGAATGGCCTAAAGTCTTCTAACAAGGCTCACTTCTAATAGGGTGATTGAAATCCTTTAACAGGGTCACATTTAACAGTGTGTATTGTAACCTTTAACAGGGTTGGCCTTTCATAGGGCATCACTTCAGAAGAGTGAAAAATAGTAGCATGTTACTGGTGGTTTTTTCCAAATTGGGTTTCCATGTAAATCATTGTGTCAAATGTGTTGATGAATCTGTTATGTTTCATGTTTTACATTTCTCCAAGTTGATTTGATAGTAACCTACAAGCTTTTAGTGATTGCATAATCCTATGGATGCATGCATGAGTATAAATGTTTTATGGGTTCACTAAGCTATGAAAAGTTTTATTTATACATCTGGACCTTGGATAACTGATTCACCCCCCCTCTCAGTTATTCTAAAGTATTCCAACAAATCTTATCACAACCATAAATCTCTTTTGAGATAATACAATATTATGTGTTTCATTCACAATCAATCTCCTATCACAGCTTTGAGAAAAGATGAAGACCTAGATGATAGCACTTATTTTGAACCTCATACATTGGACGTGAATATGTTGATGGAAATTGAGATTAAGCCTCTTCCTACAGATCCCTACATAACACCATTCCATAGACTTTATGATGAAAATCTTCCATACCCCAAATTGACAAATGTATTATGAAAATGGTTATGCCATGAATTTTAAGAAAGGCTATAGTGGACAAGATCTTGTAAAGATGGAAGACATTCTTATAGATGTTTTAGAATATATTTGACAAGGTCTCAAATGTTTAACCCAAGAAAATATTCCAAGGTCTCCTTCCAATTTGTCATTACCGATCTTTTTATTAAAAACCATTATAGAAGATCATTTGGTCATAATAAAAAAGAATCTTTTGGAGGCTTAAATATAATAAGAACATGAAATTTCCCTTTCATAACTTTTTAAAACATCAAAAACTAACTAATAATGATGTTTAATATTTATTTAAAATTTTATTGTTATAATATTGATATTAATTATATTAAATTTAGGCAATTTGTTCAAGATTTAGAAGATAGATGTATTATTTCTCTAATAAGGAACTTTATACCTGTAATGCCCACCCATAGTTCAATTTTTGGTTTATGTTGTTGTACTCTTTTAAACTGGTTTTCATGTGTGTGTATCAATTTACCTAGTGCTATTGAGGATATATTGTACAACATTACAATATGGATACATTTATACCACAAGACTTTGCTTATATATTATATGCTTTCAGTGGTTGATTATGATTATTTTCATCATGTAGTTACTTTACATGCTTTTAGTTAATGATTAAAGTTGTTATCATGTATGCACAAGGTTTTATTGATTACCAAATCCATACTTGTATGTGGGGTTATATGTATGTTTTACTTTTTTGATTGATGTGTTTGTATGGTTGAGGGAGGGACTCGTAGTCACTTGTATGCAAGATCTACATGATGGATCACTTCTTGCCGCTGTTATATATAGATAGATATGGACATGCTTGTCTTAAATTTCCAAGATGAGCATGTCTTATCATAATAAATATATAGTAAGGAAGGGGAGATATTAATCAGGTCTAAGTCTCAACCAAAAACCTTGTTTGTCTCAAAATAGCGAACAAGTATCATTTCTACTACCTAACTGAATTGTCAAGTGACATAAAATCAATAACTTTTTCCCTTGAATGTGGTTTTGCATTGTATGAATTAGTCATCTTTCTTGCTTTGGTTTGTCAAGTGTTGTACTATTAAATATAAGATTATGTTTATTATGAGAGTTAATTAAATGCTTATATTTAATTAAAAGACTTGGTTGATTATAGAAATGGGGAAATTTAATTGTATTATGAAAATATTCAATTTAAATGCATAGTAATTTAATATGTAATACATGGTGTATTACCTATTAATGACATACCATAAATATTAATTTACAACAACAAGATATTAGCTATAAGTTGTGAGTGAATATAGTTAAAAGGAAAAATAAATCAAAATATCATCAAATGAGATATTTTTGACAGTTAAAGTCAGATTTCATCAAATGGGGTATTTTGAGGAATAAAAGTCAATAAATAAATATAAGCAATTTTTATTTTAGAAAAGTTTTCCTAGTTAGGTTTCAACCTTGGAAACCCTAAATGGTAAAGATTGTCTATCACAAAGTAATTTTGGTTCATTTTTAAGAGAAGGGAATTTTAGAGAACATTTCAGGTAACTTTGTAAGGAGGATTTTTAGAGCTTGGATTGAAGAACATGAAGAGTCCTCAAGTTTGGAAAGCTTTAGAGTTTGGGTTTGGATTTTCTTTTGTCTCATATTTTACAATTGGTGGTTTGAGGCAGACTTATATTTCTCTATTATGTTTGTAAATTTCTAGAGAAAATTGATTTTCGATTTTGATTTGTTTGAGAAAACTTAGAAGAAAAGAGATAATGGTTTCTTGTGAATAACAGTCTAATATCTGTTAGTTAAACCCATAGGTTTAATCGAGAAAATATTTGTTTCAATAGATCTATAGGAAGATTGAAAAAACAAAAAACTATATTTCATTAATTTTCTCCAAAAAGAAAACTCTAAGTTAATAAAAGGATTCCTTTATTTTTACATGGAAACCTTATAGTTATAGTTTTAAAAAAAAATATAAAAACACAAAGAAAAGAAATATTCTTCTCCTACAAACTTTAAATAATAGAGCTTTAAAAAAATTGATAATTAAAAAAATTAGTTGAATTTTTTATTAAAATATTTAAAAAAATAAAAAATAAGATAAAATTTTGAAGAGGGTTTACCCCTCTCTTGGCCCTCTCACCCATAGGTTGTGGTTGAAGTCCAACAACCATGGTTGCTACGTAGACCACGGGCTGGCCAAGCTAGTTGTGGTTGCTATAGGTCATGACAACTAGACAAGCAACCATGACTGCATATAAAACCTATGATTGCGGGGATGCGAGCCTTAAAAAGGCTATAGGCCCAATCCATAATTTTGGTTTAAAAAATAATAAATAAAGAAAATATTTTTAAAAATGAAAAATATATATAATTTAATATATATAAGTATAATATATAGTATATATTATATATATAATATAAGTATAATATATAGTATATATTATATATATAATATAATTATAATATATAGTAGACATTATAAATTATATATAATACAATTATAATATATTTTATGTTATACATATAATATAATATATTTTATTAAATGTATTTTTTTTTTTTTTTTTTTGATCGATAAAAGGCCTAAGCCAAATAATTTTATTAATTAAAAATTTATACATTTTTCCCTTGTTCAAAATGGGCACTAGTAGGAAAGAATTGAGTCAAGAAAGCCTTTAGTCTTGCTCGGGACTTTCATCCTCTTATTAGTTTACATAAAAAAGATTGGGTCATACGCCATTTTACAATTTTTTTTGATTGGGAATACCTTTCTATTTACAAATTTGTTTACACTATGAAGATTTCTTATTTTATTGCATATATTTACAGCTATCCATTATCGATGGATATCCTTCTTTGTCTAATAGATTTTTAAGTCTTTCTTAAATACTTGGTTGAGCTTGCATACACTCATTCTCGGGCAAGATCATTTCTAGAGTAATTCAATGATATGATACCTTTTTATAATTCGTGTGAAAATGAAAAGGGATTCTTAATCCATATCCACTTATTAATCTTCCAAACATAAAAAAGAAAATATCAAAAGGAATTATGTTGACATTCATTTAATATTTATGTAAGATGGTTTCTATTGTACAAGTTTAATCAATACTTATTTTCCTAATTATTCATTTAATAGTTTATAGATATCTTAATCCTACTTATAGTTTTACCTAGCTATTTACATCACTCCCTTAGCATAAACCAATTGGTATTTTTATGATTTGCCAAAATAGAAGAATAGAATTTACTTAACCTTTCTAATATTCTTGAAATTGTCTTAAAAATTGTAGTCTAAATTTACTAATTAAATAGGATCTTATGTAGTATTATATTGGACCAATAAATTTCACATCTCATCATATCTCTCTAAGTGAAATAATTTAAGTACTACACTTGAAAGTAAATTAGAGACTACTGATCTAAAGACATTTGTTTCTAATAGGTGATAAATCTTGACAAACCAAAAAAGTGATTCTCTGCTGATCCAAATATACTAATGCAAAAGCATTAACCAGTGAAGGAAAAAAAACACAATCCTTATAGAGAAGCTATAGAAATCCAAGGTGAATCCTAAGAAAGATAAGAAGAAAAGAAAAAAATAAGGAATGCTTAAAAGGAGACAATGAACAAGACAACAAACCCTACCCCACTATGCAAGAATTTACAAGAACATACAAAGACAAAGATAACATAGACTAAGACAAAAACAAACTGCAAAAGCCTCTAGAGGAATCTCAACCCTGTTAGTTAGGTTTTGGTAAATCTAGTTAAATACATATGAGACCTAATTATATCTTCATTCCTTAAGGATAATAATGGATGGGTATGCCAAGCTACCATTTTAGTCTAGCCTATTTTATGAAAATCACTTTACCAATGTTTCTAATAATGCTTTAACTAATAGATTTTGATAAACTAATAAGATTATGTTTCAAACTTTCCTATAAAATATATGTTTCAACTTCTAGTTCTTGATTACTATTTGATCCATGAAAATAAATCTAAATTTTAGATATTGTATTTTTCTTATACAATCCTTAGGGAGGTAATAAATATTACAAATATGTACTTAGAATTTCTTTGAGAAAAAATGGAATTTTCCTTAACTAGCTTAATTGTTTTAGCCCTATTTCTGTGCTACTTCAAATATTATGAAACAATTAAATATTTTAATGTATTGATTGTGTAGGTATGCTATATGTGATCAAGTATTTATCTGAACCAAACTCTTGAAATCATTTATATAAGGATCAATCATTACTTAGATATTATTGCTATGAGTGCATTTATCTTTAGTATAATCTAATGGATATGTCCATCAATGCCCTCTAATCCCTTGTTTTGTTTAAAATTAATTATTTACATTCTCAGATCTTTATAGGGTTATGAAATTTATTAAGATTAAAGGATAAATATTTACCATATTTTCATGAATATTCCTACTTTAGGGTAATCTTGTTATCATGGAATGAAAGAAGCTCTCAAGTGTTCTACTTTTTTGATTAGTTTAATACTTTTCCACTGGAACTAATTTCCTGAATTATATCGAATACTCACTTAAATTACAAGAAAATAACCATTTTATTTACTGTCAGTTGAAACATTCCATAAATAAGTTTCAACCAAGACTCGATATGTTATAGTTTTTTTTCCCTTTATAGTAGTCTAGTTGGCATTACATGGTATTGTTTAATTACAAAAAAATACTTAGTATATCTGATATACATACTATTCATATGACTAAACCATAGATGGTAGATAAGAATTGATTATATCACCAAAACCTATAAGTCACAGCATATACGTGATAATGACTTTCTACACACATACACACATATACTATCAAGACTAAAAATACCTTACTCTAAAAACCCTAAGCTTAATAAAAGCCATACTATTTATAGGACCCAAACTTAAGAGCTACCAAACCACTTCCTACTAAAGTACATAAGATCATACTAAACTTTGATAATATCAAAAGAAAAGTGCTTAATCCTGAACTTATAGATGCTTTACTATAATATGATCCTTATTCGAGTCAAGTTTGAATGTAGGGATTCCTTCAGCTTCATTAACTACTTCATTTCTACCTTTTTAAATTTTGGTAGCTTTGCATATATGTGGGATGCTTAGTTCAAGTTTTTTTGTTGTTCGTGAGATCCATACTTGGAGAAACTTTAATCCAAGATTCTTTTGCAAGCCCTCACTTCGAACCATCATTGCTCAACTGATACATTCACTTTTTATACATTTTGATTTTATATTTTGATACAATATTTGACTGATTAGACATTGATCCATATTATTGATGCCATGTGATGTTTACCATTTTTTTTTATACTTATGATGCTTTGATGACATTATATATATGCATGCATTTTGATAGTTCATTTTAGTAATATAAATTGAATCAAGATTATACCTAGTATACTTAGATGAATTATGGTTAAAATTTTAGAAATTGAATTGATGGATACGTAATGGTGTTTCAATTATGAAAGTTATTTATATTTGATCATTGTTTAGAAATGAAATTTGAAATGTTTAGAGTTGAATTTAATTATACAAATGAAATTGATATATGTGTAATCTTCTTGAGATACTGATATTCAAATTGAATGCATAGGGAATTAACCATGGTACTAAATTAGAGAACCAAAGGCTAAACCTATATGCAAACAATGAAGCCTAGGTTTAATCTATTGACAGATTCAAACCTCTTTGTTATGTATTTTAATTTATAAACATAAATTGGATGTGTGTATTAGATTAAATTTATTTTTTTAATTAGTGACATGTCCCTTGTAATGTGTAATGTGCTTTATGATTTCACTTGACACTTGTGATGTCTATGTGTAAATGACATGTCAATTAGGGTTTGGCAAGAGACACTTAGCCTAAAACTAAACCTAATAGAGTACTTAAGATAATTCCATTTGTTAAGTGCTATTATGTGGAGTCCCATCAAATAGAATTTGAAATTAAAAAACTTTGTTTCACATTTGAGGGTTAAAAAGTGGTCTTAGGAGGTCATTTTAGTGGAAATTATGTGCCCATATGGTAGTACTATGAGTTAGGGACCTATTTTTTTCTACTAGAAGACCTATAAAACTTTAGTGACCCTCCATGCAACCCATTTTTCAAAAGTTGCAAAAATGAAGAAGTCACATGACCTTACCTTTGTCCACACACTTGCCCAAGTTTGTATTTATGAGAGGAGACAAGAAGGAAGGCTAAGGACTAGGAGTCAACTCACTCTTATTTCTATTGGGTGGGTAGGAATTTGGAGGTATTTTTAGAGGGTCTTGGACAACTTAGTGGGTGTTAACCCATTCTCTTTTTTTAGACACATTAGGGTTTTGAAGATTGGAAACAAAATGAAAGGGTCTTTTCTCAACGTGTCATTTCCATAACTTTGAGAAAAGATGGTGATTATTGCCAAGACAAACTCTATTATTTTTGTTGTAGATTAGTATGTAAATGAATTCATAAACATGTTTTTGTATGCATATATTGTATGTATTGTTGTTCTTGTTAAGATATGAAAATATAGTTTGAGTTCTTGGTTTCTTACATTTTTTAGCATATTTTATTCTTGGGTTTGAAAGATATTAATCACCCTTGAGAGGGAAGACATGGCCTTGAGTGAAGGGTCTAGTTGGTGTCTCCATTGTAGTGCAGAGTCTCTTCTCATGGAGAAGAGGTAAAAGAAGCATGGACTATGAGATCTTTCTTTCCATTGACATTTTGATATAATTTGAGGGTGATAAGGAGAGAGATGAGTATGAAGAAATTTTGATTTGTATGAGCCTTGAGAAGACATGATTTTGGTTATGTTATCATTGAAATCTTCTCTTTGGTTGGCCCATCTTTGCCCTCTTTCATGGGTTCTTAGATGATACCATTGTGAAGGCTTGGTTAAGGGTTTTTTGTTGTTATTGTGACACTTTATGCATTGTGAGTTTGGTTGTGTATGTATCCCCTTGGTTATCCAAGATCAGTAAGTGGTCTCATAGAGACTTAGTGATAGACCAACATTGGGGTAAATAATAAGACAAAATTAACAATTTATGATAGAATTCAGCTTGGTCTATACGTGTCAATCCAAGAGCGTAAGCTTCTGAAAGGTGTCCAAGAAATATGCCATCAAGGGATAGTAGTTGTGAGATGAGGTATTATGAATGCAACCATGACACTCAAAAGAAAACTTGCAGCAAATCAAAATGATTTTGTGATAGGAACTTATAACAAAAATATTGTATTATAAAAATAAGTACAACTCTTAACAAATTATCAACTCACAATCTAATTCATATGAAATGTTATTATACAATCAAATACATATATTGACCACATAAACTAATATACTATGATTAAATCCATACCATATAATGCTAAGTTAATTAAAATACAAATGAAAACTAACTTAAATGCACTCCATACATAAATAAAACAAGATGACCAGGTAACTTTGGAGTGGGTCCTTCCTCTCGAGCTGCCTGGTGATGAAACAAAGTAGTAGTCTTAAGTCTCTGTAATCATATAGATATAAACTTTATATTTTAGAATGGTCAAATTGGCTATACCACAATTTATTCAGCAGAAGGATAGACACATAGAGCTACACCATATATAGACTATAATCTAGATAATAAAAATAAAACAAATAGTCTACAACCTTATTTAGAGGTTGTAAGTACTTACATTGAAATAAAAAGAACGATGGTTATTCATGCCAAAACAAATTTGTTTCTATTTGCTATAATTGTAAATTATCGAGGAGAAAAGATAGGAGATTATGCTCCAAACAAGTGTTTGCAGATTTCCTCATAATGGGAATTGTTCAATGTAAAACTGAAAATTATCATTTCATAGGATAATTATGAGGATAAGAATCAACAAGGTTATGCCTGCCTAGAATTATACCAATGTGTGGTCCAAGAATCACACATTGAGGTATATCAAAAGCATTAATGAAAATTTATTAGGAATCAATTAAGAACTAGACTAGTCAAGGAATTCCCCCCAACTTAACTTCACACTGCAAAGGCATGATAACACTAAGATAACCAAAGAAATTAGGTAATCCATTGAAAATACCTTATATCATCAATTAATCAAATATTTAAAAAATTCAATGGGTATCCCCCTAGATCATGAGATCATAGGAGAATTTAAGGACTTTAGTAATATAATAACATTTTCCAATGAATGGTCATCATAGGACAATACAAGGAATAAAAAGTGATATGGATATTTACTTTGATTATTTTTGAATTCATGATCATCCATTAATAACTTTATTGTGTTTGGCTAGTAATACATAGAATCCCATAGAAATGTGTTGAATCAATTATCAATGGTCCCAAGTCAACAAGGACGTGAGGAATACACAATTTAACCATAGGCCTCCAAAGATTAGTATGCATAAGTACAAAAGTAATAAAATATAGATCTTGGAGAATCTGACAACACATTTGTGGAATAAGGAAAGAATATGGTTTAATATTTCTCAGTGTATGATAAATATCAACACACATAGTTATGAGTTTGATGATTGACTCATGTTGAAGTATGACCTCATTTGTGTTAATTTGCAATTCACTAAGTAGAAAAGAAGAACAAGGTTGATTATAATTCAATATATTATATCATTCTTCTAATCCATTTAAACCAAAATCACATCTCATATGTGTATCAATGCATTCCAACGTTGATTTACCAATTACAAGCACATCATCAAATGGTAAAGGGATTCTTGGGAGTTTAGTATTATATTCCATTTCAACAACCTTATTATGAAGTGTGTTATAAGGCATATAGTTTCCCTTGGTGGACATTGTGGAGTGTAATGTGAATGAGATAATGAAAAGAATTTTTGAGAATATAAAGTGGATGGGATTAAGGAGGATGGGTAAAATAATGATGGTAAGGATGGATATGGTGGAATATAAGAGGGATATATAGGTTGTTTTGTGCATGCATGATTATATTCATTGTGCATACTAGGTGGAGAATTATGTTTTTAATAAACATGTTGGCTATGTAATGAAATAGAGTAACAATATATGTTACCAACATAATGCATACCTTGATCTTCTTGGGTTGGTATTTGAATTTTTTTATTGATTACAAGAAAAATTTGTCCACTTTCACCCTTATTATGGTGAGACTTAGAAATAGCTTGTATTGCATTCACCATGTTCTCGTTGTTGTTCGGGCATATGCATTGATCATCTTTCCCATAGCAATTATAACAATAAGTGGTTAGATTTTCATCATCAAAATCATATTGTTCTAAGAATTCATCAATGATATTTTCTTGGTCATACATAAAGATACAATTTGTACATACCTGTGGTGATGGAAGATCAATATC
This sequence comes from Cupressus sempervirens, assembly GCA_028749045.1. Lineage (NCBI taxonomy): Eukaryota > Viridiplantae > Streptophyta > Pinopsida > Cupressales > Cupressaceae > Cupressus > Cupressus sempervirens. Next base: position 487,485,915 of record CM053790.1, read on the forward strand.
TTTTAAGATGCATTCATTAGGTAGAGAGGGTATTAAAATATCACCTTTTGTTTACATGATTTCTCCACCAATTTCTTCATTTGTTTTTAAATTTGAAAGCAGGGGTTTGGGGTTAGTAGCCACCAATGGGGTCAAGGGGCAACGCCCCTTGTGGGGTCTTGGGGTAGTGCTCGAGGTGTGCTCCTTGTCGTAGTATAGGGTGGGGTTGAGGGACAGTGCCCCCGATGCCAAGCACATTTTGCCTCTTGTGTTCCCTTCAAATTTTTCATTTTTGAAGAAATTTTCAACCAAAATTGATATACTTGAACAACCTTGAAAATGCATTACTTTTAACATTTTTCTTCAAAAGTATCTTTTCTTTACCAATAGCTCACAACAACTAATGATAATATAAAATTGAATTTAATTTATAAAGAAGCTAATGAATCTAATGTCTAAGGCCTACTTGCAAACTCTAAAACAAAACTCTAAAGCAATGCATCTATATGATTTAGGCAATGCAGATTAAGATTAATTACTTATGCAAGGCTAGTATTTGCAAAAGCTTTCATCGTAAACACATTTTTCCTACCTCAATTCATCAAATTAACATACCTTTGACACATTTCCCTAGCAATGACACCAAAATAATAGGTCAATACTGGGGTAGATAATAAGACAAATCAACAATTTATGATGGAATTCAGCTTGGTCTATACATGTCAATCTGAGAGCGTAAGATTGTGAAAGGTTTCTGAGCAAAGGGATGATAGCTATGAGATGATGGATTATGAATGCAACTATGACACTCAAAAAACAAACTTGTAGCAAACTGAAATGATTCTCATAAACTTACTGAATTGGAAACAACTCGTAACAAAAATATTGTATGATAAAAATAACTACAACTCTTAACAAATTATCAACACACAATCTAATTCATATGAAATGTTATTATACAATCAAATACGAATATTGAACACATAAACTAATATACTATGATTAAATCCGTATCATATTTAATGCTAAGCTAATTAAAATACAAATGAAAACTAACTTAAATGCACTCCATACATAAATAAAACAAGTTGACCAGGTAACTTTGGAGTGGGCCCTTCCTCCTTAGCCACCTAGTGATGAAACAAAGTAACAGTCTTAAGTCTCTATAATCATGCAGATATAAACTTTATATTTCAGAATGGTGTATTCGACTATAGCACAGTTTATTTAGTAGAAGGATAGATATATAATATTTGCCTCATATGTTGCTTATATATATAGAGCTACAATAGATATAGACCTGAATATAAATAATAAAAACAAAACAAATAGTGTACAACCTTATTTAGAGGTTGTAAGTAGTTACATTTAAATACAAAGAACGATGGTTATTCATGCTAGAACAAAATTGTTTCTATTTGCTATAATTGTAAATTATCAAGGAGAAAAGATAGGAGATGATGCTCCAAACCACTGTTCATAGATTTCCTCACAACGAGAATTGTTCAATGTAAAAACAAAAATTATCATTTCATAGGATAATTATGAGGATCAGAATCAGCAAGGTTACGCCTTCCTGGAAAGTGTTGCAACTTCCTTTATCTCAATGTTTTAGCTCATATATATTACTTTTATTGTATAGAGGTGCGGTAGACACATGAAATGAATAGATAAGAAGCTGACGATTTAAACTATTGAACAATTGTCAATAGTATCTATAGGCGATAGGAAGATTTTGAAGCAATAAGAAGATCTATGCCGCACATCTTCATATTGTGATAATAAAGATTAGTAAAAAGAAATCAATAATGAATTTTCCATATTTTGATCCAAAACTTCATTAAATGCTACATATATATATATATATATATATATATATATATATATATATATATATATATATAATCATATGCAATGTAAAATAGTAAAATGAAACAAAATGGGATGGAAATGGAATAGGGAAGTAAGTAGGAAAGTGCATAAAATGGATTAAAATATGACATTAAATAGGTTGTAATTGGCTCTCATCACCTAGGTTGGGAGGTGAACACTCTATGGTTATACTCAAGTTTTTTGGCACATTTGTAGAAAGCTTGAATTTTTTTGAATCTCTCATTGGATTCATATGAAAGGAAAAGTTCATTGTATTGTGATCAAAACCTTGTATTGAAGAGTTCTCCATTTCTTACCATTGTTTCAATGTCTTGCTATTTGTTGAGAGATAAAAATTCCTCTCTATTGTCATAACCTTTGTATGTATGTATATTTAAATTTAAAATAAAGAAGTATTCCTGTTGAAATTATTGACTTGGAAATCTCATGTAAATCTCCTTATTGTTGTAGTAGTAATGAAAGAAAGGAGTAAGGTTCCATTGTGAAATTTACATGATAATACATTGAAGATTTAAGGATGTTCATGTCATTGTAAATTATAGCTCTTGAAATGAATATAGGTGTACCTGAATTGGTTGCAATTTGGAAGTAATTATAATAAATTGATCTTGCATGTTGTCTTCAATGTTATAGTAAAAGTTTGAATATTTCAAAATATTTTTATCAAATAAGAGACTGTGTTTTAGATTAAGGTAAAAGCAAGTTTTGAAGGGGCCTCGAAACCCTTTACATCTAAGAGAAAGATAAACCATTAAGCACAACCAGGTTATAAAGGACCTGAAACCAGCTAAACAACTAAATTAGGTTATATAGGGACCTGAGACCAACAGATGAGACTAGAAAAAACAACCAAAACAATACTGGAACCTAGAAAGTCAACAGACTGGAACAACAACTTGAAAAACCTTCCAAACCAGTATCCAATGAACCAGTAATACAACTAGTTCACCATCACAAAAAACCATACATCATAGGGAAACAAAAGATTTTCCTTTTGATATGAATTTTCCCTTACCCAACCGAAGGACCCTATCTAAAGGGGGGGCAGAAGAATTAGACTTCTTCCATTTAACCACAATCCAACCATCCTCAATCTTCACATCCTCAACAACCCAAGCCTCAAAAGAAAAAGACCCTAGGAACCTAAGGGAAGCAGAAGCTGCAACAACCTCCGTCAAAGAATCAGACGACGTCTGACCCCTAGGAGGGACATCCGAACTAGGAGTAGAGACCAGAGCATCCACCTCCACCACCAGCTTGGAAAGAAAGCAAACCTTAGCCACAAAATCCTCAGTAGCATCCAAGGAAAGTTCCACTAGAGCATCCTCCTCATCCACCGACTCAGAGCTAGCCTTAGCCTCAGAATCCTGAGGAGCAACCAAGGAATGTTTCACCGTGTAGTGCTCAGAGGAGGCCTTTGACCACCAAGAAGGTGGTCACCTAGATTTGGAATTCCTAGCAACACAACGAGCAGTAACATGACCCGTCAAGTGGCATTTCCTGCATCGAAAAGGGATACCCTCAAAATCCAACAATTGTGTCCAAGAACCCCTTGGGGAATCCAAGAAAATTGCCTCAGGAAGGCCCTTAGAAACATCCAAGTCAACAAGAAAGTGAGCACAGGTCGAGTGGAGAATATCTGAAGTGTTAGCATCCACATATAAGAAATCCCCAATAGCATTCCCAATAGTTTCAAAAATTGAATATTGCCAAAGATGTAATAGAAGATTAGGGAGTCGGACCCAAATAGGGAACTTGTTAAAGGATTTCGAGAGAGGATCGAAATCCATGTGCCATGGTTTGGCCATGAGAGGAAATCTGCCTTGCCAAGAAAAATTATTGCAACACAAAATTATCTTTCTGTCATTGGTACTTTGAAACTTAACTATAAAAAAGCCTTTGGCACATGGGAAGATGTGGACTTTATTATTGATAAGTGGCATCTAGTTCTTGGAGATCCATCCATGTAGATCAACAAGAGAGTGGCAATAGCCGCGGAAGCAAAAAATGGTAGCAAGAGAAGAAAGTTCTTCTACCATATGGAAAATGTCTTCAACTGATTTTGGATCTAATTAAACCCTAATAGGCTTTAAAGAACTTATAGGAGAAATGTGAGAGGGACCAGATGAAATGGAAGCACCATGTAAACCAGCTTCATAGGCAACCAGGTCTGCAAAAGACCTACATCCAGAACCAGGAGACCTTGGACGAGGCACATGAGACACAAGGGCTAAATGAGGGGCAGACAAAGCCCTACCCCCACCCAAAGATGCAACCAAATGTGAGGTAGATAGAACATTGCCCACACCTACATCACATCCACCATTATTAGCACCTCCACCCAAACGACAGGCAGGAGCAGGGACCACAACATTTCCTGAAGGGGCGGGAGAACTATGCACAGGAGATCCAAAAATTTGAACAGAAGGAGCGGGGGCCATTGAGCGGGAGCAAATAAGAGACTGTGTTAATATGCTTGTTTTAATCTAATTCATTTCATGTCAATAGTGTAATTGAGATAGGTTATTAAATCCATCAACCTTAATAGATTAGATGAAATGAATACCATCATAGTAAGTTCATCCCTAAATTTTAACCCAATAGATTCAATTGATTAAATGGACTTATTAGACTAAATAATCAAAACAATTAAATTGTTGCATTTGGAACCATTGTTAAAATAGTGCTTGAAATCTATAGACTCCTAAAATAAATTAATCATATAGACACAACAAGAAAAAATAAAAAAAAAGAAAAAGTAATAGAAAAAAAAGAGTTGCAAAAAAAATACCCCAAACTTTTTCTGAGAAAATATGCTCTTTGGGAAATAAATTAAATCATTCTCTATCAAAAGGCTCCTACTAAGAATATTCCTAAGACATTCCCTTCTATAAGGAAAAAAAAAACCAAAGATAAAGCAAAATATACTCTAATGTTTAATATATGACTTTTACAAACTTATCAAATAAAAAATATAATATAAAATTTATTTGTAATGAATGTTGGCGAGGGGGGATGTGACTCCATGTGGGTCCCACCTAACTCCCACATCCCAACACTCTCCTTTCTCTTCCCTCATGCCATTTTCCTTGGTAGAAAGTTCAACAAAAAAAGGTTTTAAAATGGATATTTATATTATGAGGAGGTACCTTGGTTGGAGTGGCCCCCAAAAAATCCCCTTACCCCTCTTGAAAATTGGTGCTCCCCTCTCCTTAAAAAATGCCGCCCAATATTAATTGCAGTCTTCTCCCCAAAGAAAAGGTTGCCCACTTGCATTTGGGTAGGTAATGAGTTAGGGGGTAGAGTAGGGTTAGGGAGTAGATAGTAGAGTGGTGGTGGTGGTGGCGGGGAGGAGTGAGTGGTTAGCGAGAGATTGAATTAGTAAATGGAGAAATTTATTAGATTTAGTTGTTAATTTAGTTTGTTTTACTAGTTAGTTTAGTTAGTAAATTTATTGGGAAATGTTAATGGGTAATATATATAGCTTTCCTTCATCATTTGTTAAATTTAATTAATGTAATTTGTAGGTGATACTAATTATATTATATATTATAATAAGCTTCTTATTATTTAATAGAAATGTTATTTTTGTATATATATTTTTAAATCATTATTTTATATAAAATTTAATAGTTGTTTTAATACATCATTTCATATGCATTTAAAAAACTATCATCTATATACCTTTTGATACATAATTTGGGGACTAATGTAAGTCCATCTTATGCGTATTAATTTTAAAATGCAAATTATATTGTTGAGCACTAAACAATAAATCTTTTAAATTCTGTTGACATATGTTCCTATTGATGACATAGAGAGTGCCACATTAGGCTTACCACCTTATTAAGGAATGGCTTCATAAGCGATAATTACATTATAGATAAATATTTAATTGAAATTTGATATTGTGGTAAACAGGAAAACTTAGAGCATGATATTTAAACCTAGAAAATGAAAATGATGTTGAAGTTGATGAAAGATCAACCCCATAGCTCCCAAAATCACCTGCATGCAAACACCTGTCATAGAAGAGAGAAGAAAAGAGCTATGGAGGTTGAAATTGCCAGATCCATAGATGAGACATTCTTGATGAGCAAAAGGATAAATTGCTATTATAAATAATGAATGAATTGGTTTAATTACAAAGAGAGATTGTCCTTATAAAGGAGATTGAAACCTTGAAAAGGTCTAACCTAGGTTGAATCATAATAATTAATAAAAGAATTAATTATTAGATGCCTAAAGTTTAGCTTACGTAGACTAGAGTTAATTAGGAAATATCTAATTACTCTAGCACCCCCCCTTAAGATAAACTTAGGGAGTAGCTAAAAAATTAGAAAACTACTACTAAAAGTAGATTTAGGTCCTAACAACAAGGCCTAATGATGTACCCAAGCACAACCAAATTTTTGAAAAGAGGATAAATATAGAAAACCACATGGGAAAAACCCTAATCCAAAAAGAGATGGAAAACATGTTGAAAGAAACTAGTGAAGGACTGAAGAAGCCTCCAAACCAAAGAATATCCCAGAAGACAGGAACAAAAGATGATCATGAAGAACACCACTGAAGCATGTAGAAGCTGCAAAGCTTTGTCAAATGTAACTGCCAATTTGAAGAACCTCACTAAAATAGAACCTAACCAAGTAGAGAAGATTTTAATTTGCATTGAATCAGGAGGCACACAAAGGAAAAAAATTGAACTCAAAGATATAGATGACATGTAACACCAAATCTTGAAGAGCTGATCAATCGAACCAAAGAAGCATGAGAAGCAACAAAAGAACCCCCCTAATGCAGACACGAGTGAGGTGACATGCAACTGGAAAAGTAGGCAAAAAGAACTGCATGTCAAGGAACCACCATCAAGATGCATAGAAGAATACATATGTGTGTACTAAGGTGATTGATCTCAGAGACATCATGAGACTAATGTCACAAAAGGGACATTCACTAGACAAAGAAAGATGACAAACAAAGGCAAAACATCAACCCTTATGAAACTTTAATCAAAGTAGTACATGTATAATATGGCACAAGATATGGTGAATCCCAAGAATACAATAATCTTCATGAGTGTCCCCAGATGACACTGCTCGAATCAAAAGGCAAAAAAAGGCAAACAATTGAAACTAAAATACAGATGCAATATGACACTTTATCTCAGTGCATTTGCAAGAATGCATACAAATGATTTCTAAATAGACCATAAGAGACATACGACTAATACAATAGATAGTACAAGTCATAACAAATCTTTTGAAGCAATGAAATCGATCTCCAAACCTAAAACAACCAAGATATCTACTATAATGCAAAAATGCAAAAGACTGAATAGAATATTCTTGAAGAAGAATCTGGAAAAACAACCAACCTTACTGAAAAGATCTTAGATAGACCTTTCCAACGATATAAAGATTTCTCAAATTGGATATCGAATGCTCAAGATATGTCTCCTAGAGTGCAAAACTATACCCCTAACTTTGACAACAAAAAATGCCAGAAAAAATGCATCAAATCTAAAAAATCACCTGTACCATTGTGACATGCTTAGAATCAACCTTTTGGCAATATCTCATTTTCAAAAAATGGAGTCCATATGTTTATGAGATATGAGAAAAAAACACAAAGGTAGGTCCAAATAAATCTCGAGGAGGTTGTTGATGCAATGTTGATATGGCATTGATGTCAGCAAGTGATGAGCCCAAATTTGACAGTCAAATGACCATCGAGGAAAAAAAAAGTTTGAAAAATGACTCATACTGGATAAAAATATCTGATTGCCAAAAAGAAGACAATGTATGAAAAACACTGTCATTGATTAAAGAGCCAATAATGGAAAGAACTGGTCGCCAAAAATCATGTATTTGAAAAGAAAAAAAACCTGATCCACATGCATAAAGATAAAAAGAAATACCACCCTAAAAAAAGAAATACCACACATATGGGTAAAAAAAGAAATACCAAAAATATTGGTAAAAACTGTACAACCTCAAAAAATGGTGATCTCAATGTGAAAAACTGCCTATGTCATCTCCAAGCGTAGGGGTAAAAATACCAAAAAATGAAACCACCACAATAGGAGGATACATGAGAACTTATGGCCAATTAGAAAATGGCCACGTGGAGTCCAAGGTGGAGGTTGCGGGGTCACATAAAAAAGTGTGTATCATCTCCATAGAATAATGCACACCAAAAAAAAAGGTACTCCCTAGATGAAATGTGTGGGGACTACTAGCTGACATGGCACAATAAGCACTCAAAAAGACATGCAAAATCTCCAATCAGGATGGCAACATTACTGACAACTACACTCCAAAGGGGACACAAAGTGTAGGCACAAAGCTACACAAAGCTGAAGGTCCTCTCAACATTGAGAAGTCTGAAACCACCCACAAAGGGCCTAATCTACCAAATGTATGCTAAAAAACTAGGCCGTACCTCCAAAAATATGTGATAAAGATTTGTTGTAGCCAAAGAGGTACCATATGGCAGATCCCATATTTTGAGCGAGTGGCAAAAAAGAAGCAGCATGGACATAGGCATAGGTGCGTTTGGGATCAGGGGCACTGATTGAAAGGACAGATGCAACGTCATGTACAACAGGCATGGTGGGGGGCATGAAGCTATGGGCATTGGCATCAACATATATGGCATCTACAAAATAGTTTACCAATGCCAATGCCCATAGCTTCATGCCCCCCACCATGCCTGTCGTAGAGTATGCTGCGTCTATCCTTTCAATCAGTGCCGCTAATCCCAAAGGCACTTGTCAAGCTCGTCAAACATAAAATATATGCAATTTTATTGTAAATTATTTATTTTTGAAATGAAGAGGATCTATATATATATATATATATATATATATATATATATATATATATATATATATATATATATATATATATATATATATATATATATATATATATATATATATATGAGATATCAAAGTTAATATTTTACATTATAATATAATAAGATTTTATATTATAATATACATAAAAATGTATTTTATTTTTTTTAAAAATTATGTTCAATTAGAATTAAAAGTAACTAAATATTCATAAGAAATTTTAAATAAAATAAGGTGTGATTAATCTTATTCTTATAATGAGTTTGAATAAAATAACAACTTTAATTATAAGCTTAAATAATATTATATTTAAGAATTAGATTAAAGTTCACTTTTTATATTATATTTAAAATAGTTTTTCTTATATATTTAAAATTAATTTAAAAATTAGATTAAGGTTCAAGTTTTATATTATAATATTTAAATGTAAAATAAATTATGTCTATTTCATACTGTTGCAACATAACATAAATCTATAGGTAATAACATTTTGTTAACTTAATAAATCAAAGGCTGTGTTTCAACTACTATACATGGATGTTTATTTGGTTCAAGTTATCCCTTCCTTATTTAGACTTTTTTTGTTAAGAAAATAATACTTGTTAAATAGACTATGACTCCAATCATACAAATTTATGAAACAACAAGACATAATTTTTCAATTACTAACATTTAACAACTCTCCAATGTAGTCTTCAACCCCTATAAGTGAATGTATAGTTGATTAGAAGTTATCGTGTCTCTATTTAGACTTTTATTGCAAAGAAAACATTAATAACTAAGTATACTATGATTCAAACTACACAACTTTACGAAATAAAAAGATTTTTTTTTTGAATTACTAAGATTGAACCTTAAATACTCTACTAGCCTAGAATAGTCCATGCGTAAAAAAAATATAAAAAATATAAAAAATAAAATTAAATAAATAAATAAATAAATAAATAAATAAATAAATAAATAAATAAATAAATAAATAAATAAATAAATAAATAAATAAATATATATATATATATATATATATATATATATATATATATATATATATATATATATATTGGAGCATTCTTTTGATTGCTATGTATTTATAGATAGTCCTAGTTAACTAGGAAAATATTTAATAATTATAAATAATAAATTTGTTAAGATAATAACTATAAATATTTTTAAATTGATTGAAAACTTAATATTTACATATAAATAATAAAATTATTACAAGTTATTTATATAAGTTAATTATTAAAAAAAAGATTTCAGAATAAAATAAATTTTATTATATATTTAAATTTACTTTAATGAGCTATTTTTTTAAAACATTCGCCTGAATGTTTTTCTAGTTAACTAGGACTATCTATAAATACACAACAATCAAAAGAGTGCTTCAAAAGTAATTATATATATATATTTTTACACATGGACTATTTTAATATAATAAAATTTATTTTAATGAGCTAATTTTTTTTAACATTTACCTGATTATCATAAAATAACTAATTCTTAATAATAAATTGAAATTCTTAATTCGGATGAGCAGCACACATGACAAATTCCACTTTGAAAGGACAAGTGATTGGCACAAGCGTGTGAGTGGCACCAATATTCAAGGTAGAGTCCAAGGCATAAACTAAAAAATGCTCCTAATCTAGAATTCATGCCCATAAACATTCAATAAAAATATGCGCCCAACTCCTCCCAAATTGCACACTAGCCAAGAAAATATCCACGCGATCAAAAAATGCCTCCAGAGATGTCCAAACCATGTGTGACTGCCGACATTATAGGGATTAGAAGGCACCAGTCAGACCTATTGCAAAATGTGCCAAATTCCAAAACTTTGTGCCCAAGCTAGGTTGTCATTAGATATACTACATGCAATAGGGGCTTGTGAATCAAGGCAGGTGCATTGCATGGGCGATGATGGGACTCGCACACAATAGTCCAGGCCTACACATTAAGATTTACAGTGGACTATGCATCTATTAAATCTTCAAGTCCAATGATGGTAAGTGCATGTCAGATTGTAGATGCCCTCTAAACATATACGTTCTTCAAAAGAAAGAAATGATTGGGCTCGCAAGTGGAGGCTGCGAGCTCATTGAAGGGTTGTTGAGGTGGTGCTTCCATAACTTCAAAAAAACATTTACGCCTCCAAACAAAAAAGAGGCCAAGCTCCACCAAATTTTGTGTTGGGCATAAACCAAAGCTATAGGTACAAAGAGGAGACATGGAGGTTGTGTGAGGCCTGCTCAAAAATCATGCCCATGTAAAAATGACCTTAGTACAATTTTTTTTTTGCCTCTAATTTCAATAATGTCCAAACTAGATGTATTTTATATAGAAATGGGGGTTTTTGAGCACTTCGAGTTCAAAGGGGATGTTCATTTTAGCTCAAAGTTCCTAAAAAATAAGTGACCTCCTAGATGTAATAAAAAACTACTAAAAGCTCAGATCTAAAAACCGATGCCAAATCTCTCAAGAACATAATAGAGGCACAAAGATATGGAACTTTGATAACATGTTGAAGTTGATGAAAGATCAACCCCACAGCTCCTAAGAATCACCTGCATGCAAACACCTATCACAAAAGAGAGAAGCAAAAAGCTATGAAGGCTAAAATTGCCAAATCCATAGATGAGAAATTCTTGATGAGTAAAAAGATAAATTGCTATTACCAACAATGAATGAATTGGTTTAATTACAAAGAGATATCATCCTTATAAAGGAGATCAAAACCCTAAAAAGGTCTAATCTAGGTTGCATCATAATAATTAATAAAAGAGTTAATTATTAGATGCCTAAAGTTTAGTTTAAGTAGACTACAATTAATTAGGAAATATCTAATCACTCTAGCAAATGAAACTCTTCACACATGCATTAGTCCATCATCAAACTATTATCTAGCTGGTAAATGTTATTTGAAACCCAAACCTGATCTTACTTTTTTGTAGATGTCCATCCTTGAAGCTTGTAAAAATTTAATTCTTCATTAACCTAGTTGCTACTCATCCAATATTAGTGTGTAGATAACTTAGTCTTACCCTTTAAAAAAAATTGTTGGTGTGTTTTTGCCTTGCATTTTGGGCATGACATCTTTGAAGGAAATCTCCAAACAATTTCTATTATCCTCTATGATATCATGCCATCATGGAAGAAAATGTAGTGTCACCCCATCTCTAACCATGTATGATGTTGGAATAAGTATATGGGAAACAAAATAATGAGGGGGGGGGCGGGGGGAGGTAGGGAGGGTGAATCAAGATCTTAGACTTTTACCTTCAAAACCAATAACATAAATCCACACCTAATTCATCTAGTAGATCTACCATAAAAACTAAAATGTTGTAACATAAATGAAATACATCACATCCATAAATAGTATAACACATAACACAATGATTTGGTTACCCATAAACACTTCAAGATGAAGGTAAAACTGGGGTGGGGATGAAACCCACAAACCTTCATTGTTGCAACAATAACATTAACCTATTAGGGTTACAATGTTTAATCATAAAATATGATCTACCTTGTGAGGAGTCTACCTTGTTAAAAGCTTAAGAGGCTTTTAGGTCACACCTTGTTAAACACTTTTACACTGACAATGAAGTAAGGACTATGTTAGGAGGTTTACATAGATATGTTAAGACCACTCTGTTAAGAGATTTACCCTATCTCAATTAACAATAAATGATTCAGTACATGACCCTTGGTTTACTCTACAAACTGATCTTGGGTCTCCTCTTGACTGTATCTATGATTTGATCTTCTAATATGATAACTCTATTCTATCCTTCACTGCCATGATTTCTCTCTATCTTCTCTGCTTTTAGACTTTGCCTTCACTCCTTCACATGCGCATAAGGATACTTGTCCTTATCTCTTCCTTCTTCTTCATATATAAATTTATGATTATAGGGTTAGAATACACCTTAAATAGATGTCATATAAAGGTTATAGATCTTGATCGACAACTTACACTTCATCATCTTTTTCCATTTCAATCCCATTTTCTGATTAGTTGAGTTGCATGCCTTGGATCATTACCTTCTATAATGACATGTAATCAACTCCTTAGCTGGCTCTTCAAATGTTGAATGTTATAGAAAAGTCAGCGAAAAAAGTTTACATATGAGTTTGTGCCATTACAAACTTATATGTCAAAACTAAACTAGTCGGCAGGTGAGTGCTTTGATGCTTGGTCATATAAACATCTTCATGCTATTACTCAGCTTCTATATACTTGTTTTCTTAACTCTTAGTAACTTGTCAACATGCTTGGTCTCTACTATATTGCTTAACTTGTTCATCTACTCGGTCGCTACTAAATACTCTGCAATCATTGTTCTGCTCCATATAAATGTTGGATGCTCAACCTTTACTACATAACTTAGTCATAGTGATGGCCTTGTAATCTTGCCTAGTAAATGACTAAGTGTTTGGACACTAATTGACAATATAATCTTAGAGATCAATAATATGATTGAAAGCTTTAGTGCGCTTAGAGACATTTGTATGTTTTAGTCTACCAATAGGACACATCATGTAGTCTTTAGGGTGAGGTATTTCCATGTGATTATTAATATTAATTACAAAATTTCATAGTCCCTTCAACCAAATATGAGCAAAATTTTCCTTGCAAAGACAAATGATGTCCCATGGTTTAATCTTATCCCTAAAGGAACATGCTATAAAGTTGCCTATTACTTCACTATTGGATCTCCATTTCAAGTGATAGTTAAAATAGTTTTCTCCAATAGCTCTTTTAATTTCCATCCATGTAATATCATCAACCTTTTTTAATTATTATACTCCATCTCTCTAGTTTGACTATGTCAGTGAATGACATAGTCGTATCTCGCTAGTGTCGAAGAGATGGATCGTTGTTTTCATACTTGAGAACTGCAAAACCTAACATAATAAATGATACTAATCCTAGCTTGGGAGAAAATAAGAAGAGAAGATGGATCAAGTCTGTGTAGAATCTTAGAATAAATAGAAATATACCAAAACTGTCAGAGAGAACCAAAAAATTGAGATACTACCATTAAAATGAGGAGAATGTGAATTCATTGGCTCAGTAATCATGAAATGTTGGGAGATCTATTGAGTGAACAAGATTAAGAAAACCTATGCTACAAGGCATATCTACCAATGATTGCGAAGACATAATTGTCCAAAAGAAGTAAAAATAAATACTAAACTACTCTTGATATAAATAATAGTTAATAAATAAAGATTAAACTACTCATAAGAAAGCTCATAAACTCTGCACATAAAAATAAAGGTAAAGAAACATGATAACTAAGGAAAGCAAATTAAAACTAGATGAAGAAGAATAAAAACTAAAGATGAAGGTAAAAGAAAATAAAAATTAAGATAAATATTAAAAGTAAATATTAATGTTAAGCTTTTTAATATTAATATTTATTATTTAATAGTGTTAATAAATGAGATGCATTCATAGATCTAATTTTTAAAATTATAACTTGATTGGGGAATTAATATTGTATTAAGATTTATAATGAAGCTCTTTTCACTATTTAACAAATATTAATTTACATTCAATTAAATTTTTATTAAATACTAAAAAAATTCTTATTTAGTTAAAATTGGATATTTTGTAGTTTAATATAAAAGTGAATTGGACATTAATAACATTATCTTTATCCATGGTAGGTTTTTATGCTTTTATGAATATTCTAGTAAACAAACTAGTTGTGTTTAATCAACTGGTTTTGGTAATTTATTTTCTGGTACTTGTGGTTTAAGTACACCTACTAGGAAAGTATAACCAAAGGGTCAGATAAGTTTAACTATTTAATGTTATGTTTATATCTTAATGTTTTATGATGATTTTTGTATCTTTGATCATTAATCTCAACCCGCTTTGTTAAGTTCATATCATGTGAATCCATGAATTTTTTTTACGATGTTTTGGTTTAATAAATCATGTATAACTTTTCAATTGTTTTGTGGAAAAAAGATCATCGATTTGAATGAGACTTTTATATAATCTCTTGAATCATGAACCTAGATTAGGTAATCTAGGTGTATATAGGGAGAATAGCTTACATTGAGGGTCGACCCACTAAGTGGACAACCATGGAAACCCATTGTAAGTTACTTATTAAAGTGATAACACAAAACATGAATGAGTTTTAAATGAATTAAAAATATATTGTGCTTCACCCATGTCTTGAGTGCTTGTAAAGGCTAGGATGGGAGTGAGAGAAGATGCTTGACCAAGGTCTTTCATAGTTAGTAACCTTGTCCATATGAGAGGATTACTAATGCTACATAGAGGGTTACTTTATAGTTGACTCATGTGATGATATTTCCTCATATACATCTTAGGTTTCCTTCATGTGTTGTTTCCTCTAGAAATTAGAGTTATTACCTTTAGTATACTTGTAGGAACCTCTGTGTAGAAAGCTATTAGGTTTCCCATGCTTTGAAACCCTAATACATTTTGTGGATTACTATCCAAGAGGTTCTTGACGTTATCTCCTTAGCACAGTGGGAGTGGACCACTTAGGTTCACAAGGTTGGGTGATATTTGATTTTCTTACCATATGAATTTAAGATGGATTTGTAGTAGTGTCAGTGCTAGAAGATTTCATGATATATCTATATAATCATGCTCATAATACTTGAAGACAAGTTCCTTTTCTCTTGATTTATTTATTTCATGTACATTGTATAAAAAGGATCCTTATGGATATTACATTTTATGTGCACTTAGATTATTGTGGTACAACCTACGACTTGTGTAGAGGATATCATGCATGAAATTAATTTAATTATATAATTATATTGTTAATAATGGGTCATGCAGTAAGATCATATATTAGTAAAAATTTATGGTTGTGTAATAATGTTCTTGCAATTAACTTAGAAACTCAACTTAATTTATCAAAATTTAATACATGTGATTCTTTTTCTAAGAACTTTAGGGACAAATAATCTATGTTGGTAACAGAATTATGTAAATGTAATACGTTATCATTATATTGCTTATGTACTTTACTAAATGCTGTTGTATAAAATTGTAAGAAAAATAAATATTTAGTCAACTTAGTGAATTTATTAGGTTAACTTATCTCACCTCCCAAGTGACACATTACATCTGGTATTGGAGCTAAGGTTTGAAACTTTGGAAACATAGTACGCCATTACATAACAAGTTTTCAACATGCAAAAAATTAAACAAAAAAGTTAGAAAACAAAACTTGTCACTCTTAAAACTTGCAATTCAAACTTGAATTCTTAAGACTGTGCTTTTTAACTTGTTTATTTTTATTGATTTTAAGATATTGTTCACTTTCTGATTATGCCTACTTAAACTAGATCCATTATTAGAGGCCATAATTTAGGCTGTAGTAGGGATCATAGAGGAGGTGGACATTATAGATATCCTATAATCCATAGAGAGAAAACATTTCAAGAAGAGAGAACAAAGAGAAATAGTGGAGAGACATTGAATCAAAGAAATTGGAACTAGGTAGTTACTTTGTGCAAATTTGGAATGTCTATCTATACTTGAGAGAATCGATTATGGAACATCCTAACATTTTGGGAATAAGGAAAGACCTAGATGTAGAAGTCCTAAAAATATCTATATAGATGATAGAAATTAGTCTATCAAGGCTTCACAAATGAAGGATCTTTCGAGAACCAAGCCTCCCAAATTCAATGGTTTGGGAATAAGGTATGATGTAGAAAACTGGATGATAACATTGGATATGTGTTATGTCATGCAAGAATTTGACACCAATATCAACGAGAGGTTTTCCATTATGCATCTAGAGGTGTTTGTAGCTAACTGGTGGAAGTTCAAGGAAGAGAATCTTGATTTTTGAATGAAGAATGTTACATGGGAACAATTCCTTGAGAATTCTTGAGAGAGGTTCTTATCTAACTTGTGCCACCAATAGAGGGTTGATGAATTTCAAAATTTGAGATAATTGGAAATGAAAGTACAAGGGTATGAGAAATTTTTTTTTGAGCTCAAGCCCTATGATGGATCCCCTTTGATGGTTCAATACTTTATTTGTGGACTCAATGACCCTATTATTGAGAAAGTTAAGGCATTTCAGCCAAAGACCTCAAGGATGCTATTCTTTAGGCTAGATTGGTAGGATAAAATATTTAGTTGGGACATGGTGGTTTAGTGGGGGTACCATCTAGTGGACCTCCCCTCTCAAGATCTAGAGGAAACCAACAATAGAAAATAATAGTGGTAGGAAGACCTCTTTCTTCAAAGGAAATCAGGGACAACCACATAAGATATTCTTCTCTCCAACTTAGAGTGGGGTTGGTGGTTCTCAATCTAATATTTTTTTTCCACTTCCAATGTAATAAGTCTTACCAAATGAATCAACCTGCACAAAGTACTCATTTGGTTAGAAGAACAGGGAGTTGTAACACCCTGCCAAGGAACCCAAAAGAAATTAACCTAAAGTTTCACTAAGTTTGTCAAACATTTTTTTAAAGATAAAGATAATAAGCAACAATAGCAATAAAAAAAGAGATAAAATAGTGGAAACAATAACTCACATACATACAACTATCATAAATAGGTTACAACTCTTAAGGGTCCCATGACATTGGATCACATTTAAGTTTCATTAATAGTAAACTTAATATATAACAACTCCACATCATGGAATAATCACAAGTACAAATCCATTTAAACAACATACAATTATATAAGGTTCCCCTTGGCAATAATTAGAAATTCTTAATCATCTGCTGTACAAGTCACAGGGTATGATAAGATCAAAGAATATACATCATCAATAATATACAACATCTCATAAGATCTTTGATAATCAAGTATAATACAATAGGGAAAAATTATCCAACAGAAATACAAGATTAGATAGAAAGGAACAACTGCATAAGCACATCCAACAATGACACCCAATGGTTGGATCTCAATGGTATAAGAAAAATGCAATACCACCTGACTTCATGGAACCTAAATGACTCACTCCCACCATGCTGAGGAGATAAAATAAAGTCCCATACATATATCAAAATTCAAGTCAAAACCAACATCTAGGTCAAGGAAACAACTAAAAACAAACTATCTCAAAGGGTACCAAGACATAAGTATTAACTAATCCCTGAGGCATCAAGACATGTAGGAAATCTACTATGTAAGTGGGCAAGTGTCATCGCATGAGCCAACTCTAAGGTTACCCTAACAACCTCGCTAGACTTTGACCCCCTAGTGTTTCTATGCGACATCAGTATCCTTTCGTACAAACAAGACATACTAATGAGTCAACTCTAAGGTTACCCTGGCAGTCCCTTAGGACTCCGGTCCCCTAGTGACTTTATGTGGTACCAATATCTTATTAATTCATTTTAAACCCATTTAATTAAATGTTATCACTTATTAAAACAACCTACAATGGGTTACCCAAGCAACCTCTTTAGGGCTCCGGCCTCCATTGCAAGCCACTTCCTAACATGACATACAAATAAACTACCCTAAGCTCAACAAAAGCATAAGGTCTCATACAACCATAAACCAAACATCAGGTCTTAAACAAGCAATTGGAAAGTACTAAAATATCACTGACCAAAATCATAGATTTCACCAATACAATCATCCTAACAGGACTGATCCAAAATCAAGTACACATATACCAAACCATGTCATAACATGACATCATCAAAAATAAATCACATAATCACCTCAGTCCTATACAAGCAACTGGGAAGCAATCCAAAGATAACTGATCGAAGACTCAAAGGTTACACCAGAAAAGTCACACCATTTACTTCAGTTCTATACAAGAGAAACTAGAAAGCAATAACAACCAATAGATCAACCTCATCAAAGAAGACATATGGCTACGTCACAATGGTCAGGTATAAAGATCGAAACATAACATCATCATAGAACAAACTCCCCAAGCCTTTGGTAAACATCCTAATTGGTCAAAGTACTAAGTCAACTTGAACCCAACATTAATAAACCAAACATCACATACAATATATACAAAAGTAGCTTTCATAATTCATTGGGTTTTGAGAACACAAAACTTCAATTTTTACTATAGGTTTCCAAGTTCTCATTTTTTGTTTTCAAAACACAAAGATTCAATAACAACAAGGGTTTCAATTTTCTTTTCCAATTATGACTATTTATAGAGTTTTCAATTTCAATTAGGGTTCACCTTTTTGTTTCCTCAAAGTATTATAATTACTAAGGTTTTGAATAATAAAATTTCCCTAGTATTAGAAATCATTTTCATATATCTGAACCATATAAACACATCCAAGCTTATAAAAACAAACATTAATTCTCCTAATTTTTTTTTTTTGATTTTCAATTTACTTAAAATTTTTATTTAAATAATAAAGTAATAAATCAAATTTCCAAATAATCAAATTAATTTTTACAATACTTATTAAAATTATTAATAATAATTATTATTATCAATTATTACCAAAATAATTTTATATTTATTAATCTTTGGAAAAAAAAATTTAAAACATAAACCTGCTAAAAACAGAAACTTTCCAAAAATGGAAATCTGCTAAAAACAAAAACTTTCCAAAAATGAAAACCTGCTAAAAACAAAAAAAAATCCAAAAATGGAAACTTACTAAAAATGGAAACTTTCAAAAAACAAAAACCTACTAAAAATAAAAACATTCCAAAAATGGAAACCTACTAAAAATGGAAACTTTCCAAAATGGAAACCTACTAAAAATGGAAAATTTCCAAAAATGGAAACCTGCTAAAAATGGAAACTTTCCAAATGAAAACTTGCTAAAAACGAAAAAATTTCAAAAATGGAAATCTACTAAAATGGAAACATTCCAAAAATGGAAACATTCTACAAATAAAATTTTTCCAAAATGGAAACCTTCTAAAAATGCAAACTTTCCAATTATGAATCCTAAAATCCATCAAACAACGTCTTTAAATCTAAATTCATTCCCAAATGTCTTTCAAGAAACTAAGAACAATAAATTCATAAAAAAGGGTTTCAATTGTCAATTTGTTTACAAAAGTTTTTGAAAATAGAGAACAATAAAGATAGAAACAAGGGTTTCATATTCTCAATTCATATATCAAAGTTTTTCAAACAAAGGTTTCAACCCAAAGGAAGTTTGAAAATAGAAACACAACACACACAGAGAAGACATATATTTTCAATGCAAGAACTACTGCGGAAAACTCACGAGATCCTACCTGGATCTGATACTAAAAAACAAATGCACCAAACACGCAAAATTTTCCTTCTCTTTCAAAAATCCTCTTCTTGATAATCGGCTCCTCCAAACATATCTATGGAGAAATGAGCTCTGCTTTCCTAATAAAGAGCTTTTCCCCAACTTAGGGCTTTGATTGTGCAATCATGCAAAACCCCTTTTTACTTTATTAATTTATTACATTTCAATTTTTATGCACAAGCTTTATGTAATTTGATTAAAATAAACTTTATTAAATTAATGATTTCTCATTCTTATTAAATCACGAGACGTTTTAAATAATATATTTATTAACTCAACTAATAATATTATTCAGAGTTAATTATTTAAATAAAACTCCTAAAAAATTATTATTAAATTAAATAAATACAAATACGCCAAAATTATAACTTTTATCGAATATTTTAAGTTTAATTCTTTTATTTAATTAATTTCATAATTAATTAAATATAATTAAATATTGAATTTTCTTTATATTTTAAAAATTAAATTATCTTTTAATTTGATTTAATTATAACTAAAAATCACAACATACCCACAAAATTACATACGCCAACTCAACTGAAGACAAAGAATAAAGTCAAACTAGAAGGTCAAAATCACAAATTCATGTCACTTGATGAATTCAGAATGTAAACAACTCAGATACTTGTCCTACTTTCTAGGACAATTGGCTTAGGTTAGGATTTGGACTCAAGCATTATCTCCCCACTTATACCATTGAGATACTGCGATAGGGTACACTTATCCTAGCAATTTGAGGAAATCAATACTCAGAACCTATAATCTGCATAAAATTCATGCATGTACATACACATATATTCTAAACTAAACACGCAATGGCGAGGAGTGGTGCATCGTGTAGATCTTGACTAGCAAGTGACTATGACTCCCTCCCTCAACCACATCAGAAATGTCAATCATAGAGTAAAATAGACAACTACACCATACACATGTATGTATGGGGTAACCATAGAACTACATATAAATTATTCATCTTACTAATCATCATGAGATAATTGAAAATCACTAAATGAACATACATGTATCATCATTGAAATAATCATAAACAGATGAAATAACTAACTCATCGAATATATCAACTAAATATGAAATACATTTAAACTAACCTGGTAACTAACATTTAAACTAACCTGGTAACTAAGTACCGATAATCATAAACATAAATATAAAATAGGCCTAAAAGAATCTGACAATACAATCAGAAAAGTCAGCTAGGGGTAGGCATTACATCCACTCCCCCTAGACTTAGGCTTACTTCTGGAAGCCTACAAGAAAGACAAAACTAAACTAGGGGTAGGCATTATAGGAGTCATCAACCATATAGTGCACCACATTCATGAATTGATTATGATAGAGGTACTGGGTATTTTTTATGCAGATAGTTTAGGTACATTACAACTAACTTCCCTTAATGTGCTTCACAATAATCAAGACAAAAACCAAAAATATTTGAGCCTACATTAGGTGATGATGGTAGGTCTCACATAGTCTTTTTTGTAGTAAATCATCACCAAGAAGAGCATCAGGACACTATTATTGAGACTTCAACTTCTATGAGAGGTTATTTTTTAATGATTTGACTCGAGAGCTAAAGTTCATTTATATCTCCTTTGATTGTCTAAAATGTGAGATAGTTGTATTTAAACAAGACAAAGGTTGGAAAGTAGAGTTAAACTCAAGAGAAAATGTAGCCACAAGTTTTGTAGTACACAAGTGTGAGTTGAACCTAGATTCATCACTACATTCGATATTATATGATCCCTCTTGGATCACATGATTTTGTCCTAGGAATGGAATGACCTATCTCTCATATTGCTAACATAGACTATAGTAAAAATATTATTTAGTATAAGGATGATAAGGGAAAAAGAAACTTAGATTATAGGTATTCAATGACCTATATCTATTTGCAGGATCTCCACGAAGAAACTTAAGAAAAGCATGGAAAAAGGTTGTCAGATAATTGACATATCTATGATCGAACTTGATGAAGAAGAATTTAAGGAAAATACTATTGATCACCCCATACTCCAAGATTACATTGATATCTTTCCTAGTGAGATTATAGGAATGCAATCAAAGCAGGATATAGTTTTCTGTATTGATCTTATTCTAGGAGTAAAACCCATTTCAAGAGCTCCTTGTTAGATGAATACCCAATAGTTGAGTGAGTTGTGAGTTCAACTGGAGGACCTTTTGTCTAAGGGCTGCATTAGACCAAACGTTTCTACATGGGGAGTTCCTATAGTCTTCATTAAGAAGAAGGATGGATTCATTACACCTGTGCATAATTATATAAAATTAAAAGAGTAAGGATCAAGAACATGTATCCTTTACCAAGGATCGATGATTTATTTGACTAGATTAAGGGAGCCAAATCATTATCTAAAATCAATTTCAAGTTGGGCTACCATTAGTTGTGCATTCATGACATAAACATTCATATGACAACATTCCACACTCAGTATGGTTATTATGAGTTTACAATAGTTCCATTTGGTTTGAAAAAATGCTCCCTTAGTCTTCATGTGTATAATGAATAAAGTATTATATTATTACCTTGAACACTTTGTACTCATGTTCTTGGATGATATTTTGATATATAAATCCTAGGAAGAATATGAGGAACATCTATGGTTGGTCTTACAGTGCCTTAGAGATATATTAAACTATATTCCAATGTGATAAGTAGGAGATAATTTCCTTAGCAAGTCAAATTGTGATAGTGCTATGATATTGATATTCATATTGTGCCTCACCCTTGTGAGAATCACCTAGATCCAATGAGTGCTAAGTGTTCCATTTATTTCATGAGAGATGGATTCATGTTGAATCACTACTCATAAAACATGGGTCAATGAGTTTGACTCAAAGAATCACATAGTTAAATCCTGATAGCAATATCACAATATATTCCAATGTGATAAAGTACAATTTATTTTAGTCTAAGGTATAATATTTGAGACATGTGATCTCAAGTGAGAGTATCTTAGTAGATCCCTTCAAAATTCAAGCTATCATGGAGTGACTGACACCCATTAATGTCTTTGAAGTTCATAGTTTCATGGGTTTAGTTGGTTAGTAATGTATATTTATCTAGATTTTATCTAGAGTTGCATATTCCATCACTTCTCTCCAAAGAAAGGGGAAGATGTTTATTTTGAAAGAGAAGTGTGAAGATGATTTCCATAAGCTTAAGGGGTTTTTGACTAGTGCATCTATACTAGTCATACCTGACCCATTAGGTGATTTTATGGTGTGCATAAATACTTCCTTAGAAGGGATTGGAAAACTCCTTATAGAAGAAAGATATACAATTGTGTATGAGTCTCACAAGCTCAAGGATTACGAGATGCATTATCTCATGGATGATCTTGAGTTGGAATAGTTGTTCATGCCTTTTTTAGATGGATACATTTTCTTTTGGGGCATCATCTTGAGCTTCATATTACTCACCATTGTTTATAGTATATCTTTACCAAAAAATCTAAATGCTAGGTAGAGGCCATGGATGTAGTTTCTCTACATGTATGAATTTGATGTCAATTACATATATGGTGAAAAAATGTATTAGTTGATTCTTTGAGTTATATGAAACATGTTATATCAACTTTTACTCTTGGTGTGGATTTGAGGGGACATATACTCCAAGAACTTCCTATATATATACTTGGTATTCAGAAGTAAGTGCATACATAAATTTAGGTAGACCTTTAGAGGGATGATTCCCTAGGTATGTGTTTCATTCAAATTATCTTGTATGTCATAAGGGTTGGATTTATATACCCCCACTAGATGAGATTCATACATTGATTTTATTTAAGGCTCATGGTACACATTATTTGACACATCTAGGTGTCAAGAAGATGTATTTGCACCTTTGAGAACTATACTATTGGTATGATATTGTAACCCTAGTATTTACTCCACTGAAATCTCAAAATTTTAAGTCAAATGGGTAGAGAGAATTAAATACCACAAATTTTGCACTCTCTACTCGAACCAACATTTACTCTCTCTCCCCAAACCAAAAATTTTCAAAAAGGTTAAGGTTTAAAGTTGGAGTTGGGGAATTGGAGTTAATAGTCAGACTCTCTCTCCTTGAACCTACATTCACTCTTTCTCCCTAAACCTTGACATACCAACAAGTTTGAGTTGAGATTTGAATTCCACCCCAAAGTTTTCCTAATCCTAACCTGTATTTTCCAAGAACCCAAACCCCAAATGTGAATAAATACCATATGGAGTTCATGGAAGATATAGGCAGTAGTGAAAATGAAGACCACACAAATTTCATGCACAAGATCTTTCTTTTGACACAAAATTAGAGTAGGAATAATCAATTCCAAGCAATGAAAAATAATAGAACACCTACAGATAGATGAAATTCTAGTTGCTACTTTGATGAGGAAAAATATTGTAAATCTTGATATGTAAATCACTCGGTCAAACATCAATGACACTATTTTAAGAAGACTAATTTTGTATGAGAATATACGATATAAGGATAACCCAGTTGTGGTGAGAGAAGGAAATTATTTGATTACATGTAAATGTTGAGAAGAATATCAATGGTCTGAAGACAAGGTAGAAACTTTAGGGACACAAATAAATTGTTTGATAGAATGCTCTCTATTGATGAACGTGCATATGAGAAATACATACAGAAGTAGTAAAATAAAACTTGAGTAAGCACCATTTTAGAATGCAAAATAGATGGTGAAATGTGAGAACTGTAATGAGGTAGTAAGCTTCTTAATAGAGAGCCTAAGATTGAGATTGGAATGCCAAGTCTGAAAAAATATGTCTGTAGGTTTTCATGTAATACCTCTCTAACCGTAAAAAGTATAAGTAGAGTTTGATAATAGTATAAGTGAACATGTTGGGGGCTAAGGTTACTTCTGGTACTTCTTGATTTCAAAACTTGATAATTCATGCATATAGGTAGAACTATAAGAATGGTACCTATCTACTCAGAAGTCTATAATCAACTAGGTACTTATGTTATAATACATTTAGAAACATTTTTATACTTATCATACACACCCTTGTTCTTTATGATGTTAGATATTCCTTTAAATTAAACACTTGACCATTAACTATATCATTCTTTAGGATATTAGGTATATGGATTATTTGTATAATGCAAGTGAAATTTATGGAGTACAATGTTGCTAAGTAAATTGATCTATCCCTTTGTGAATCTTTGACATTTTTTCATGCAAATTGACCATATCCATTCTATTCTTTCGCAAACTAGTTGCTTTACTTGTATGACGTGAAATGGATAAGGGATTCCTTCTTCAAAAAAAATGAGTTTTGGGCTATGCGGAGCAGCATCAAAAGTGTTCTTCTGGCTTATTTTAGACCATCTTTTGGGCACTAGATCACTTCTATTTGTATGCCGATGTTAGCTTAGGTGGAATTACTTGATAAAGTATCATGTAGATGTAGTTTGAGTCATTTGCTTTTCATTCATTGCCTGGAGCACCTCACAGGTAGATTTTTTAGGTCCTATATATTGAGTACAAGATATAAGTATTAATGGAGATCATACTTTCTTCTCATCAGGTAATTCACTTAGGACTACCTAGTCATGTCCCTACATCACCTAGAAATTGATTTTCAAACATTCCCACATGGATAAGCCTTACGAAAGATGAGGAGAAAAGAAATCTAGGGGCTTTCTATACATGATCTTTGACAATATTACATTGATTTACACAAGCTAGAAATCTCGAAAGGGGGAAACTGTTGCAGATAGAGAAATGTACACCAACTCCTAGACAAAGACCATATTAGACTAGAGTTTCAAAAGGAAGACAAAAAATAACTTGTTGTTTTGGAAAACTTCCAAATAGGTTCGCATGAGAGAATTCTCCATGAGTAAAGTTTGACAACTTGATTCAAGAAAATGTAGATAACAGATGAGACTTTTCTTTTCTTGGTGAGACAATGCATTATATTAATGATTTTTTGACAAGTTTTTGGATACTATTTTGCCAAAGTCTTGCGTGAGAATAAAGAAGTTCAAAGGCGAGAAAGGACCCTAACCAAGTGAGGAAATAGAATAGAAAGTCCACAAATCTTGACTCACACAAGATTATGAAGAAAATCGAGCAAGGAAATAGAAGGATTGATAGTTTGACCAATTTTTCAGACAATTTTGATGGAATTTTTCAGATCTTAGATTGGTTTTGACAAATTTCAAAGTTCTCAGTTTTGATGGATTTTATAATGATATGTTTGAAAAGTTTCACTGGGTAAAAGCACAAACTTGTGTCTCCCTTTTGTAAAGGAAAAGGCTAACAAAAGTATAACTGTTCACCTTCATTGACATAAAATTGGTATTATTATTTTTAATACAAAAATGAAGTAAACTAATGAAATGTGTAGAAATACATGGAGTTTAGGATTCTAATTTTTAATAATGATTTGTAATAAGAATTAATAATTTTTCTTAATTTTTATAGATAATTTTTTAGTTGTTGAACAACACTAAAAAATAGGGTTCTAGTTCCCACCATAAAATTATATGGAAAAAAACTTATTTCCCTTTGATCTCAGAGTATGTTATAGATAATATATATAGCTAGAAAAAAAAAAGAAGGTTTTAGACCTATGTTTTCTCTTTTATAATGATTCAAATTTCAACTCTCCTAAAATCGATAGTTTTCATCTCCCATCACATTTTTCAAAACAAATCTATTCTAACCAGGAGAAAAATTATACATTCTAAAAGAGGACTCTCTTCTAGAATGTTATATAATTTTTAATTTTTTTTATATGATTTAATATTTTTTTCTTTCTCAAAATTGACATCTTTTCTGGTGTTAAAATGTATGCTTGTAGAAAATTTTAATTACAATATACTATATCTAATTAAAACACTATAAATTCTATATGAGAATATTCTTAACTTTGAGCTTTATAAAATTATGTTTATATGTTATTAAATAAAATATCATAAAAAATAGTAAGAGTAATTGAAATGCAACTTTTATGAAATAATTGTATTTCTTTAGTAATTGTATGCAAACTAGTATAAAACATGCATTTAATAGACATTTTCAATTAGAAAAGTGTGAGAGCATATATAACTTAGCTAGAATGAATTTATCTAGATCATATGTTTGAAAAAAAACTATTTTAGATAGAAATACTCAAATTCAATTGTTCTGATAAGTCAGCTTGAAAGGTGACACAACTTTGTACTTTTACCCCACTTTTGTAATTATTGTAAGAAAATAGTATAGACACAAGTAGTAGTCACAAACAATCCAACCTAGGTATAATATAGTGGAAAATTTTCATATCTTGGAAAATTTGAGGTTTTGTTGGTGTTATTTTTGGCAATTTGTGAGCCCTTCCATGGTTTCCCTAGTCGTCAAGCTTTTTTGGGTTTACCTCGTTGCCTAACATTGTTGGGTTTAGTAATCACCAAAGGCAAACTTTATGTTTGAGTTTTTTCCTAGCGGTATTTTCCTTTCACGCAACCGACCAGGTAATGCTAATCGGGTAATGTTCACTGAGTTTCAAGTTTCCATTTCATGTAGTATGGGGGAATTCGCCAACACACTTTCATTTTACCATGGAGGAGTCGGCTCGTTTGACCAACACACTTTCATTTTGCCATGGAGGAGTTGGCTTGTTTGGCATGGTAAATTGGTAATTGATTTGTATAAATTTGAATTCGCCCAAGCAATGAGACATTCACTAAATACCACTGGCACTCCATCAAATTTTTGGTAGCGCAGGACACATCACGAGCACGACTTAGACTCTAGAGATAGCTTCCACAAGTGGTGGTAACTGGTATGTGCTGTAAAATACTCTCCTTGAGCTTATCTAGTTTAATGTAATAAGAAGCTTATCTACAGTTTCCTTTCGTATCTCATTTTCATTAGAAATTTTTCAAAAAGTGGATGCAATGCTGCAAGTTGGTCGCGATGTTAATGGTTTTTAAAGCTTGCATGCATGGATATTGACCACCTTTATTTCCTTTTCCGTGGAATGTCAATTCACCAACTATCAAAAATCAAATTTGAAATTTAAGTTTTTCTCTTTAAGTTTCAATTCCTAGTTTGAAAGTAATACTGCTTATTCTTAGGGAAGTAAACATATTGTCAATGGATTGAGATGTGATCAAGGGAAGGTGAGTCTCTAACTAATATTGCTCAGTCTTAGGGAAGTGAAATTGAAGGGATTGTCAATGGAAGGCTACATGTTGATAAGGGTAAGACCCCCAAGGGTAGTGGAGGGATTAATCTTACATCAAAATGCCCAAAACTTAGAGATACTACCATAAAGGCTTTCTTTGGAATTGACAATGTTTTTGGTCCACCAACTTGTGCAACTACAAGTGTAGAAGGAAATCAAAATACCTCACCACCACTAGAAGATTAGGTTGTTATTCAATTAAATCAAAATACATCAAACGAGGATAACAATGTTCAAATAATAGAAGATGCTGTAATAGAAGATAATATTGATGTTGGTAGGAAGAAAAGAAAAAGGAATGTAAAAATGGGGTGGGAGTGGGAAATGAAAAGGACTTTCAAGGTTGATTGGGTAGCAAAATACTGGTTTATTGAACCAGTCGCAAACAATGATGAACCACCAACAAAATGCAGGTGTACAATTTGTACCTAGAAAATTAAAAGAGAGAAAAAAGCTCGACACTATAGAAAAACATAGTGGTAAGGTTTATGAAAAATAAATCATAGATGGAAAGGAAGTAGCGACAGTGAGATGGAAATCAAAGGAAGAATGCCTTCATGTTAAGTATACCATAGACTATGAAGAGTATTTCAAGAAAATAACGGTAATTAGTAGTAGCAGTAGGGGCAATCCAATGAAGGATGGGCTTCAACATGCAACCAATGATGCAAACTTGGTAAAGACTATTCAGATGAGTTTTATTTTTCATATTCTATCTAGAGGGTGTCCTATGAGAGAATTTTCAGAATATAGTAATTTATTATCTTTTTTGAGAGTTCCTCACTATCCTATGTCACATTGGTCAATATACGCTAGATGGGAAATGGTAAGTTGTCTTGCTGAGGTGGAAAAGAAAAATGTATAGGAAAGAGTAAAAGAATCCAAGTTCATTTCATTATCCTTAGATGAAGTCACTATAGTAGATAACACTGCTTGGGTCTGTATGCATGTATATATTGTAAAAGATCATGTCCATCAAGCTAATCTACTTTGTGTTCGTAAAATGAGGGCCAATTAAATTGTAAAAAATTTATATTTAGAAGTTAAGAAAGCTTTGAATGAAATTTTCGGTATGGATGACTTGACAATTGCAAAGAAGTTAGTGTGTGTCAAAGTTGATGGAGTTGCAATAATGCAAAGGCAAAGGACTGGTCTTTGTGCAAGACTAAAAACTAGTATTGCACCTTACATGCTTGGCATACACTGCATGGCCCATCGAATGAATTTAACATATAAGATTGTAAGTAGTTTTCCTACAATGTTAAAAGTTGAAGATCTAATCCGTGAGCTCCACTCCTACTTTTGCAGAACTCCTAAATGCTTTGCAGAATTTAAGATTTTTTCTAAGGGAGTAACAACATGAAATAAGATTCTTAAGGATGTTGAGACCAGATGGATATCTTTGCATAGACCAATAGAACGAGTTCTAGCAGAATATCAATCCTTGATTGGAGTTCTATATGAGCAATGCCTTCTAGTAGACAAAGCTCCTGATTTGCTAAATAAGTTAAGTGATATAGAGAACCTATTAACTTTAGCTAGTCTTCTCCCATGCTGGATTCAATGAAAAAACTTGTTAAGAAAGCCCAAGATAGAACTATGTATATTCATGAGTATAGTGATTTACTTAAAATGACATGCATGGCTTTGGATTCTTTGTATTCAGATCTCTTAGGTCATAGCCCAATTTTTTCAAGGTGGGAGATAATTACAGATTTGAATCATGCTAAGAATTTTTTATGATTCAATGGAAAAAATGAGCTATGTGTGTTTGTGAAAGGATTTGAAATACCAATGCACCAATCTAAAACAACCAAGAGAGGCAGAGTACTGCCAGTTAGAAAGGATGATTTTGACAAGATTGTTAAATCTGTTAGTAAAAATGTGAAGTCTATTTCCTACCAACTTTCAAGTGAGATTCGTGAAAGATTCCCTCAAGAAGAAATTCTTGAAGCCATGAGTTGTGTGTTTCTTCAATTTTGGAAACACTTCGGACATAATCCAAGTGATGTAAAGTTGTTTCATAATAAACTTGACAAATTGATAACACATTTTTCAAAGCATACAAATTGTAATGGACAACTAATACAAGGAATCTTAGATTCAAATAATCTTAAAAAACAATGTAAACTTTTTGCATCATGTATGAAACATCAGATGGAAAACTTTGAGAATCCATTCGATCCTAGTGCAATAACAAGGCTTTAGAAAAGGATAAGTCAGAGTGAATTATTGCGTACTTCAATATCAAAATATTTCAAACTTTTTGATTTATGTCAAACAATGATATTAGGGTCGGTGAAAGATGAGAGAGTTTTCAGAGCATTGGGGTTTTTGAAATCAAATGTCAAAAACAAACTAGACAAAAATTTGGAAACTTGCTTGAGGTTGTTTGTAACTCAATACAATGTTAGAGATTTTCCTTATGATAGGTCATTGGACATTTGGAATTCCACACGTTAAAAGATGAGGCCTTTGCAACACTACAAAAAATGGTGGTGCTACTGCTAATTCCAACATAAATGATGAATTTAGGTCTCAAAGTCAGAATAAAAATGAAGATTTTACAAATTTTGAATACTCGATTCAGAATGAAGAGGAACCTATTAGTACTAGTCAGTTTTAGGATCTGAAGTCCATATGGGATATAGAAGCATCACATTTGAGACTGAGTCAATGAAGTGAATCATGATTTAGCAATGTAGTATTTTGTTCTAAGGAATTTATAGCTATACTCTACTTCAGTTCTTCCATATTCAGTCATATTACAATTACAATTTACAAAAATTGAGTTCAAGATTTTTGTTACTCTATTGTTGACATAATGTTATTTTGTATATTTCTCTTGATTTAGTTGTTTGATAATAAAAATAGAGATAACAGAGATGTCTGCAAAGGCCATAATATCAACGCAAAATATGACACTTTTCATTAACAATAACATCAAACTGTGATCATAGAGAACTATTGACTAAAAAACATAATGGAAATACAAAAAGTTGGAACAATCTGTGCTCTTAAAGAAAATTATACTTAATCTGAAAAATAACAATAGATCAGACCATTTCTAAGCCTTGGGAACTCATATTTATATCAATTGAGTTGTAACAAGCTTTAGGCTTAGAAAGGTTCATTACAAAAGACAAAAGATAACAATGATTAAGGTAATCATTAAAATTTGTTGAAACCTTTTGTATCATCTTTTAACAGAAAAAGAGGAAACAATTACAAAATGTGACAAGTGGCAAGTGATCATTAAGCTTGTCTTCCAATTCTAACTGCAACATTACCCATAGTGAATGTTCTGCAAAGGTAAGGTAATATGTTATGATGAACAACTTCTCTTTGATATTCTTCTGCAATACTTGTCCTCCAATTGATTCCTCGGGGCCACCATCTTTTTTGCTAATCATCTTCTACTGAAGGGATTGCCTTGATATCTGTTATAACCTCCCAGATGGCAATATTTGTATCCACAATAGGCCATGCTGTATTTCTAATTGCCTCTAATTCACTGATGTTTTTAGTCCATTTTTCATGTGTGATGGCTTTACCCTCTCTAGTAATTTTGTTCATATCTGCTTCAATTTTGTATGTGATATCAATCATATCATATACAACTTGAGCACTTGATTCACCCCTTGAAAATGCTAGAAATCTTGGATGTTCTAATATTAGATCAAAAGATTTAGACCACTCCTACCAAGATTTGACATACCCTTCCTTGTTCAAAATTGTTCGAATGTAATCTGGGGCACCCAATGCTATGCTTTTCAATTTTCCCCTTATTCCTTGGATCTTACCATTGAAGAATGAATTCAATTCTTTAACTTGATTTATCATTTTCTTTATAGGAACAATGATCTCCTTGGGTAGTTCCTTTTTCTCTGTGAGTAAAGGAACTAACCTATCAAAGAACTGAATGTATGGCCCCCACTGGGAAAATAATGGAGATAATAGTGATAAAGCCTCGGAGCATTCATATTCATTACTTTGCAGAGTATTGTACATACTATGGACATTTACAGAGGCTCTCTTTAAAGCAGTGATCCTATGAATCAATAACTATTTCATTGTCCTAATCTTAGCATCCTTGCTAATCTCAAACTCATCCACATCCATATGTGTTACTAGATGTGGTTCTTCTGCTATCTAGTCAGTTTGAATATTTTGGTCTTGTACCTCCCTTACTGACCTTTCTTCTCTTTTCAGATCTACATTCTCCTTTTTTGATTCCTCCAAAGCCTGTTGCAGAACATATGCTTTTTTCATTTCCTCTTCATACTTCTTCCTGGTGTCAAGGCACTTTTCATATGTCTGCACCAGTTGTTCTTGAAGAATATCAATCTTGTTCTTGCTTAGCATAGCAGCAATGGTTTGGAGTTTGTAAGTTTGATCTAAAGAAGTTGAATGCGCATTCCAAATAATTGCATTACCTGCCAATGTCTCTCTAATTTCCATCAGGGTAGGCTTCTAAGATTTTGGAGCTATACTCCAAATAGGCATTGTCTTACTATCTATATTAAATCCTGCCCCCTGCAACTCACCAAATAGATTAATCTCCTCACAAGAGATTGATTTTTCTTGTCTCCTGATTTGATCAAGTAGGAATGATGAACTAATATCCCATCCTAGGAAAACTATCATACCACTCCTTTGTACCAATTTCCTAACCTCCTCTATAGTGAGGCTTTCACTGTTAGGATCATAGGCTTGGAGCTTCTGCACCATTTTAGACACTTTTTCATATGTCTCTACGTTTTACATGCAAAGGAAGTTCATTCTGTTCGAGTTTATACAATTTTTTTTTGAATTCTTCAATCTTGGTAAAATCATCATTCTTCATGAATTCCTGAGCCTATATAATTCTGTCATCCAGCACCATGGACTACAGTTCTAAACTATTTGGTCTCCTCTCCTCTTGAGTAGCTTGATCAATTAAGAACTTTTGTCTGGCATCATCAAAATACCCAGTTCCTTTTGGAAGCACTTGTAAGGATTTCTCTCTAGCCTTTTCCGGAACCTCAATCAATTTTTGTTTCTTCTTGCCCCTTTTATCCCAGTCTAAAGGGCCAGGCTGATCTTCTTTGTCACTGATTTCCAATACAACATCTGCCTCTGGCGAAGAAGGGTTTACCCTATCTCTAGCACTTTGAGGAACTTGAGCCATAATGTTATCAAACTCCTCAATACACTTATCAATTTGTAAAAAATAGGGTAAATCAGAATAGAATCCTTGGAAATTAGGATCTACTTTCATCATTTCTTCCTCTGTTGAGAGGTTTTCTCTCCACTTCTACATCCTATCAACACAAACATCTTGATCCAATTTATCCCTAGTGACATCCTCTTCCCAAAATTTCCTTCCAATGACCACATTATAACCCCTCATTTGTTTAAGAGCACTTTTAAAAATGTTATATGGGTCATAAACCCTAGTGGGGGCAATGGGGAAATTTAACTTTCTTAGGAAGGCATCAACTTCCTTAGTGGCCTCTTTACCAATTTCAAAATCCCCTACTTTGAAATTTCTACACAGAAAAGACCCCTTTTTGATGGTTGGCCCTAGATATTCTCTATTCATGGATAACAACTGCCAAATTTTTTTCACTACATCCACCCTCTCTGGTACATATCTTGGCAAGAAATGAGGGGGTTGGGAACAACCAAAAATTCTAATCAATGTACATTTTTCTAATAAAAAGGTACTGCCCCAATCATGATCAATTGGTCCCTCATCATCAAAACACATAGTTGGTCTAACAATCTTCATGATTAACCTAGGTAATCTTTCCAATTTTGAACCTAACATTCTATGAATAGTTGCAAAAAAATCATTATAAAAAGAGAGGGAATTAGAAAAAGAGTAGAACCTCTGCCATAATCTTGTCCATCTTTGAATAGGTAATGCCTCTCCAAATTCGTCCAAAGCTTCAATGAAACTGGAATCCACATGGCCCACATTGTAGAAGAGGATGAGATGCATAAGCAATGAGTAAAGTAGAAATTTGAAATTGCCAAGCTCACTTTGCTAAGCTGTCACCATCTCCCGATGAATACTATCAGCAATGAATGTTCCAAAATCATACCCAACATTAGTATGTGGGTCCTGAATGTCTAGAGCTATCACATACAATATTGGGGAGGCATCCATGGATCCATCTACTGCCAATACTTTGTTCAACCCAAAAACTATTTTTTGAAAGTATGAACAGAAATATGACAAGGGTATAAAATTAGTAACCTTTCTTAGGAATTCTCCTTTCATCTTGTTTTCCCTCGGGATATGTCACAACATTGCCTATTTTGTATAGGAACCTTTCTATCTCTGAAATGTTGCTTCCAATTTTTCCAGGTCAATAGGAACTGACATGGGACCCTACAAATCAAATGCTTCAGCAAAAGCATCCTTACTTAACGTATAGAGAATGCTCATATCCTTTTTATGAAAGGAATGAGTGGTTGGATTATATGCATTACAAGTGCCTTGATAAGGTCAAAATCCATGTATACCTCTGGCATTATCAACTTATCCAGGTTCTTCATCCATGGATTTGAGATGGGAACCTTGTTCACCCTATTCTTGTAAAAGTACCAAAACAATTCAGTTCCATTGGTGTCCGGTACTTGAGCATCTTTATAGAAGCTGTAAGGGTCTCTAAACACATGGACATTAGCACTTTGAGCATAGGAAGATTTAGGGAGAATCTTCAACCATTCTTCTACAAATTTGGCAGATAATGAAACCTTGCTCCCCTTTGCAGTACCCTTCTTTACTAATGATTTTGCTATTTCCATTCTGATCTTACTACAAATTCTTTTTGCTCTATTAGCTTTGGATATCTGAGAATTCAATTCGCCTTGTAAACCTTTTGCTTCAATAACTGGTACTTGAATAATCCTTAGATGTTCAGCTTAAAGTAGTACTAGTTTTCTACAACTTGGTGACGACGTTAATGGCTTTAAAAGCTTGCATGTGTATGGATATCGACCAGTAGTAAGTATCGCCTTTATTTCATTTTCCTTAGAATGTGAACTCATCAACTTTCGAGAATCAGATTTGAAAACTTGTTCCTTTGTCCTTTCAAGCTTTAAAATCTTATGAGTTGTGAAACCCTTCTTTTTGCACTCTATCGCAAGTAGTTTAACTTAACCTTGAATTCTTCTCGCGAAACTGTGAAACCCTTGTTTTCTTTTCTCAAGCTATCATAACCGTTAAATCAAACATTCAATTTACCCTTGCGATCCTACGATAAGCCTTATATCCTCTTCCCTTGCAACATTGTGGCCTTTTCTTTACTAAAGACATTAACCATTGCGAAACGACGAACATAAGTTATCGTGGTTTTGCAGCTTCCTTTTAACCCTCCTAGTTTATCCTTGCGATGTGGCAGAAATGGCTAATGAGATTCCCCTTCTGTTGTAGCTTCAGAACTTAAACTTTCCACATCACGATCTCACAGCTATCAAAACCCATTTCCTTCTAACTGGTGCGAAGTGGCGAAGACGGCTTCATCTTAACTTTTTATGGCTTCGCAGCATGACCATATCTTTCTATCGAAACCTTAAAACATGAAAATCCCTGCCATCATGGTCTCACAGTTGCCAAAAGTATTTTCCCTTTAATCACTACAAACATACAAAAATTGCCTGAATTAACATTTTACGATCTCACAACCAACAAACTAACTGCCTGGAAAAAACCTCTGATGATGCAATCTCCCTTTTTCGCGACTTCACAACATAAAGGTTCACCATCATTTAACTGCTAATGTCATGAAATCTCCTTTTTGCAAAGTCACAACATTAACTCCTCCTTTATCTTTTCAATTGGCAATGATGTGATCTCTGCCCTCCTCGCAGTTTTGCAACACACAAAATATTAACTTTCACTTTGACAACAACATTGCGATAGACCTGCTAAAGCCTTTCTCATGGTTTTGCAACTGCAAAATTCAAACTGATGAAACCCTTTGTGAACCTCCAATGCCATCGACTTCGCTAATTTATATATTTTCCATCTAATACAATGTAATGATTCACCCAAAAAATTAAAATTTTACTATGATTATTATTTTCTGTTTGCCAATGTATATTTTTTTTGTGGTTTTAAAATAACACAATTCACCTAGATTTTACACATTGTTTGAGAGACTGTGAATGATTCACCAATGGAGATTATTATTTTTTCTTTGTAAACTATTTTTTTTGCCATAAAAAAAATAAAATTATTGTCAGGTGTTTTACACCTTTTGCCAAGTTTTTACACCTTTTTTAAAGGAGGGGTTTCTTAAAGTATACCTTGAATCCAACTGAGGAGAAATAAATTTAGAAGGACAAGGGAGACTTGACATGATCTGGACAATTTTGACTCAAAAAAAGACTTTCTTTATCCCTTGAAACAAAAATTGATAGAGAAGGGAAAAACCTTGTCTCACAACTTGTGTATGCATTAACCTCACATAGTCATGTCACCCCCTAGAGGGTGCCTATATTTTTTATTTTCCAAGGACTCAATAACAAATATGTTCAAAGGTTTCCCTTGAGGTAGGGGCCAATTTCATATGCCACTTTCAAGCATCCAAGTGCATACCTATGGTGAGAATCTATAAGAGAGAATCTTCCCCCTCCTTGCACAAAGATTATGCCCACTTTCAGAGGTGAACCAAGTAAGAAACTAACTACAAAGTGTTTACT
This sequence comes from Cupressus sempervirens, assembly GCA_028749045.1. NCBI lineage: Eukaryota > Viridiplantae > Streptophyta > Pinopsida > Cupressales > Cupressaceae > Cupressus > Cupressus sempervirens. The sequence continues at coordinate 487,522,822 of CM053790.1, forward strand.
AGGTTTCCATTCACATTATCCCTTGGTGGCTATGCAAGAAAGATTTAGGCTTCTCAACCACACCAAAATCTAAATGTGTACACCCCTAGGAAGTAGGACATAGGAAGTGGTGCCACTTATTACAACAATCATAACTTCTTTAAGATATGAGATATCAAGAATCGAGAGGAAGAAATTAACATGGCTTTGGAATATTTATCTCTACAAAGATTCTTTATTATAGTGAGTTAGAATCACATACAAAAAGAGTGTGCTCACTTCAATCATTCCCAAAGGTTGAGTACTTCGATAGGTTTGCTAAAGGTGACTCAGAATTGATTTGGATTCAAGGTTCCAAGTTTTTGATTCTCCAAAAAGGGAGAAGAGCATACTCCTCGATCTCTTCACCTCACCCAAACACACCAAATAGATACATCTTCGAGCTAGTTTATCACCTCAAAGCATCTAGAAGCTTCTAGGTTTCTGATTTTCCCAAAGGGAATAGAGCATACTCCCCTCACTAAAATATTTGTCATGACACTCACTACCTTCCTTTCCTTCAGAGGGTACCATCATTCAAAGGGGTCTAGGTTTTTAATTTACTCTTGGGAATAATTTCCAAGTAGTAAAGAGCATAATCCTCTATCCCTTCATCTAGAGCTCTAGAGAAGTTCACAAGGCCTAATTAAACTATGTGTAGAAAGTATAAAAAATGGGACACACTATTTTTTTTGGTTTGAATTTGTCTTTGAAAAATGTCCTACAATTAAACCATTAGCAAGTTTACATATGTTTCAAAAGCCATCTTGGACATGCATCCTCTAGAAAACTGTTATTTTATTTCAAAAGTTTGAATAAACCACAAAGAAAATATAGATTAGCATGCTCAAGAAATGATAAATTAAAAAATATTTAAGTATAAATTAACTAAATCAAAGTTACTAATGCCAAGTCTTGCACAAGACTTTTCTACTTCCAGGCGAGCAAACAATCTCCCAAGCAAGACAAAAATAGGTCCTACACGAGAGAATGAAGCTCCCACGCAAGATTGTGTTCTATCGCGTGAGATTATAGAGGCATTTGTGCAAGTCAACTAAAATCTCATGTGAGGAAAGGAATTTCCAAGTGATATTTGATGATAGAGTATTGAAACAAAAAGAAGAATGATAAAAATAACTGTTGATGAGGCCAGAAAAATGATTTTCTTGCCCCACGATCGGTTCCAAAAATGCATGTGCTAAATATAGGTGATGTAACATTAGGTCTAGCTACTCCCAAATCCTTACCTTTTAAATGATTTAATTAGTATTGATACTAGCCTATTAGGGTTCCTTTAGTGCCCTAATCACCAATGGGCCTTCATTCTATCCTCTAACCACTCTCCACCTAGTTACATGAATAGTTAGGGTTCTTTCCTTACACAAACACCTCTTCACAACTCATTGCTGACCTTGTTCCTATGGTTTTTTGACCAAATCCTTCATCCATGTAGAGTGAGTATTTTCATCAATAATCTTGGACTCCCCTTGAACTTCTAGACACCAATCTTGCAAGATAAATCCAAGTTCCTTGCTCCTAAGTCAAAATTGCTTAAAACAAGGCTACTAGGATTAGCCCTCGAACATTTTGGGCTTTAGTTATGAATTTATCCAAAGGAGGTAACAAAAAAACTTGATATCCTAATATAACCTTTTAGGAAATGTTTAAGATTTTGTAAGTCTCAAATTTTTGAGGTGTCCGTACATAGGAAACCAACTTTCTAGCCTATCTTTAATGATTTCATATCAATGTTGACTAGTATGGTTAGGGTATGTTCCTTCCCCCTTCAGACCATGTTATGGAAAATTTTCCCTCGGTAGGATTTGACCTTACTCAAATCTCCTTCAACATCACTTGGTTTAAAGTATCAAACACTTTCAAACCCCAAAACTCCTCATTTGAATATGAGATTTGCCTAAAAAGTACAACAAACTTGCCTATTTAAGAAATAATTTCAAACCCTAATTAGATGAACACTTACAACCTAGCAACTGGAAGATAAAAGTTTTTCACAAACACAAGCAACAAAAATCCAACACTAGATTGGTCTGCTCAATCCATTTGTCCGTATAAGTAAATCAAATGCAACAAATTGTCATAATTTTAATTGGAAAAATGTGCATTCACTTGCTCAAACTTGCTTATTACAATTCCCAACCCTTGGGATGTTTTTGAACTGTGTTTTTATAGGGTCTCAAAGAGGTTGTAGGTGGTTGGAATAACCACCAAGTTCTCCTTTGCACTTTGCAATTTTCCTACCAAAAAGTTGGTAAGGAGCTTCTCAAAAAGTTGCACAATCTTGACAACTTTTTGGCTTCTTTGATCAACTTTTCTCTCTCACTTGGGAACCCCTTGACCTATCTAAATTGAACTAAACATGATGTCTATTTTTTTTTTCCCCTTACAACATCAATAAACATTTTTTAGGTCATTTTTGCCTATTTGATCACTTTTTGTCAATTGTTGCTCAACTTGACATCTTTTGACAACTTTTGGCTTCTTGCTTCTCAAATGGCTTACTAGGAGTCCTCATCCATACAATGGAGTAGAATCATGTCATAATTGAAAAGGTGGGTTAAGAGAACACGTTCTTCAAACTTCTCAAGGTGCTAGACCTATATCTCTTGACAAAAATTGAGACTCATCAACACACCAAAAATACCTCCTTAACAACTCCTAACTCACTCACATCCTTGACTTGGCTAGAGTCAGTACAAGCCCAAACTAAACCAACTACAAAACCCAAAATGAAAACTTGGACTAGGACTAGGTGCTCCTACGCCATACTCCCTCAAAAGAGAGAGGTTAATCCATCCTTGGATCAACGCCCAACCTATTGAATTTTGATTCTCTAACCCAAGTAGCATCAACATCACCTTTTCCCAACCACTGGATGAGATGTTCCAAGTAGGCCTTGGTCCTAGTTTTCTTGTAGACTCTAGAATCCAAAATATTTTCTTCTTGTATAGGGAAAGGAGGAATAAGCTGAAGGCCTGCTACATCTTGTATCACCTCCTAGATACTTTGATCAACATCAAGATCAAGTCCTTTGTAAGCAACCAAATCTGCAATATTAAAAATTGGTGACAATCCTAGGTCTGTAGGCAACTCAATATTATATGCATTTTCTCCATATTTGGAAAGTATCCTACAAGGACCTAACCTCCTCATTTGGAGCTTGAGTGGTGTCCCTTTTGGAAATCTTTGTTTGATTAGATGGACCATCAAAAGATCCACCTTTTGCTTTAATCTGTCAACATTTTCAGTCAATTCCTTCCTTACACTTTCACAAACTTCTCTCATTGATTGGGAAAATTCCTCAGCATAGCTACTATGTGGATTGCCATCTTTCAAGGTTCTCAACTCAAAAAATCCTCTAGGATGAAAACCATAAACTACATCAAAGGGATTCTTACCTGTTAACTTATTCACTGTATCATTATAAGCATATTCATCTTGCCCAATGAGTTGATCCCAAGTTTTTCCCATACTCCTTTGTAAGGAACCTCAGTAGGTTCCCAAGACTCCTGTTTGTAACCTCTATTTGACCATCAATTTGTGGATGATACACATACCCAAAAGACAAGTTAGTGCCCAGTCTTCTCCACAGAGTTTTCCAAAGGTGGCTCATAAACTTGGTGCCCCTATCTATAACAATACTCATTGGCAGCCCATGAATCCTAACCACCTCTTGGAATTTTTTTTTAGCAATCTAACAAGCATGATGGATAGTCTTGCAAGGAACAAAGTGAACCATTTTATTAAACCTATCCACAATCACATAGATTTTATCATATCCATGCCTTGTTTTGGGTAGACCAACTAAAAAGTCCATACTTATGCATTCCCATGGTCTACTAGGGATTGGAAGTGGTTGGAAAAGATCAACATATGAGGATGTCTTCTTGGCTTTTTGGCACACTATGCAACTCTCAACATACTGCTTAATGTCCCTAGTCATCCTAAGCTAAAAATGGAACCTAGTGACTAATTTTTGAGTCTTGTTGACTCCAAAATGACCACTAAGTTCCCCATTATGCTTCTCTTGGATCAAATTTTCCCTCACTGGCCCTCTAGGAACACAAAGTTCTAGGTCATTCTACAATGTATAATCAAAAAATTCACAATGAAAATTATTTTTAAACTCCTTGCATACCTTGTATATTTGGGAAAAATCTTCACCATCAGCATAGAGATCTTTGAAACTGTCTATACCTATGCTTTGAAGTTGAATTTCTTGTATGGTGAGGAGTCTTCGACTCAAATCATCAACTACTTTGTTATGTACTCCCTTATTGTGTTTGATTGTAAAAGTGTAGGCTTGCAAATATTCCACCCACTTCATATGATTGCTTCTTAGTTTTTCTTAAGAACTGAGGAAGCTGAGAGCTTGGTTGTTTCAATACATCACAAATTCCTTTGGGAGAAAATAGTGCCTCCACTTCCTAAGAGCTTGGACTAGAGCATACAACTCTAGGTCATAAGAGGAGTACTTTCTCTTGGCATCATTGAGTTTCTCACTGTGAAAGGCCACTGGTCTCCCTTCCTATCTTAGGATAGATCCAATGGCTAAATTACTAGCATCACATTCGACTTCAAAGAGTTTATCAAAAATAGGAAGTACTAGGGTAGGCAATTCTACTATTTTCTTCTTAAGTGTTTCAAAGCCTTGATCTACTTAAGGGGTCTACAGGAACTTTGTCTTTATTCCTTGCTTGATTGTGTCCAATATAGGAGCACATATGCCACTGAAATGTTTCATAAATTTCCTATAATACTAAGCTATTCCATGGAAACTTCTCACATCCAATGCATTCTTAGGAGTAGGCCCACTTAGGATGGAATCTACCTTCTCTTGGTCCATTTTTAGGTTACCCTGAGATCCGACAAAGCCAAGATATACTAACTGCTACTTCATGATGTCACACTTCTCCAAATTGATCATTAGTTTTTCATCATGCAACTTCTTAAAAAATAATCTGCAAAATGCCTAATATGCTCCTCTTTAGTTTTGCTAAAAATAAAGATGTCATCTAAATAGACAACAAAAAACTTACCAATATAATCTGCCAACACATCATTCATCAATCTCATGAATGTAGATGGAGCATTGGATAAACCATAATGGCATTAGAAGCCATTCATACAAACCTTCATTAGTCTTGAAAGATGTCTTCCTTTCATTGCCTTCATTTGTCATGATTTGATGATAGCCACTTTTCAAGTCTATCTTGGTGAAATACTTGGCTTCTCCTATAAAATCCATTAGGTATTCAATTCTAGGTATTGGGAACCTATACCTAATGGTGATTCTATTTATGGCTCTAGAATCTGTACAAAGGCTCCAAGTTCCCCCCTTTTTGGGTGCTAAAATAGTAATGACTGCACATGGGCTAATGCTCTTTCTAATTAAGCCTTGGTTTAGGAGCTTTTGGATTTGTTTGGCAATTTCCTCATTTTATTGAGGAGTCATCTTATAGGAAGCCTTATTAGGTAGGCTAGCTCTTGGGATAAAGTCTATTTGGTGACTAACAAGCATTTTTTAAGACAAGGTTGTAGGTTGTCCATCACTAACAATGGCCTTACATTCCTCGAGTAATTCTTGCACTTCATTTGGTATATTTTTTTTCTTGGTAGTATTCCCATCCTTAGGTTTTAAAACTAGTGCAAACAAAACTCCATCTCTTTCCTCTAGATTTTTCAAGAACTCTTTGTCACCAACCATAAGCACACTGGGTCTTGAGGCCTCCAACTCTCCTTCTTCTAGCAAGGATTGGATCTTGAAAGTTAATCCATACTTCTTGAATGAATAAGAGTTTTTAGTCCCATCATGTATAGCCTAATTATCAAATTTTCATGGCCTTCCAAGTAGAAGGTGGCATGCATCCATGGGAAGAATGTTACATAATACTTTGTCCTTGTACCTTCCTATAGTGAACTCCACCCATGCTTGTTATCCAACACGTATATGTTGTCCTTTATTTATCCATGTGACCTTGTATGGATTTGTCTGAGGGATTCTTTTTAACTTCAACTTGCTAATTGTCTCTTCATTGATTATATTATTAGTTGATCTTGAATCAATGATAAGTCTACATACCTATCCCATGATCTTACATCCGATCCTAAAAAGTGCTCTACTTTGATTGGCTCCTTAATCAATGTCCTCCTAATCATCATATTCTCCCCTTCCTTTGATTCTAGGGGTACCTTAGAGTGCTTGTTGCTGTTGTTAGATTCCTCTTGAACATAATTGACTCTCTTTGTGGCTCCTTGGGAAGTTGAGCCTTTTTAGGGCACCTATACGCAAGATGTCCTAGCTTGTGGAAATGATAACACTGCATGGTAGAAAAGTAAGAGTCTCTTCCTTGGTTTCTGCTCCTTCCTCTCTAACTTGTGTTAGAGCATCTACTCCTGCTGAAACCTCCTCTTCCTAAACTCCTTGTTGTTCAATTACTTTATTGTCTCCTTGTGTCCTATAGTTTGATCCTCTTCCTCCATAGTTTCTACCTTTTCCATCTCTTCCCTTGCCTCTTCCTCTAAAGTTTGAGTCCTTTAAAAAAAATATTATTCTCTTCCACTTTCAAAGCAAGTTGGAATCATTTATGGATTATTGTAGGAGTCCACAAATTAATCTCTTCTTGAATACTCTACTTCAAAACCCCCTAGATACCTAGCTACCTTGATGGCCTCATCTTCTTGTATTCTTGATCTTAAACACAAATTTTGGAACTCTTTAGTGTAAGTTTCTATATCCATGTCTTTTTTCTTCAAGCTTTGTCTCTTCTTATGAAGTTGAACCTCATAGTCTTCTAGTAGGTATTGCTCTTTCATTTTTGTTACCAGAGCATTCCAATTTGCAATGGGCTTCTTTCCCAAATTTTCCCTCTCTTCTTGGAGGTACTTCCACCATGTTAGGGCTGATCCTCTCAACCTACAATTGGCTACTTCAACCTTTTGTGCTTCACTCACACCTTCACATTCAAATTGATTCTTCATTCCTTCCACCCATTCCATCACTAACTCAGGGTCCATCTTCTCACTGAACATAGGAACTCCTTCCAAGGCCTTTCCACTTAGGGATTTTATGGCTTTTAGGAATGGCTCCTCATTAATAGGAGGGTCAAGTTCTGGGATAAGGTCTTCTTCTTCATCAACCTTTTCTTTACCCTTGCTGCTACTTTCACCATCCTAATCCTTCTTCTTAGCTGCCTCAACAACTTCTTCCAACTTAGTCATCATTGCTTCCAAAGCTTCCTCAAGGATCCTGTTCTTCTCCTTTTTCTCACCTATCTCATTGGCCAATTCTACATTGGTCACCATATTGGAACCTCCAAATGATCCTACAAATTAAAATATCTACCCACAAATCCCACTCTTCTTACTTCGATACCACTCTTATGTAACACTAGGTCTAGCTACTCCCAAATCCTTACCTTTTTTAGGATTTACTCAGGCTTGATACTAGCCTATTAGGGTTCCTTTGATGCCCTAATCTCTAGAGGACCTTCATTCTATACTCTAACCACTCTCCACTTAGTTACACCAATAGTTGGGGTTCTTTCCTTACACAAATACCTTTTCACAACTCATTGTTGACCTTGTTCCTATGGTTTTCTAACCAAATCCTTCATCCATGTAGAGAAAGGATTGTCATGAATAGTCTTGGAATCCCTTGAACTTCTAGACACCAATCTTGCAAGACAAATCCAAGTTCCTTACTACTAAGTACAAATTGCTTAAAATGACGCTACTAGGATTAACCCTCCAACTTCGGTTTTTGGGCTTTAGTTTTGAATTTCTCCAAAGGTGAAAAAAAACTTTATATCCAAATACCCTTTTGGGAAATATTAAAGAGTTTGTGGGTCTCAGATTTCTAAGGTGTCCATACACAAGAAAGAAACTTTTCAGCCTATCTTTAAGGGCTTCATATCAAATGCTGACTGGTCTGGTTAGGGTATGTTCCTCCCCCCTTCAAAACATGTTATGGAAACATTTACCTTAGTAGGATTTGACCTTACTCAACTCTCCTCCTTCTACATCACTTGGTTTGAAGTATCAAAAACTTTCAAACCCCAAAACTCCTCATTCCAATATGTGATTTGTCTGACCAAGTACAAAAAACTTTCCTATTTAAGAACAAATTTCAAACCCTAATTAAATGAACACTTAAAACCTAGCAACTACAGGAGAAAAGTATTGTACAAGCATAAGCAACACAAATCCAACACCAGATTGGTCTTCTCATTCCATTTGTCTATACATGTAAATCAAATGCAATAGATTGTCTTAATTTTAACTAGAAAAAAATGCATTCACTTGCTTACACTTGCTTATTATAGTTCCCAACCCTTGGGATCTTTTTGAATGATGTTTTTATAGGTTCTCAAAGAGGTTGTAGGTGGTTGGCATAACCACCAAGTTCTCCTTTGTGCTTTGCAATTTTCCTGCTAAAAAGTTGTCAAACAACTTTTCAAAAAGTTGTACAACCTTGATAACTTTTTGGCTTCTTTGAGAAAATTTTATCTCTCACTTGAGAACCCCCTGACCTATCTAAATTGAACCAAAAATGATGTCTAAACATTTTTGTGCCCTTAGAACATCATTATGCATGTTTTAGGCCATTTTTGCTTGTTTGACCACTTTTTGTCAATTGTTGCTCAACTTGACATCTTTTTACAATTTTTGGCTTCCTACTTCCCAAATGGCTTACTAGGAGTCTTCATCCATACAATGGAGTAGAATCACATCATAAATGACAAGGTGGGTTAAGAGCACACCTTCTTCAAACTTCTCAAGGTCCTAGATCTATGTCTCTTGACACAAATTAAGACTCATCAACACACCAAAAACATCTCCTTAAAAACTCCCAATTTACTCACATCCTTGACTTGGCTAGAGTCAATACAAGCCCAAACTAAACCAACTATGAAACCCAAAATGAAAACTTGGACTAGGACTAGGTGCTCGTGCACTAATAGGCCTCTACTTTCACCACACACTTCAACATGATCATTAGTTTTTAGGTACATCCAAGAATGAATATGAGATTTCTTATCCTAAATGTTTGAACAAGGTGATTTTTTGCATTCTATCTAGATAGGGTTTTAAGTTTTGCTCTTAGAATCAAGATTTCATTAAGCAAAACTATTTTAAGAATGAAGGATTTAATCTAGAATGGATGCAAGACTAAGCTAAGAAATTGAATGCAATTTAAGCTATATAAATGTGAATTAGTCTTAGAATAAAGTAAGAAAATCTAAGATAAAATGTATACGTTCGTAATCTAAATGAGTATGAAAGATAGGAAAGAAAATGATAGAAATGAAATCCTTGAATGTGAGAATATTTGAGTAGTCAAAATGCCAGAGTCTCATTACTCATAAATTGCATCCTCCTAAATGGGAGACATAAGTTCTCCTTTTATAGATTCCCAAAATCAAGCAACGATCAAAATTGAATCAAATGAATGGTGGAGATTTGATGAGAGTTCAGTCAGAATGACAAGTTTTCTTTTAGAGGAGAAGCTTTTAAGAGTTCAAAGTAGTTATCTGATTGCTTTTGGAGTAAATGATGTAGTTAGTTGATTTGTTTCCTTTTCTGATTTTAGTTGACTCATTCTTTCCAATTTTGAATTGAAGGGAGGATTTTGGAGAGAATATTTGATTTATTTAGATTAAATATGTCCTCATAAGTGCATTTTCCAAATAAGTTGAATAATGAAATTCAATAATTAGGATTAGGGCATTTAATTAAATCAAATACATTTAATTCCTTAAGTGTATTAGCTAAAGGGGTGAACCAATTTAATTTAAAGTACTAGGACTTATAATTAAATTAATTAAATTAAAGGGGTAATTTAGCCAAATTAGGTCAATTATTAGGAATTAAATAAGAGTATGTGATTATTGTAGATTAATGGTTTTCTATAATTGATACTTGGATCAAACAAAGTCAAGTGGTCATAAATGCCTAGTACATTAAGACTTTGTCAATCAAGAGATTGGTGATTTGAGACAAATGCATCAAAATTGGTTTAGATGTCAAGGTGCAAATTTTGGGGTATCACAATTAGGGCCACATAGGTATGTATGAACTAGATCTAAAATCCCATTTGTAGTATATGCTTTGTTCCTCAAAGTAGATCTTCTTTGATTTCCCATCATGCATTCTTTACATATTGCATTAGTAGGATTCATCAACTTAGGAAAATATTCAACATTGGAAAAATTGATCTTCACAATGTTATCAACATTTACATGACAAAATATTTTATACCATGGACATATATCATCAATCTTAGCAACCAAACATCTATTTTTTGCATAATTCAAATGAAAATCATTACCTCTAAACTTATTTCTAGGTGAAATCTCTATTCTATATTAATTTGTGATATTGCACATTCCATCCTTGAATTGTCAATTATATCCTTAAAAAAAAGTTGTCCAACACTCAAAATATTATTCTTTAGACCATCAATAAATAAGATATCAATATAATTTTTACCATCAAGAGTTATAGAACCTCTTTTGGTAATAAAACAGTGAGTGTTATCACCAAATCTAACAACACCATCATCATATTTATCTAGCTCCATAAATTTACCCATATCTCTTATCATATGGTGTGAACATCTATTATATATTACCCATTAATCTTTCTGTTCAACATGAGTCAATAGGGCCTTTGTTAGTAATAATAGTCCACACAACACAATTGGGGGCGAGGGGATTTAGTTGTATGTAATAATTATAAACTTCGATTTTTAAACAATCATCAACAAAGGATATAATAGTGCACAACAAGATGAAAGCCAAGACAATTTCACAAAGATTCTTGTTCTTAAGGAAAACATGTGAAGGGGAAAAACCCTGATGGGGATGATACCCACAAGATCATGCATTAATATGAAAATATCCCTATTAGAATTTAGTACAATACATCTATTACATCTATCCCTATTAATTGATAAGTCCCTGTTAAAGGATTGAACCCTAGTTAAAAGGTTCCCAACCCTATTAGGAGTTGATGAGAACAAAAGAATCACTTCCAAAGCACACCACTTGAAGAGAGAATGTTGAACCCACCTTAAAGAAGACTCATTATATGAAATGTATAGGTTAAATCCACCTTAAAAGATTTGTAAATATGAATAATGAACTTATTTATGACAACACACTTGTCTTAACAATTTCAATGAAGTAAATTTATGAATGATATCGGATTCCACTCATACATCTAGGAAAGCATGTAACAATCCTTCAACTCGTCTTTGATATCTAGCTTCAAGGCTCACACATATAATCTCATTCAATACATTACTTACATTATAATAAAGGAATTACTTTACTTTATACAAGTAATCAGGTCTACATGTTAGGGCCTCCCTAATGCACAAATAATTAAATAGACCCATGCTAAGGTACATATATCACCTTTAACAATTATATAACAATTACAATTATTAAAATACACAACATGATTCACAATTAATGCTTTCCAATTGAAACAATATGCTACACCATCATCTTGACTCACAAAATAAATAATCCATACACCACACATTAGAAATTGTCATAGCATAAACCAAATGAACCACAAATCTTGAAGCATGTACTATTCCAAGTCTTCTATCATTCTTTATACTCACAAGACTTAAGTCCATCTTGCCAATAAGTTATCCCCAAAATACAACAACCATGCATGGCATATTTCCCTTTCACTAGCCTATAACCAATCTTCACTAGAACAACTATAACTTAGATAATTACATCAAGAGTTGTGAACATAGACATAATAACACATATGCAAGTTCGCATACTCAGGAATATCGTATATTGTCTATATGGTTCTAACCAATAACATGTAACAAACAAAATCTAATTCTATCTAACTCCTTTATGAAAATCCTAAATATATGTTGACATAATGGAAAAACATGTGAGTCAACAACCATTTAACAATAATTCCAACTCAACAATCTCCCTTATCATTAAAAATATCCGCAATACTTAACAACCGTTTCTAAAATTATATGAATTTCATCCTAATAGCAATGAAATTACTTGCTTCCTCACTTTTTGTAGATTCATCATCAATAACACCTTCACTACTAGAATAATAATATTGCTTGTAATAATGATGGTTAAACTTCCTAGGTTTATGTGCAGGAACTCTCTCAAAATATCTTGATCCAAAATGACCAATCTTATTAGACGAAAATATTTTAGGGGCAACTTTTTTTCATACTTATCTTTACCTCTAGCCATCCTTTTGGAAATCAAGGCATATAGCTTTTCCATCTTCCTAAATATCTTCCAATTCCCTAGCTCAGCTACCCAATCTTTTAGAATTGGTAGAGGAATTTTTTTCTTAAATCCTTAGAAATAGTAACTTTAAAAGAAAATTCAACATTAGGTAAATCATCACATAATTTAGTCATTTCATAAGAAGATAGCTTACCAACTAATATAACACTTGTCATGGTACAAATATGTATGATCTCCTCAATAGGTGAAAATTTGGTATCATAGAGTGATGACAATGCTCTTAGTATCTTTGATACATCTTATCTTCGGTAATGGTTCCACCAACACATATAATTCTACACACAATTTCTATTACCTTTTTACATAAGTTCTGATTGTTCCATCTTCACACATCTTCAAGGATTCCATCTTTTCTTTTAGACATTGTATCTTTTCTTGCTTCAAAATTTCATCTCTTTCATAAAGTGCTTCCCATTTCGTCCATACTTCATTAGAAGGATCAATAAAGACACTGAATAATACTTCCTAAGATATCATATTGTTGTAGATTTGCTTCATATTAGCTTCAGATGAATTGTCTAGATAATTGAGAGCTATGTAAGTCTTCTTTGTAATGTTCCAATACTTAATTTCCATGCAGATTAGATGAGCCATCATCCTTCTTTCCATAGTGTATAGTTAGTTCTATTAAACTTTAGACTATCCTTCATAAAGTCTCCCAATGCATTAAATCTCTTCAAGTGGTTAAGCTACGAAAAGAGGACCAAATAATTCTAATACCAATTTTTGGGAATAACAAAGCACAATACACAACTGGGGGTGTGGGGTGTACTGAATGGGTTTTAGTAATATTAAAACCTTTAAGAATTCATCATAGCATAGACCTATACAACTAAGTGCAATGAACAAGAAATAATAACATAACACATGACAGTAGATTTGTTGACATAAAAACCTTATTAGGAGAAAAATCACGATGGGGATCAAACCTACTAGATAATATACTAGCACATATAAATGCTTTTAAAAAGTTTACAGGGAATGCTCATGCATTCAGGCACTTTCCAAAAGATCATTTCTCAAACACAATAGGGAAACAACCATAATTTGAGAAATAATTCAACTATAAGGAGGTAAACAACTCCAGTTTGGGCAACAATCCAAAAGATGGACTAAAATCCACTATGGATAATAATCCACCGGAAAAGTAAACTAATTAATAGCATTAACTCTACCAATATAGTTCCCATGAAGTGCATCATCGCTATTAGATTCGACACAAATATAAGATCATTGGCTTTCCTAGGTATCTAGGCTTTTCATCAAACCCTCATTCACAGTCCCAAGTTAGCATCATAACCACACACACACACACACACACAAACACATAGACAAACACTTAAGTCACAAAATAACTCCCTTCTTAAATACAAGTCACTAACTCTCCATTAGGTCAGCCTAATAAGAGTCCTCAACTCGAAATAGATCATATCATCTAATACAATTCCATATATGTCAATTAGGACATGTTTATATTCATTACAAACATTAATCAACACTTTACCACAACAATAATCAAGCTCATTCATCAAAGCAACACATTTCCTGATTGAGTCAACAAAGAAACACTTCACCATATTTTGTCCAAATAAAAATCTATCTTCCATGTCTTCAATTCACAAACAAATCCAGTGGTGAATGTATATCCATGGCAAAATATCATCACTAGATTTTGATACCAAGATTTGGTTGCACCAAAAATTTACTAAAAAAGTCTGATAAATTCACAGTACCATCTGCAAATGAAAACATCAGTATATGTGATGACATACTTATCATCTCAACACATCCAAGAACATAATTCGATTTGCACATGTCTGTATCCTCAAAATTGTATCTTTATCTAAATGATAGTGTAGAGATCAACTCAGAAACATTGTTTTTTAACATATATTCACATCAATGGCAAAACATTAATGTCAAGCTCCAAATTGAAGTAAAAAGAAAAAATCCCATCAGGAATATTTCTCAATATACAACAATATTGACTCCCCTCACCTTAGAACATTCTTGAGTACTTTTTTCAATTTCACTTAAAATAATTCATTTATATTAGAGAATAAAGTGACTTTACTTATTATCTTTTAATATTTTTCCTTAGTCACTTTATTAGATTTTCCAAAATTAATTAAAGATTATTATTAATCTTAAAATGTATTTTACTAGATAATATAAAATAATTGTTTAAACAATTGCTTCATTGCCAACTTTATCCTAGAGGAATATAATGAGCTAAACAATCTCCTAAAATACTAACTAAAGGGGACATTATATTGCACAACAATTATTACTTATGAACTTATGAATGCCTTATTTTAGCCATTTAATAAAAAGATAAGAACTAAATAAACCTCAAATCTTCAAAAGATATCCCTCTAAATTTTGTTCCAATCTTGTAGCACTTATAGATTGAACATAGTTAAATCCTATTTGAAAACATTAAATGAAGAATGATATTGAATTACTAGAAAAATCACCTCATTTATGTTTCTTTCATACACTAGATTTATCTTCACTAAAAATGCACTAGTCATTAGTTAATTGACTTGGGTGGTATTGATTCATATAGCAACTAGGCTATGTTAGACGAGGCCCCTACATTAACAAAAAATAAATTAGCTAATTTCAAGATAGAAGAAAATGAGACTGCCACAAATAGATCAATCAAATAAATTTAATTAGACGACATCTAATGATGTTGAGCCCAAAGGATTGTCATTACCTTCTACCTCGAGGGTGGAGTGCAATTAGACCCCTTGAGTCTATACAAATAAATATATTACAATTGTTGTGATGTCATGGAATTGCATTGTTTATAATAAATTTTAACAATACAATGCATATCAATTTTGGTATTCATATGTTGAATTGAATTGCATGTTTTATTCAAATTTTTAAAAAATGATGCAATTGTATCACGTTTTTGCCGTAATGTTTTTGTATTAATGTTGAAATTGTTGTATATTGTAGTAAGATTTTAGAATCTTGACATCGTTAAATCATCAGTTTGAGACCTTTGAAAAATGATTGTAGCAGGTGCTGAATCTAACCCAAGTGTGACTAGTCTTGCCCTTGCTCACACAAGTTTGGTCGCTAGGAAAGATCGCATGGGACACCTCCTCATATATTAAAAATACAATATAATAGGTATCTTGATAAATAGTAATGAGGAAATTTGAACTTTCTTAAAACATAAAATCTTTTTCTTAGTAAGTATACAAAAGATGCATTGCATCTAATTCCTCACATTTAGTAAAATCTATACTACATTTCTCAGTTAAACAACATTGTAACCATAATTATTTATGCATTTTATAAATACTAGATATGTTTGTATAATGGTTTTGCAAAAGACTAAATGTTTCAAGTTAAAATTAAAGTTCCATATACAAAAAAATTAGTCAAGGATAGTTAAGAGGTCAAATGACCTACGATGTTGAATCATATCAATGCTAGCATAGATGTTCATGGTGTTTCACCAACAATTACCATTCAATGTTTTCAACAAAAGGTCAATGCATGTGATTGAACAAAGTGTTGACAAAGTAAATAAAGAAGAAGCATGCACAGATATATAGACATTGTCATATAGAAGCGTTGGGATATATCTTGCCTTTGTGGAGTGAGTGCTTTGAGAGACATAAGGAGATAATCAAAGAGATAAGTAGTTGTAGAAGATGAGCACAAGAGAGATAAGGAGATCCAACGACCTGAGCAATTGAGAAAAATGGTTGTGGATGGATAAGGAGTCAAGGAGATATAAGGATGCACTCAATTGACCAAATCGATAAGAGGAAAATGTACAAATTAGCATCAAACAAATTCAAGAGATTTTAATATTTTAGAACTTGCCTATACCACCATGGGAATGAGGTCCACCAATATGACCCCACTGGTTTATGGCTTTGGAAAAAACATTCACTAATAAAAAAAAATTATAATATTCATTATTAATAATATCTATTATATAAGTAATTATTCTTCTATCTTGATGTTAAGAAAGAGCCTTAGCATGAAACATCTAAGCATGCTATCCTTAGTGGGTTAACTAATACCGCGTTTGTCAAGATTATGCATTGTAAAACTACAAAGGAGACTTGGTATAAATTACAAAGAATCTATGAAGGTGATGTGAAAGTAAAAGAGATCACAGGGCAGAATTTTATATATCAGTTTGAAGGATTAAAATTGAAAGACTGCGATAAAATAGTTGATAATATACTAAGATTGGATGAATTGATTACTGTTGTAAGAGGGCTTGGTGAGAATGTTTTAGATGAGGTTATAGTTAGAAAGATTCTAAGATCATTGACAACAATATATGATTATCAACTATTTATTAACTAATTAAATATGATAATTACTATAATAACTAATATCATGTATAACAAGGGATGCAAAGCATCAAAGTTCTTGCCTAACATGGGTAAATTTGACAAATTAATGCAATATCAATTTATATATTTTCACTTCAAAATAAATACTAAGAGCTTTCAAAATGGTATATTGGTAATGAATCAAGTTTTCAAAATGATATATATATATATATATATATATATATATTGATAATAGAGAAAGAAATGATTTTAAAAACATCTGCAATAAAATATCCCACTTAAAAAGGAGGACCAGGGTTAAACCTAACATATTATAATAATATAAGCTTAATGTAGAGAACTCATCCATTGAAACAATTGTTATAGTTCAAAATTTTGAATTTGAGCAAAGCATGTGCCTCAAAAATTTCATGCAAACACATTCTTTGAATGTATAAATCAATGCATTTTTTGACTTCAATTATTGAATGTTGTCTCCATTGATAGGATTGAGAAAAGATTAGCTTATATAATATTTTTCAAAAACTAAAAAAATAACTTATTAATTAAGTACCATAACACTATGGACAAATTGTAAGCAAGGATCCCATCTAGGATGGTAAGCAAAGAATTGATAATTTATTTAGTTGGGCCTGATTTATAATTATAATATTATAAAATTAAAAAAATTATAATATTTTTAATTGCACTTAAGCATTCCATTATTTATAACACATTATTATTCGTAGTACTGATTATACTATTTATTATAAATTATTATATTTGTTTAATAAGTATTAATTATGAGGCAAAGGCCTACAGTGCAATAGTAAATTATGAGTCTACATGAACTTAGTACATGATAATAATTAATTTCAACAAATAATAATAAAATAAAAAATTATTTATAATTATTTCATTAATATATCTAAATTATATTACATTCTTATTATAAAAACCAAGTAACTTTACCATTCACATATTGTCAAAAGCACTACATGAAATGGAATAATAAAATGACTATTGTATGACAACAAAAGAAATACACACATAAGAAAAATTGGTCAATCTATTTTAGTTCTTGTTTCTAGTTAGTTGATACTTTGATATTTAAAAAGTTATGTCATCCTAATAAGTGTAGAGTATTGTTATCTAATAGAATTAAAGATAACACAATGTGTATATTTGAAAAGAAACTTGAAAAAATAATAAACTAGAGAAAATTTAGTAAACTTATTTTAATTTTCAATGGTGATTGGTCTATACTTAGACATTTAATTGAATCCAAGAGAACACATAAGCATTCCTGCCGGCGGCTTTGCCGCACCGGCTATCCACCACTATCTCACCTAGAATCCCTTCCAGCTTGCCCCAAATTGGTATATTGGTTTGGATACTAGCTGTGTCTAAGCCTTTGTCCGTACCATTCTATAGCAAGTGACTTGGTAAAGAACCATAATTGTTGCCTCCCTATGAATATTCTGTCTATTTTGGGTGAAATTTATAATTTTTAAGAGAATGGAAATATTATTATTTGCCAAGTTTTGACTAAGTGATCAAATCCAAATCAAACTCAAGTTCGTTGAGTTTAAAAGAGTTGTGAGCTTCCAAACTATGTTATAATCAACATCTCATTAATACAAATAACACAACATTTTATTTGTAGAAGTCTTACCATTCAGCAAGGTCGGGTGGCTCAATAAACAATGCCTTTTGAGAAAAGAGGGGTAAAACTTTATTAAGCCAGAAAGGATTACAACAAGGAGAGCTCAACAAGGAACTCTGCCCTGATCAACAAGTTCATCAAATTCTCATAACAGATCAAGGGGTAGCTCCCCCCTATCCATAATATTCCAGCCCGGTGCATGAACAGAAGCCCATTTAACCAAACAATCAGCAGCTACCAAACAATGCCTTTGAATAAACAGTTGTGTACACGATATTCTCAAAATAGCAAATACCAGACTAACCAATAACTTCGGTTTTAGTACTCAATACCACTGTTTTATATGGTGACTGAATAAACAATAAGCAACATGAACATTTTATTACATTCTTATAAGTCTTACCATTCAGCAAGGCTGGGTGGCTCGATAAAAAAATATCTTGAATAAATGGTTGTGTACACCATACTCTCAAAATATCAATGCCAAACTAACCAATAATTTTGTTTTCTGTTGTTTTAGAATGTAATGCATAAGGTCAAATCTGCAGATATTGTACTTGATAGCTCTTGGTACAACTTATTCAGCGAGGAGAACATTGAACAATTAGATGAGCTCATCATCAACTTGCACAAAAAAGAACCAAATTACTGAAGTTGGTTTAATGGGAAGGTTGTCCCATAGGCTATGTTTAGCCTCATGGACGCTAAAAATTCATTGATCTATCTGTCTAAATGGTTATGTACATGATACCCTCAAAACATTAATGCCAAACTAACCAAAACATTAAAGAATACTACAGGGAAAGGCTTGCTATGGCATTGTCAGATTTTGTATTTCTTGTCATTTTATTATCTCAGCTCTCAGTTCTCAGCTCTGTACTTCTGGTCACCATGTAGTGTTGCTTGTAATCAGCTTTGTATTTGCTGATTTGTCAGCTGTTCCGGTCATCATGTATGTTCTTGTCTATGCTGTTTTATTCTTCTTTGACAGTCTTTTGAGTTTCTTTCAGTTGTAAATCTAACCTTTTAACCCGAAAAAATCATAGCTATCACAAGAATAACATCATTGTCTGAAGTTTGATCAAACATTAGGTGGATTTATGTTAAGAGGACAACATTTTTAGTCTTCTAATGTTTAGGTTTTTTGTGCATCTTTCTGCAAGGTAAGACTCAAACTGGAACATCCTATCAATAACTATAATGCATAGCATTTTGACTGACGTAAAATTCATATTCATATGAGCTTAATGCTGTATGTAACCACTGACCATGAACCATCTAATACCTGAGCCACTAACTACACCAATATTCTTAACCGGACACTTGATCGCATCCTCGTCAAGCCTCATTCAACATTCAAAGCTTGGCCTTGGGGTTATGTCATAGATGAATCATTATGTACATGATAATCTGGAAACCTCATTGTCAATGCTCTGATTTTATCAACAATAACATCCTTCAAAAGCATAATCAATCTCTCTTGATATAGTGAAATAGCTTGAAAAGCCATTATTCTCATACAAATAATACAGTATACTAGTGTACAAGAGAGTTTCAGGCACCTGCTGCACATCAATTGGACCTTTTTTAAATGAATAACTATTGCTATGACTAAATATAAAACCCAAAACACAACAAACAGCCCAGAAATCATGGAGAAAATCTCTTCGCATATGCATACAAGTGGCATTCTGTGATCAAGTAAGTCCAGACAGAGTTGGCGGATATATTTGGAGAAAAACAGTCTAGCAACTTTTTTACAAGTCAGTCTGGACCATCCAAGATGTTCAGTGGCTGCTTCCATCTTTCATTTTCTTTAAGACTAGCAACAGACTTTCAGGTAACCATCTTCAGTACCAACAAGGAATAGCCTTGAAAAAGGAAGAACATTTATGGTTGATATAGCTGACAAGTTCTTCATTGCACGGTCTGCTGAATACAATTTCTGTGGCGAAATGCGTTGCTGTTGGTGCTGCTAGATTAAACAGGATAGAAAATTAAAAGTTGAATTATTCGAGAAGCACCAAGCAATGACATAAATATTAAAAATTGAATATGATAGAAAAGATATTCAGGAATTTATTATCTCCAATACATTTGAACATTACAACAGAAAAATGCTTAAGCTTGTAGTAGTGAATTATTAGAGATAAACAACATGCGTATTTGTGTAACTATAATTGGGGAGACTAAATATCACAGCTCATAAATCAGCTTAAGATGAAGTTCTGCTGCAGTGTTTGCAGCCAAGCATGAATAAACCATGAATTCACATAACATGTAGCTTTATCTGTGGAAATTGAAAGATGAACAGACTAGAGAAACGGTTTAAAACTTTAAACAGTACAAATGAAAGTGAACTCAAGACACAGAAAATCACGTCTTTTATGAATATTTTAAAAACCTCTTCTCCTCTAATATGGTACTATTAAAGAAATTGAGGAATGAAAAAAATCAGCACCAATTAAGATTTTAATAAGTAATGCCCAAAGCTGGAGGATAATGTCACAAGAGAAGATATTATCCCCGGAGTGGAATGGCTTACCAGTATAGTTCTACAAAGTCAGCAAGGATTAGATGATTCAACATTTTAATATTTTATCCAGTTGTAACAGAAGTTCATGGAGTAAGGGCATTACAGGATCATGTGAGCAAAGGAATAGTCAAGTGATACCTCAAGAAGGGCATAAGCAACAGTGTAAGTATCGGATATCTAATAGCCTGCTAAATGCATCTAAAAAAGCTTGGCAAGGATTTTGTATTATAGGCTAAAGAAGTTTCCCCTAAACTGTTTTGATACCCAGACTAGATTCTAGAAGGAAGACATAGGGGAAAGGACCCAGTAGCTGCACACCCTAACTTTGTGCACCTGCAGATCCTAAACACTATGTTGGATTTCAACAATTTTTTCAATGTCTCTGTATACAAGTTAACTGCTTAATGGGTATTCACGGATCTCTCTGTAAATACTAAAGACCATTGAACACAGAGTGGTCAAAAAAAGGTATTTCCAAAGTGTCACCCAATACCTTCTATGTTGTTGCACCAATAGCTAGTCACTACAAAATGTCAGTACTTGTGGCCAAATGTCTCAAAAGTCCTTACGAAATGTCCCAATAGTGGTGCAAAAATGGGCCAGTTACCAACCAAAAAAGCTAAAAAGTGGTCAGCTATTAGTATGTGTGTGATCATCTATAAGTAAATGTGCTCACATTTTTGGGGCTCCTCTAATATTAGTAATTGGGGTATCAACATGACAAAATGGTCACAGTTATTGGACCTCCTAATGGTTACTGGGTCCTTTGCCCTATCTAAGGCAATGTAACTAGCAAATGGGAAGGTATTCACTAGCTAGGACAACCAGACAGCTAGGCATGGCTTTGATATATTTTGGGAAAGCCTGTGATAGAACTCAATGGGCTTTTATTGAGAGCTCATAATGATAAAATTCTATCAAAGCACTGAAATGGTGATAATGTAAGTGACTGAGGGATCCAAGTCTTTTGAACTTTGCAGATCCATATGAAAAAGTGTCCTTCAGCTTTGTCTGTATCTTGGCTAACAAAGCCACCTATTATCTTTTAACAAATTTACAGTATGCGCATTGAATTCCATTTAAATGAATAGTATTCCTTACTAAGAAAGAGTTGATTGTGCTGCAGCTCACTGATGCACTGCCCTGGATAGTATTCAAAACTGTTGGATATCTGTTGATTGGCTTCAGGCTTGAAGCTTTCAAATAGTAAATTGTATCCATTGTTCAGTTTTTTCTATGTTTGCATCCTGGACGATTCTTGGATAGTTTGTCAGTTGGGGAGGTGTTGTTTTGACTAACAACTCTTTTCAGCTACATTTTATTTATTGATCTCTGATTTTATCGTTTGATAAGTGTATCATTGTTGTGAGCATGGGTTATACAACTCATCCTTCTGTAATCATTCTGACCAAGGACAATTATTAGTCTTGGCAAAAAGCCTAAAAGGTATCCTAACACATTGTAGGTTGCTAATCTGTTGCCTTATCTTAATGGACTCATTACCGAGCCAAAGACACAATGGAAGAAATTTGCTTGCGGTAATAAGAATGATTACATCACATGTTGGATTGGTTGTAGTTTTCGAGCAACCATCTTCAAGGAGACCTAAAATCAGATTTCAGAAACCAGGAGTCCATGCATAGTTTGGACCAAAATCTTGGAGATTTTAGGGGATACACATAATCCTCCATTCCAAGATGATCCTACATCGGTTTGCCTCATTCCCTTTGATGATGTTGACAAAAGTTCATTTGATGAAAATACCTTAGACATCCAAAATTATGCAAAACTTGAGTGTCTTGATAACCTAGAGACTTCTCCTGTTGAGAGCACAGATTCATCTTTTATTGTTGATTCATTGAGGACTTCTATTAATTCACTGCAACAAGTAGCTAATTGTCTTCCTAATTGGGACTCTTGTCTATAAGACAAGGAATCTTTATCTGTGGAGTTTCACATTTCAGATTCTCATGACCAATTGGAGGGTCTATCTCTCTTCTATGATGACAGGTATGACACGACTATTGTCACTTTCTCTTTAGAGCTTGTTTGAAATTTGTTTCCATTTTTTCTTTGTTTGTCACCTATTATAATTGGGCAAGTACTTGATTGGTTTGTGACATTTTCATCATCCAAAGACTTGGCAACACATAAGTGAATTTCAAAGACATCTTCATACATTTGGATTCTTCTTCCTACCAATTCCTGCATTTGTACTTGGTTTATATTATTCTCAAGGTAAGAAATGTTGTAGGCATTGGACTATTTTTTGTCTTCAAGCACTCACCATTTTTGCAAGATATTATACATTGTGGGAGGGCTTACAGTCTCCTCTTTCCCTCTTATGAAGGGTCTCTAATTGTAATTTCATGATGGATGTAGTCCTTCGGGGGTATTAACATATGATTAAGAAATGTCCTAATGTTGTCTAATCCTATGTCTAACAAAGAAAGGAGAGTGTAAACGAATGGATGCTTGTAGATTTACCTGACCATATGGCCTCGAAAGAGAAGAAAGACCTATCTTACTTCCAGATGCAGAAAGCATATCATGACCCCAAATGGAAAAGCTAGAAACTCCATCTGAGTGTCCCCTGAAGACCTGCAGCTGTGTAGGCCAACTTCTGCAGAATGTACACAGACTCAGAATAGCGTACAAGATAAAATTAACCAATACATTTGGTAAAATATAATCCAGTTGTAACAGACAGTAGAACATAAAACCGATCATGTCTGACTGAACACTTAATTTGAATCCAAATGAATCCATTCATCTCATGAAAACATCCTCCAAAGCACAACAATTAGTACTACACTTCTCAATACTTGTACTTTTATGCAATTATAAGAAGTGTCTTGAAATGCCAGACAACTTTCATAAATGAACATGATTCACTAACCTCCTAAGGTCCCAAAGTCGCAATGTTCTATCTAGAGAGCTTGAAACTATCAAGTGTTCGTCAACAGCAGCCAGCTGTATAATTTAAGAATACATATCGTGAGGTGCCAATTGACAAAAAGGGTGTAAATTTATGTCAAACCCAGTTTTTCAAAACAAAATGGTTATAATAAATTACTTCCATCCATACCTTAGTGACAAAGCCATCATGAGCTCGCCAGTGTGCAATAATGCTCCCACTCTTTAGATCAAGTAATCTACAATGCCCTGAACTGAACCCAGCGGCTATCCAGGAAGAGCTTGATAATCCCCTCTTCCCTTCAAGTTTGTCTCGACTTCCTGAACAACAAATAGCTGAAACTAAAGAAGAAAATGAGGACTCCAATGGTTCACATCGCCATAGATGAAGCTGCTGTCCTACTTTTATATCAATAAACCTGCAGAAATTAAGAAATCATATTTATAGCAGTGGCAACTGAAACCTGTTAACTTTGATTATCTTTAGAAAGTTTATTGCCCATGCTTATTCAAAAACATTAACTACATTAAACTACATCTAGTCCCTGTGATGCAGGAAACTCTAGGTAACCCTCACATGTTTCAGGTTCTGATCCTAGCCATCGCAGAAATGGACCTACAATGTGACCAGTGATCCCAGGAATATCCAGCCAATTTCTGAACCATTTCCAGGATAAATCTTCAGATTACTTAGGCCAAAATCTTTTTTTTAAAAATGTTATTTAACCCTAAACTAAACCACCCCTGACCCTCCCATTCCATACCGTCACAAAACATATGAGCAAAACAGAACAAAAAAACCCTCTATCATTACTAATACGGAACACCTACCTCACTATTGCTTCTGCCATTGCCTCAATGCTCAGAACCACTGCTGCAACTACGTCATAACACCTAATCATAGTAATCTTTCACTGTAACAAGGTAAATCTACAATTTTGAAACTTCAAATTGATTCCCAAGTAAAATCTCATACAGAACAATATGATGATGAGTTTGTAGCACAAATCAAACTCACAGATCTAAGGAAGCCATGCAATTTTCTTATTCGTTTTGTTAATGTGACTTTACGCTGTGTTATACACATAACATGGATGTGCTTATCGTTATTTGTATTTTTGTACGTTTTAACTTCTTTAAAATATTTGTCCAGATATTTGCATACTGATTCATATCTAGGATTCCTTATAAGTAGAGTAGCTGGGTACACCTCTACCCCTCCTTGGGTACGTGTATCCACATATCAGTATCTGTAATGTCCCCTTCTAGGATTTGACCTAATTTATACTCTATAAACACAATTGCAATAACTAGGGTTAGAGGGGTGTCTTACCAAGTAAGATATTTCATCCATTGTGCTTGAATATAATTCTTGCCATCACCAAAGAAGGAACAAGTGCATATATATATATATATATAGAGGCACACACAAAAACAAAGAAAGTATATTCTTAGTGTAATATAATCTGCCTTAAGCTTTAGAAATTGATAACACAAAGAGATACACAATCCTAACCTAGACATTAGGCAGCAACATAATGCATGCATATTTGGGTTTTTGAAATAAACATACTTATGACCTTAACCATAAGGAGAAATTAGATAAGAAAGACAAGATGAGAAGCCCTCATTGTCTTTGGCATTTTCCCTAGGCCCAAGAGCAAAAACTCCATTCCCCTTGGCCTCATGTTTCATGTGATTGGCATACCTAGCAGAATCTTTACACCATTCCCCTCCATCACTCTACCTTACTCCCCTCATGTAGTTGAGGATACTTTCCTTAGTTATCACAATAGCTTTCCCATATGAATTGGAGGAAGGAATTGCAATAGGGTATCCTTAACCCAACCCTAGGACCAAAAGCGGAATCTCTCATCCCTCTTGGCCTCATGCCTCATGAGGTGGTGTACCTAGTGATGCCTCAATATTCCCCCTTATTGCAATTGCTTTCCATCCCATATGGCTGATTATTACAAATTTTAGATATTCACTAGTTATAAATACAATCAGTTAACTCCATATGGTTAAATATAGACATTATGTTTGCATTATTTTATAAACAAATATAAACATTGTCTTTAGCTCATATATGTAAACTAGAAAGCCGTGGATTCATATAAGAGACCATCTTTCCAATTTATGAAAATTAAGAGTCACCAATAATCCCATGGAAGTCTGCAATTACAATAATTATCTTTGATGTCTGCTGCCGATGGTGTTTTTCTTGTTATCGATGATGATATCCTATACCCTTAAGCAAGCAGTTGCTAACAAAGAATTTTGGTCTTATTTACCAAGAGGAAGAGTCATGAACTACACAAGCTGCTCATATAATGTAATTATCACAGCTATAGGTATATCTGATGTCTTATTAGATGTTTATTATTCGATCCCTGATCATTTGCGTCTTGGAATACTCAGTGGGTTTCTCTTATATAGTCATTGTTATGGTTGGAAGGTCATCTTTTCACATTGATTGCCCCACTACAAGAGTTGTGATTCCTTAGCATGCCCCTTGTAGTGCCTTCCCTAGTTTACATTTCTGTTATCATTTTTGAACTCTTTTAGATCAGTTTTATGCTTGATTATTAGTAGTGTTGTTTTGAAATTATCAGATATTGTTTCACATTCAGTTGAGTATATGATGAGATTACTTGGTACTCTATACTTCATGTATGCATGATGATTATTCAGTGATTTCAGTTATTGATAATGATTAGTTAGATGGATTATTATGTGTCTTCTTATGGATACTTACCCCATACTGCATGTTTATGGTGTGCGTGTATGTTTTCTTTATGTATGGCATTTCTGATGTGGTTAAGGAAAGGAGTCGTAGTCACCTGCTAGTTGAAATCTACATGATGCACCACTTTCTGCCATTGCCTATTTAGTTTAGAATATTGTTTTTGTACATGCGTGGATTTTTATGCAGGTTGCAAGTATTGGGTATCGACTTCCTTGAATTGTCAAGATGAGCGTACCCTATCACATTATCTCAATGGTAAGAGAGGGGAGATAAATTCTTAAGTCCAAATCCTAAACCTTTAAGCCATTTGTCCTAGAAAATTAAGACAAGTATCTGAGTTGTTTACCTTTCGAATGTGTCGAGTGATATTAATTCGTGATTATAACCCTTCAGTTTGATCTTGTATGTGTTTTTCTATGTTGGATTTTCGTATTTTGTTTTACAAGTCTTTGGTGGTTTTTCTATTAATTAAGTCAAATTAAATAATTTAATTAAT
Source organism: Cupressus sempervirens (assembly GCA_028749045.1). NCBI lineage: Eukaryota > Viridiplantae > Streptophyta > Pinopsida > Cupressales > Cupressaceae > Cupressus > Cupressus sempervirens. The sequence continues at coordinate 487,549,851 of CM053790.1, forward strand.
GATTTAATTTAATAGAGAATTATTATGATATTTTAAATTTTAATTATATTTAATTAATTGGGAAATTAATTAAATGAAAAGAATTAAATTTAAAGGTAAAAGTTACAAGTTTAATTTTAGAACGTGATAATACTTATTTAATTTAATAATAATATATTTAGAGTTCATTTTTAAATAAATGTTAAATAATATTATTATTTAAGCTAGTAAATATTTTATCAATTAAATGTTTGAAAATAATTTAAGGAGTGGAATAAGATATTAATTTATTAAAAGTTTTAAGATCATGATGTATGCATGAGATTAAAATTTAATAAATTAATTAAAAGAAAAGTCAAGTGAAAATTAGATAAAGTTATTTAATAATTCAATAAACGTGCATGGAATAGGAAAAGAAAAGAAAAGAAAAAGATAAAGAAAAGTTAATTTAGAGTTGAAGTTTGGCAAGCAAGGAGTTCTCTCGGGCGAATGCACAATTAGTGCCCCGATTTTAGGAGAGAACTCCATATCACAATTTGGGGATTCATTTTCGAAGGACCGCGAATTTGGGAAGAGGAAGGAATTTCGGAAGAGAGAAGTTTCTGAGAGGAGGAATTTCTCTACATTCTTCTTGGGCATAGCGATTAGCATCAGAGTCTAGGTAGATGCTTGTGATTATTTGCTCACTTTATTATGCTCTTTCTTCCTGTCTTCATCGTGTAAGTTGAATGGCTATCTGAATATTTCTTGTGACGGGTGTTTTCAAATTTGTGAAATTTCAGTATGCATGATAATTCTTCTATGTACGTAGAGATTGAAATATCTTAGAAAACTTCGTCCAATAATTTGCAAATTAGATATTAAACTAGGAAAGGTTTGAATTTTAAAATGGAAATTTTCTTATAAATAAATAAATAAATAATATATAAAATAAAATAAATTGATGGGTTTGTTGTATTTCCCCTATTAGATTAATGTTGGAACCTGTTATAAAAAATATATGTTTTAAACTATTCATAGAGGGGCGGAGGGGGGGGGGGGCGTTCATTATTTGTTTGATAACAAAATATTTTTAAAAAAATTATATAAAAAAAAATTGATTGGGCAAGGGGTGGGAAACCCCACACCCCCCACCGATGTATGCCTTTCAACGGCCATGTACTGCTGTCGCAGTATTGCAACAACAGTGGTATGGGGTACCACTGCTAGCGCAGGCCTATGGCAGCAAGGTCCTGCATTCGTAAGGTCGACAAGCCTTGTAAAAATAAACGTCGACGATATTAAATAGTATTTTGATTTTTTTAAATTTTATTTTATTAAAAATTTCAATTATTATTTAATAAATAATATTTATTAACTATTTTTAAATTTTTAATAATTAATTAAAATATAATTTATATATATATATATATATATATATATATATATATATATTTATAATAATTAATTAATCTAATCAAATTTAAGTTAATTTATTTATTTAATAATGAAAGTTATTTAATTAGAAATGGAGATTTATTAACTATTAATATCCCTGATTTTTTTTAATATAAAATTTCAAATTGTTTTGTTTTAAATCAATGAAATTATTTTAATAATTTAAATAAATCAATAATTAACCTCTGGATATTTTTAGGAAATTGATTTAAAATATAATGGGGTAATTCTTTATTTCATTTGAACAAATACATGGGTTAAACTATAGGTTAAATGGAGAATCTTCTTACTTGAAAACATGCACTGAAACGAAAATTGAAAACCTTATATTTTACTCAACTATGTGTTTTCAAATCAAACCAAATTGTGAGATTATCCTTGTTTTCTGTGTGATGTCTGTGATTTGGGTTTGGGTTGGGTTTGGGGTTGACTAGATTGTTGACTAGTTTTAGGACGTCTACCAGTGGCTTGGGAGTTCTGTGAGTGTGATTGTATGTTGACTCGATTTGATTGTTTTTACTCAACCATAGTAATATACTGGTATGCTCAATGATGAGTGTGTTTATATTATTGGTTACTGTCTTCAGTGTCTTTGTGGGATAGCAGGATTTATGCTATGAGATATTTGACTTAACCATTTTGAGGTTTCGATTAGTTTTATTGGGATACTTTCCGGTTGCTCATTGAGAATTGATGGGTATGGTGATTTATCATTTGATGCTTTCTAGTCGCTTGTATAGGGCTGAGGTGTTTTATTATGATTCTTTGATTTGTGATTCCATGAGCTTAGGGTAGGTAATCTACATGTAATGTTGGGAAGTGGTTTGCAATGGAGGCCAGGGCCTTAAGTGGCTGCCAGGGTAACCCATTGTAAGTTGTTTAATAAGTGAAAGCACTACACTAAATGAGAGTAAAATAAACCTAATAAGAGTCATGTATGTTTTCGCCCATGCCTTGAATGCTAGTACAGACTAGGATGGGAGTAGAGAGAATGTTTGGTTGCGACCTTGCATCCGTAGTATGCCTTGTCAATACAAGAGGATACTAGTGGCCGCATAGAGATCACTAGGGGGTCGGGGTCCTGAGAGACTGCCAGGTAGCTCTAGCGTGATTCGTACGATGACACTTGCCCGCTTACACGATAGGTTTCCTACGTGTCTTTGTGTGCCTCTGGGATTAGATGTCGATTTATCTTGGAACCCTTGAGTTAGAATACTTCTAGGATTTCCTGGACCTATTTGGGACTTGAGACTATCTCCTCAGCGCGGTGGGAGTGGGCCATTTAAGTTCCACGCGGTCAGGTGGTAGTGCTTTTTACTCTTACCATTGAGATCCGTCCGTAGTCACTGTGGTTGGAGCTTCCTTGTCTGCATTTCCTTCTTATTCTATATTTGTATCATTATGATGGATGGTTATATCTTACGATGGATGTTTATATCTTTTATGATGGATGGATATATCTTTTATGGTGGATGCTTTCATTTATTGTATTGCACGTTGTATCATGAGTCCAAGGAGGATGATGTAATTCTATTATTACAAATGTATATTCTTTAAGCCTTTCATAGCTTGTGACATGTACAGTGGATGATTGAGCATTCCGAATTTTATTGCCAAGTGGCATTCGGAACAAATGTATATTATTTAAATGGACTTTGGATTTTTAATTATTCTTTCATATGGATGTGGTATTTGATGGTCTTAGTATTAATTAAATTTAAATGTGATTCAACGTCATGGGATCCTTAAGAAATGTAACTTGTTATGTATTTGATGTGTATGTTATTCTTCCTGTTTTAAAAAAAAAAAAAAATGTTTGGCAAACTTAGTAAAACTTTAGGTTATTTCTTTTGGATCCCTTGGTGGGGCGTTACAACCCTCCTCTTAATTAATCTTTTGTTTATAGAGTTTTCATTTTATCTTGGCACTATTTCCTTTCTCCTAGTAGAATAGAACATGAATGGACTCATTGTTTATTAGCAAGATTGCACGGGGACAGGGGTACTTGGGTACTTGGGTACAGGTACAACTATTTTTCAAAATAGGGGACAAATATTTGGGTATGTCAAGATTTTTATGATTATAATTTAATATTTGTAGAAAATCTGAAAGTATGAGTCATGACAATGGTTTTTCAAAACAAGAACAATGATAAAGTTCGCACATGTAATCTATTGTTTTCAGTTTCAGATTTGGTATATGTTTGTTGCAATAATACATGATAAATGTTGAAATGCATAACAGAGAAGGCAGACTTTAGACATGAACAAGAAGATCAAAAATCATATAACAATGACATATTGCAAATGATAAACTTCTGACTTGAACATTGATCAAGTTTATTGTTAATCAGTACTGTATCAAAGTTTCAAACTGATTACATATTGAATTAAGCTTGATAAACAACAAGTTGATATGCAAACAAAAAGCCGAAAAAAATAAATCAGAAATCTTAATCAAGGTCCTTATGATCTCCACTGAATTCCCAGTACTTGGGGTACATGTACTTGCTACTTGGATATGTGGGCACGCATAGCAGGGGTGTGGGTATGCATACCCATGCAACCTCGTTTATAATACTTTGACCTCTGTTAGATATGATGATGGAAATTTGCAGGCATCATACTTTGATTGCCGTAATCATGTACGTCCTCCACAATGCTTATGGAGAATAAGTTGTTAATTGCAGCATCCTCATGCACGATACATTCGAATAGATATTTAGGTTTATTATCGTGCTTTTGCAAATCAATGTTATGTCATTCATCTAATCACTGATATCTGATTAATAGTGACATTTAGTCATTGGTCGATCTAAACATTTCAAAGTCTTTGTTTAAATGGATCTCTACCCTTCCTCATGACGTAAGTATTTTCCCTTTGACCTCTTAGTTCGAGCAGTGGCAGATTTTGATATATCTTGTATTCATCAATTTGATCTTATACTATATGCAGTTTGTAATTATGTTATATTATATGTTATTATTATTTATTTATATATTTTAATATTGTTATGATTATTTATTGTTAATACTCAATTTGGAAAGGAAATATTACAATATTCGATATCCACACGTGCCCAAACTTGAATCATTTCCTTCCTTGTCTAGTACTTTAGATACATTGTTTCTTTCTCTATATTATGATCCCTTGACATAATCATCTGGAAGCTCTAGGCTATATTGATTTTGGGTTTCATAATATATAGCTTCTTTCCCATCCTTGTTCACTAACTTATGTATCTAATCTCCCCATACTTTTGATGCTATAATTCCTTGTTTATTCATCTCAAGATGATTAAATTGGATACAAGAAGTGACTCCAAAGTTTCTAACACTTAAAGTGTCGTCAGTAGATATTGTGTAGCCGATAGGTTGATGTTGTCTGTAATTGTTATGTAGCCGACGGGTCCCTTCGAGAAGGTTCTTGTTATGTAGCTGATGGACCCCTTCAGGAAGGTTCTTGTTATGTAGCCGACGGACCCCTTCAGGAAGGTTCTTCGGAAAGTATATGTACACCATCCAAGATCATTGTAATTATCATCATTGTAAGCATTGTGTAATATCTTTGGCATATGCGAATAATAAAAGGAGTACTGCTGCTACATGTTCTTGTTTCATTGTCTATATGCATTAATTCATTTACCCCATACGGTAAACATTTGGTGCCATTGCCCGATGAACTTGGAATGAAGGAGAAATGAAGACTAATGCCAAATCAGCTAAACGAGGATAGAAATAAGATAAAGGGAAAAGATGGAATATGCATCGTGCAAGAAAATTTAATTTTGGCACAACAAGCCGAGCACAAACAGAGGTTTCAGCAGATTGGTGATGGACACCGAAGTACCGAAGAATTGTTGGAAGAGACTCGATAGCGGGTGCAATTGGTGGAAGAAGCAAGGGAGGAGTTTATGAACTTGTATTCGCCGAGGGAAGAGGATCCAGACGGAAGGAAATTAGCTCACACAATTCGAAGTGCCCAGGGAGCATGAGCGTGGGGTGAACTCTTCACCTGTGATACACTTCCGGAATGGATAAGTTCGCTTAACGAAGATCCTTCTTCACCAAAGAGCGCAGCTGTTGGGAATAAGAAGATTTCCCAAAACAACGTCAGTATCGGAGACCAGAGCGTTGGTGTCAAAATACAAAGTGTCGGTGCCAGAGTGCAAAACGTCGGTGTCGGAGTGCAAAACAATGCCGGTGGAGCAGTACTGAACAATGCCCGTACACAAGATCCAGTAATAATGGTAGGACCAAAAGAGAAATTGCCAAAGTTTGATGGTGATGGAATGGCCGATCCAATCAGACACTGTAAGACATGCGAAACAATTTAGAGGCTGAATGGCATAATAGATACAAATGAATGGGTCCGACAATTTCTAGCAACCCTAAGGGGGCTAGCAATTGATTGGTTCGCCGATACAGATCCCCAAAAATTAACTAATTGGGACAATGTTAAAAAGGAGTTTATCACCGAATTTTAATTGCTACGCAACGACAATGAGATCGTAGTAGAGATATACAACACAAAGTAGGAGAAAAATGAAATAGTCCGAGAATATGCCAGGAAATTAAAAGACTTAATAAACAAGATGGAAAGTAAGTCGGCAGATGGGTTGCAAAAGAGATGGTTCATTGAAGGACTACAGCTGAAGTTATGGAAGAAAATGAAGATTGTGCCGCCATCGTCATACACTGAAGCATACAATCAGGCGATGAACTTAGAAAGTGAGCAGAAAACAAAAAAGAAGAAGAAGAGTAGCTCATCCGATTCAGATGACGCCGCGTCTTCAGAAGAAGAGAGCAACGATGACGAAAAGGGCAGCAAGAAGGTCTGAGTGCTCTAGAAGGATATGATCCGAATGATGAAAGAATTTAAGAACATGCAAAAAAAGCCGAAGGGAAATGACCTATGGTGCACAAAATGTAAGATAGAAGGTCACACGAAGAGATCCTGTCCAAAGAACCAGTTTTGCGAGATCTGTCAGATCATGGGACATTCCACAAAAGAATGCCCCTTCAATGTGAAAACAAGGGGACCTCAACAAGTGCTCCTGACCTAGGAGGCTTCCGCTTCAAGAGGGAGTGGAAACACTAGTAATGAGGGTGCCACGTCAGGAGGATATAGAAATAGTAGGCGAGGCCAAAACAACAACAATGCCAGCAATAACAATGAAAGCCGCAACCGAATTCAGTACGATGCGAATGGCAGTCCGATGGTACAATGCCAAGCATGCAATTTGTGGGGCCACTTTGCCCTACATTGTAAATTCTTTGACCGAAGTTGTTATGTAGATGGTGCGGTCTTGGAGATCATGAAGATGATAAGTGCCTGAAATCAGGAGTGAATGTGATCACCATCGGGACGGACAAAGAGGAGGTTCTAGCAATCACACACAAGCAAGCAAAACTATACCCCAACCTGACAGAGGAAAAAAAGAGATTAGAGGAAGCACGGGTGGAAATTGAGAAGGCAACGCAGGTGGACAAAGCACACTTGAAGGACACTACTGGTACCTCAGCAAGAAACTGCACGAAACAGAACATTGTATGACAGATATTACAAACCAAAGTGTTAGTCAAGATAAATGATTTGCTGCTCACAATGCCTCAACTCCGATCGACACTCACAAACATAGCCCCGATTGCTAAATTACCAGGAGAACACAGAAGCGAGAAGGAAGTGGAGCAAGTACAGCGGATGGAAGGGAAAAGGAAAGCAGAGCAAGTACAGCGGACCCAATGCTGCTAACCCTCACATTCGGACGGCATCCGGTGGTAGTCAAGATGGAAATTCTGGGAACTGTTCTCAAAGACACAATTGTGGACGGAGGGTCCGGTGTGAATGTGTTACCGAAAGATACCTGGACGAGGTTGGGATAGCCAACGTTGTGGCCACCTACATTTCAATTACTAACGACGAATCAACATAGCATTAAACCTCTCAGCATCTTGATGGCACAACCAGTGACTATTGGAACAAGCCTTTCCTACTTGACTTCGTTGTCATTCTGTTGAAGAGGAGAGGATACGATGCCATTCTAGGCCGAGGATGGCTCATACAAGCAAAGGTTAAGCATGACTAGAAGAAGAATACACTATCAATGGAGAGCAAAGGACGAAAATTCATTATTGATTTACACACGCAAATGGTGGGCGAAGAAGCCGTATCATTTGATTTTGAACAAGATGATGAAGGAAAGCAGCGATTGGAACCCAATGAGGAAGGAGTCCTACGGTTGGAAGGTGGATCGACGGACGATGATTTGGATTCGATGAACGGCCTTTTCCATTGGTAGATGGAGGATTATGAGCTCCTTTCGAGCTGTAATATGTTAAGGGTTGACGAAGGTGAGAAAGAAGAGGGAAATGAATGTCCGAAGGAATATAGAGACGCAAAAGAAGGAAAGGCGGTTACGGCTGAAGCTGAAAGGAAGAATATATAATACGAACTCAGAAAAAGAAAAGATTTCACCATACGAAACACAGTGAATGGACCGTGTGGAAAGAAAATGTTACGTTGAACCACGAATATAGTAGAAAGGTGCTGGCAGCAAGGAAAACACATCATATGGTCTACACAGGAAATAAAAAGGAAGGGTTTAATAAAAGCTTCAGCAGTACGGAGTGATGGTTCTAAAATCAAGAATGCAGTTATTGACGGCAAGGAGGGGCAGCCAACGATATCCATGGTACTGAGCTTCGAGAACAAACTGGGCGATATGAAAAACCGAGGGGAGAGATCGTGTAACTTAAATAAACTTGATGAGCGATGATTGCAGGCAAAATGGGCCACGGAGGTGACACAAAACAGGCGCAAAGCATGGCATGATAGACACCTGAAACTGTACAAGTTCCAACCGGGGCAGTTGGTGTTGAAGTATGACAGACTGAACTAAATCAAACCAGGCAAGTTTAAAGTCAAATGGGTCAGGCCATACCAGATTCGGGAAGTAGGTGATAATGGAGCAATAAAGTTGTGGACGTTGGATAAGCAAGAAATTCTGGAAACGGTGAACAGTTCGAAATTGAAAATATATCAGGTGTGACCTGTTCTGTCATCGACGAATATCAGGGTTTCATGTCTTGCAATTGCAGTTTTTTCCTTTGGTGTAGTCACTTCCAATGCCTCTGATATTTGTTGTGAGGAATGGATGTGTGAGACTCCAAATGCTATTTTTGGTTTGCAATCATTCATCTTTTGTCTTTTAAAGTGTTCATGCTTTCCACTTTCCCTTATTACATCCAAGTGATGACCTCTATGTCCTTTAGGTTGGTACTTCATCGGTAAATCAATATAGTCTTCTAGAGACATCTCATGATGTAATCTTCTTTTTGCCCAATCTTGTTAAATTTTCTTTTGTAGATTCACCAATGTTGGTTCACTTCTTTGACATCCGACTTTAGGTGGGAATGTTGATGGTACGTACTTTGAATTTCTTGTAGGAGTTTGAATAGTTGAATTTTATTAGCTCCTTTATTGTCATTATCGCATATTGGTGCAACTTTTCTCAACAATTGATTCAAATTTTCTTGAGTTTTTATTGGACTTATTCATGTGTCCATTTTCACTAATTAGATCAGTCTTGACCTATTTTGCCAAATTATTTCTTGGCAACCCCAAAGTCTGGTCCGGGTTTAGTTCTTCCAAAAGTCTATCACAGACCTTCAAAGTCTGCCCAAATTATGTCATACAAACTTGACACAAATTTTGCCATTTTTATAGTGAATTTGCGAATCTACGAAAACAAATTTGGCCAAAGAATGGATTTTTTAAAAACTTTTAAGTTCTGTTTTTGTCTATTTTAGTCAATTTGATCCTCCAGCCGTAAAATAAACCATTAGAAAGGCCAAAATGGTAAAACATGTCATTTGAACTAAACATTAATATATATATGGGTGTGCATTTTGCTATGTTGCATTATTATCAACAGAGTGGTGTGTGTGTGTGTGTGTGTGTGTATTCAAAAAATATGTTTTTAATAGACTAACCCAAAATGAAATCCAACCCTCCCCCAAAAAATTTGAACAAATTTCAAACCTAAATCTCGAACCCAAATCCAAGCATGAAGCGGAACCGGCTTAGATCTTGACACTTGTTCCTCAATTGTTTTTATCTTTATTTATTTGAAAGATTTTACCCCAATGGCTAGCAAGTTCATTAGCTCTAATACTAATGGATGTTTGCACAAATAATAAGCTACTATATATATTTATGTGTATATATGCAAGATTGAAATATTGGTAGCAATGTTTGATATATGATTATTAGATATGCTAAGAATGACATTACTTTATCACTTATAGTGACAAAGGAATAGCATTTTCTGATAAATGTTATGCTTATGAAATTGATATATATATATATATATATATTGCCTTCGGCAATGGACTTCTCTATTTGCCATGTTGATTTAATTATGCAATGCATAGATATTGCCAACACCAATATGTTGCTGTTTCAGATTAATATTTATAAGCTTGCAACTCAAGAATGGATGTTATTTACGATTTACAAATTCAAAATCTGAAATCCTTTGGTGTCATCTCTGATCTGCAATATTATTGCTTGCGACTGATAATGCCACAAGGCACTTGCTCTTATAGAGTAGATTAGAAATAAAATTCCAATGATGATTAGAAAGAATGATGGAACTGCCTTCTTATATCTTATGCTTGAGACGAGGAGTTGTTGGGTGGATATTTTGTAACTGACAGTTTTGGGTAAAATCCAGTCGCAAAATAGGATGACCACCCACAGTGTGTGAAACAAAGTCTCTCCTACCTTAAAGGGAAGGCTCCCCCTTCTCACCATTCCTTGGATCAACTCAAGGTAAGCAAGAAGTTGAGAGATTTTGTAAGGGGTGTTACCAATATTCGTTTCTCTTAGCTTTCAGAAAAGAATTCACTTACCCGCGGAGCGAGTAAGGGGCAAGATGAAACCTCAAACTACACTTCTGTCTAAAGTTGTAAACGGTGATACCGATAAACTAACACTAACTCAAAGGCCAGTTGAAAGTGCACCAGTTTGGCTCTAAGTCTTGTTTTAACCTATTCTATAAGAATAACCTCTACTACTGGGGCACAAAGACTTCCAGAAGTAGGGAATTCTAACTATTTTTCATGAATTTGAGATGGTAATACAAGCTACAATCAAAGCTCCTAGTCTATGTATTGCCACAACCGCTCCCAGTCAAAGCTTCGGCTCCGATTGCTTCTTAAATCACTATGCTCTATTATTGAACACACAATAATAACATGAATCAAAGACAATAGGCACAAATTATAGTCAAAGCTTCTAATTTGCTCTATCACAATTGCTTCCAGTCAAAGCTTCGAATTCAATTGCTTCTTTTATTCACTTTTCTCCCAAATTCATTCTACACAATCAAAGTTATGCTTGCACAAGTCTGGAAAAGCTTTCTTGCATACAACAAAAGATGATTTTTACAATTAGGGGGCACTCCTTTATATAGGCAAAGGAGTTGAGAAAAAGATGGAGGAAAAAGTGGGAGCAACTCAACCAACTTTGACCAAGTCTAACTAATGAGAGAAATTATTGGGTTACATGCAATTGCACATGCAACTCACATTACATCTAATTACACATTTTCATGTAATACATCCTCTTCAATTACAAACATGAAAGAAGAAGAAGAAGAAAGATGAAAGAGAATTGAAACAATCCTAGGGATTGTTCTGAAGGGCCTTGTACTTGGCGATGCAATCCCAAATGATCACACGATCAAGAGTTCTTGTATTTTTTGCCACTGCATTCACCTTAAAAATCATAGTGTTACGTCTTTTGATAGCCTCTAACTCTCTTTGATGAATTGTCTGTTGTCATTTGAAAACTTGATGTAATCAAATTTTTCTTGCTCAAGTTCTCGTGAATTCTCCTTTGTAGATTGACACATTCTGGAATCTCTGATACTTGAAAACCTTCTTTACAGTGTCCAAATGTAAACTTGGAATCAATTTCCATCAGCACCTTTAACTTTTTTTTTTGAAACAAAGTTCTTGGTGCACTCCATCACGAACTTGGGTTCTTAGACAACCATTGGAAAAATGGAGACTAGAAGAATTCTTGCTTCTTTGATTTGAAGCACACATTATTTACTGGATGTCTTCATTCTTTATAGAAATTTAGGCATATCTCGACTTGCTGCAGCATAAAAGTTTCAATGGGATTGAATTCATGAAAGCTTTGAGATTTGAGTTAGAATGACAAATCCATAAGGAGTGGATATTTGAAGTATGGATTAGATACTTATGGAACACATATGATGGCTGGAAATGAACCAGAAAGCATATGGTATTTGGATGGAAAGGGCCAAAGTCAGACTTGGAAGAATCGATATGCTTTGAAACATGAAAGTGGAACACATGGGAATGCATGTGAATGAAGACTGTTGACTTTAAAAATTGACTTGGGCTTTCAAGATGTCATTTTAGGGAAAGTGGATTACATGTATTTGCAACATGTGATGAAGAATGGAAAGTGAGATGACATGCGAATGCGGATGGAGAATGAGCTTACATGTAAGTGCATATGAAATGCGTTATGACAAGAGAAGTGGATTGACAGGTATTTTGCTCATGAAGTGTAAGTGCGTATGGAAGGAATGAATGCAATGTTCCTTGAGGCAAAGTGAGCTTTTATAGACGTCTTTAGGAAAGGTGAAGTCCAAGTACATGCGAATACATGCACATGACATTTTTTGAACTTATAAAAAGTGTCATTAAGTCAAAAACGGGTTTTAGAGATGCAATTACATGTAAAACTTTTCATGTAATCAACTTCCTTAAGATATTTCGTCTTGTTCCTCCTTGATCTTTTGCCCTCTTTATAACATTAAGTTGACCTTTTACTAATTTGAGTCTTCGTCTTATAGTCAATTTTAACATTATATAAAATAAGTCTTCAATCTCTCTAATGTCCCAAAAAGAGGACATTACAAGAGTATGATTATGGCGGATGTGTGTGATTTTGAGCCTCGGAAAGACATGTTTTTGTAAGTTTTTCATTGGCATCTCCTTCATGGATGTTCCACCTTCACCCTTTCGCATGGGTTCATAGGTGCAACCCATTGTGAAAGCCTTGGTCAGGTATTTCTTGTGATGTTCATGTGGTTGTAGTTTGAGTTTGAATGTGACCTGGTTGGTTATTGTTTCACCAAGCTCGGTGTGTGGCCTCCTTGAGGCCTAGGTTGGGAGGTGAGCTCTCCATGGTATTGTTCATTGTAGTTGTAGGTTTTGATGGATTCAAAGGTTGGAGCAAGCTTGTAAATTGATTTCTTGATGGTGTCTTTATGTCACATTGTGTTTGGAGAATCCTCCATTGTTCACTTTCTTGTTGCATTGTTGCACTCTTGTAATGAAGGAAATGATGGTAGTTTCATTGTAATGTAATCGATTGTTTTAAGATGTAATCGCATATCAATTTGATAGGAAATGATAGTTTCTTTAGTGAGGAAAGCTGTAATGAAAAGGTGTAACACTTCTATAATGATCTTTCATTGTGCTCTTCAACCTCAAGTTGAAATAAATGATATATTGTTTGGAATTTGTTGAGATATATCATTGTGTAAATCCATTCCTTTGCAATTTTGTAATAGTGATTAAAGAATGTTAGATTGCTTCTACTATATAGGACATCCATTTAATAACATGTAAAGTAGTCCTGCTATTGAATACATTTGCAATTGCATATTAGTAGAAATAACTCACTTTCAATCTTGATTCATAAAAACTAAATCAAATTTATCCAATGGACTATATAGGTTTGTTGACTTGATTATTTAAATCTTTTGGACAATATGTGTAAATCAAACTCGTAGTCAATATTATGCCACCTAAAATTCCTATCAAATCCATTATCCCTAAAACAAAAGAGGAATGAAGTCCTAAGGGAAAAACTCCTAATGTATGTAATTTGTCCATACATTTTCTGGAAGTGCATATTTGCTCTCTAGAAAATGTATGGAGCAAATATTAATTCCTCCAAAGACAAAAGGACAAAGAATATTTTCTCATTGATGCCTTTTTCAAATTTTAAATATATAATAGATGCTAGATAACAAGTGACACATAAATGCAAAAAAGGGGGTCAATATGTCCCCTCAACAAATTCATCATCAAACAATTTATAAAACAAAAGCAAATGGAGCAAGTAGAGGAGTGGGATGTGACCCACGTGGGGCCCACACCCCACATCCTCTCTCCCATTGAAAACCCATGCAGGCCTGTGATTTGAAAAAGGCATACTTATTAAAACCGTGGCAAAACTTGTTTTAAGGGCTTGAGTTGGTGGGACCCACAAAACCCCCTACCCAAGTTGTATGCCCTTCTCCCCAATCGTACATCTATGTAGTACACCCACTTGGTGCTGTCACAAGCCTGTCCCCCTTGGGGAAAACGCAGCTCACCCTTGGAACATGCAGCTCATGCATGGGATAGGGTGTGGGCAAGTGGGACAGCCCACTTGTGAAGTAGACAAGTGGATAGGTACGTAGACTAAGCTAGGGTAGGTAGGACATGTAGTTAAGCTTTTGATTAGATGTTTAGTTAGTAGTTTAGCAATTTTATAATGTATTAATTAGGTTGTTAGTTAGAATTTTATATTTGGATGATAATGTAGGTTAGTGGCAAATAAAGAATCAGATTTAGTGGTTATATAAATGGGTATTGTTAAGTTAGTAAAAGTTCATTGATCACAAGGGTTAGAGATGGGACATGAAAGATTTGTTATTTGTATGTGTTAGATATTTAAAATTATTTTTTTAAGTTGAATTTAGAAGGTAGGGTTTGTGTATTTTAAATTTAATTTGGTATAGTTTAATTAGGAAGTATACATTAAGGAAGGATGTTGGTTAGGTTGGTTATGTTAGGTTTTCTTTGGTTTTTCTCTATGTTATTTAGATTTGAACTTTTTATGCAATTTGAAATTTAATAATCATAATTAAGATTAGTATGGATAGTATGTAATAATAATAATAATGGGTAAAGTAGTGTAGTGACATCTATAATAAGCTTAGTTCCTTTTGGAAATTTAATTGATTATTATCTAAGTAAATTTGATAGCTTATAAAGGAAATGTTACAAGGATCTTTAGGGTATTTAATTGTGTAGACCTTAATTGCACCTTTTTAATTAGTCATTTTTGAATTAGTTACATTATAATGTTATATAATTATAATTGTTACATGTTGATTGTAGTACGGTTCTTTTAATGTCAGGGAATCAAATCCATTTATAGTTGATTGTGAAACACATGAATTTAATCCTTTAAATGATACCCTAAATAGATTGAACTTGTTTAATGAAATCAAAACCTAATTATTCCCCTATCTTAATAATCTACACGTAACCCTTGACATTATAGTTTAATCTACTAAGCCTTATCAACCTGGTATTAAGTGTTCCTATAGCAACAACATTATGGCCTTCTGAACTTAGTAAAGTATGTATTCTACACCGGCTATGAACCATCGGGAAATGTTTGATCAAATTCTTCAATATGTACCAACCTTCACGACGGGGATGAAACTCTTTTATCGTACTTTTATTTCACCTTCCAACTATCACCTTGATCAATAATGTAATTTGCATCTTAACCCTAAACACTCGTAAACTAGTCGTGCAACCTTGACACTTGAAACTTGTAAACCTTATCATTCCATTATCTTTTCTGCAACTCATGTAGTCTTTAAAAAAAATTGTTGGTGTGTTTTTGCCCTAATTTTTGGGCATGAAAAAAATGTACTATTTAAAGGCAAACACATATACATCTAAACATTTAATATCACCCAAAATCGCCACCACAAACTTGCTCAAGTTCATAACACATTTTTGAAAGGCTTTCATATGTTTAGATATGTGCAATCCTTTGGAAAAACCAAACACCAAGAATGAATAGAGAAGCTAAGTTATTAAATTTACATTTACATGTCATAATAACATGCAAATGTATTGCAAAAACCCATTTAAATGGTGATTTAAAAATACGTATGTATTTGATTATTAAAAATGAACTTCTCATACAATAACATGTGTAATCATATTTAAAAAGCACATGTTCAATGATGTTGGGACTTAAACTTTATTGGGATTATATTTTCATGAAGTATTTTGCATGTGGATGTATGCGATATGAGATAAAAATCCCCATTCTTATGCACTCATGTCATGTATTTATATCAAATATCTAGCTATAGTTTTTAATAAAGTAACATGAAAACTAGTCTAGAAATAACTTGTTTTTATAGAACATAAGCTATTGGTCAAATCAACTCAAAATGAGTTGAAATTTAAAAATGGACCATAAAATCCACTTTAGATATTAAATATAATTTTATATGGTGCAATTGCCCATAAAAAGCCCACTCTTATGAGTTTTTTAATAAAAATACGCAGTTGACATGAAACGCCCCACTTTTTACCCTTATAACTTGAGCTAGACAACTCCGACTTGAACCTAAGTTAGCTTGAATCGAGTGGAATTCCAAGGGCTATTCACCTAAGGCAAAAACAAGACAAAAAACTATTTACAACATAAAGAAAAACAAAGAAAAGATGTGAAAGTTCAACAAAAATTGAGTGTTTGGAGTGCAAGAAGGAAAACTCTTACCAACAAAAAATTGGGGATAATCTCGACAGAAAACCATTAAAATAACACATAGACAAGCCTACACAAAGAACAATTCGGAGATAATGAATTGTATTCATGATGCCTCATCAATGCGTTTAAACAAAGACGGTGCGCCTATGAATCCATGAGAAAATTGCGTAAGGTTGCCTCAATTTTGTGATGTCAAAATTGAGGACAACATAGGGCTCCCTGGATTTTTGGGCAAAATGCAACAACATGACAGAGATTAAAAACCAACTTTGGAGAGATACAAAACCTATCAAAACATGTCATAATGACATGAAAACTAAAGCATAGGCTCTCTAGTATGCATACTAAACATTCCCAAAGTGGCAGGTTATAAAAATTTACTGAGTGCAAGATATACAAATGTAAACTAGCCCTCTAAACACTTTTTGTCACTCAGGAAAATTTGTAAATTTGGCTATTGCTCAAAGCAACACCTCACCAAATGATTGGAAACTTCAGAGTAATGACTTGAGGTGTGTGAATATACAAAATGAAAGACAATGAGCACTTGAAACACATCACATGACTCAAAATGACAACCCAACACATTGGCACAAAAGGCACTTATAGGGGTTCATTTTACAAAGTTTTCAAATATGGTACTCAAAATCCTTTCGCAATTTTGAGTCCCAACACTGTCAAACACTTGGCAAGCAAACTCTAATACCCTTGTAATAGGCTACCCTATTATGCATCTGATTTTTAATGTTTCAGCTCACGGACATTTTATCGAACAGTTTGCATGCAACCTTTGAAATTGAATTTACTGATTTATCTCTGTGCTTTAGCGATCACCAAGTTTAGGACAAGACTAATCGTGCAATTCACAATAATATTTGAACAATCAAAACTTCCCAGATTTTGAATGCACAAATATTTTCCCAGAATTCCTAAAGCCAAATATATTCCCAAAACTCATGTAGCAGTGATAACAATATCATTTGCAGACCCAGTACAAATTGTAGAACACAATATTCAAATGACTGATAACCTGGGAGTTTTGTAGCAGAGCATACAACTACCAATCCTCGTGTCACCATACAATATTCAAAAAGCAGGAGTTTGCACACCCAAAGCTGAGATATTTGTGCATACAGAAGGCGAGAATTTGCAACAATCAGTGTCAACTTCTAACAGCAAGCAAATTGCAGATCGAAATTGCTCGGCCTATGTGTTGGGAAACCAATTTAACCGAGCAGCTATTAAAAACTTCCCAAATGCCTCAGTAAATCAATGCCTAAGAAGGGAATTGTTTGGTATCTTGAATGTAGATGGTATGTGATGGAAATCTAAATTTTTGCAAAATTGAGAGTCCCAACTGCCATAAACAAGAGGTGTATAGCTTTCGCCATTATTTCCTCCAGGGGAAAGATACATGGAGATGAATTTTCTAGGTGATAATCCTTTTGAGTTGATCAAGGAAAGATAGCATTCAGATTTGTGCAGACATAAAAGGGGTATGGTACATAAATTTATGTTTGTATACTTCACAAGGATCAGGAGTTACTTCTTTGTGAGAGCGCATTAGAGGATCTAGTCATAAAATTGGGTAGAATGGTTAAGCATATATAGCATGGACCAAGCAATAATGTGCAACAGACATGTAGATAGAATCATTGCTGATTCAGATTCAGTTGGACAGTAAGCCATCTGTAGACTTGTGACACAAGCTATGGAGTTACTTTTGATTGGCACACACTTGGAGCAACGGAGTGATACAATATTTCTTATATTTGCAGTCACGGGAATTGTTCATGGGTCAGATTGACGAAAAACCGAGGACAGTGAGAATCCAATACAGAAACACTGTATAGGGGCAGTTCATTGTTACGATCTTCACTATATCTGTGAAATCTAGAGATGATATCAGAAGCCTAAAAAGCTCAGAACTGTAAGGTGTGTATTAAAGTTGGGAACTCTTTAATGGTTTGAGCCTGAAGTCAGACAATTCGTGAAGTGAAAACAACTTAGAGACAATACAAAGGTCTCTGCCACAGACAATGAATATAGTTGTGTAACAAAATCTGATAGTTCATTGAGCAAGAGTTTCGAGTTCACGTACAGGATCCGAGCTTAATTACCATTTGGATGAACAGCAGTGACAAACAATATAAAGTTATTATCAAGATACCATTGGAATTCTTCAAATACTGAACACAAAATCTGAACAGAAATGTTTGTACAGCCCAGAATTAATGTATTCATCGCATTTTATGCCATTTTATATTTTCCTGAGAAAACGTCAATCTCTAAATTCTTGGAACCATATTTGAGTCTAGAAGTATAGAAGTTGCAAAGAGTGCTCTGTGAAGGAAATGTTACAAATAGGTAGAAAGACATATGTTTCCCCTGTTACCAGACTTTCAGAACGGGATATCACCAGATGATTATTGGGCCTGCATCCATAGTGCAATGGGATAAATTAGTATACCACAGTGATAAGGATAGAAATGGTCAGATACGAGTGATGGTCGTGAGAGCATGAATATATCAATGATATGGAAATCACTGTGGAAGTAAAAAAAATGGATACCAATATACATGTACGAGAAGTCTAACATTTGTTTGATTAACTGACACATATTTCTCATCTGTTTGATGCAGGTCTTCAGGCAGAGGAAGGAAATCTTCACCAAAATGATACAGGAGCCGCTTCAGATTGGAGATTAGAATTGAACCGTGACAAATATATGCCTGATGAAGGACAGTCCAAGGAATTGAAGAGGCCCAATAAAATATGAAGCATTCTAACCCTTGAAACTCAACAAACGGCTACAAGAAAATAAGGTTGAAGGATTTCTTGCAGACCTGGAGTATGAAATATTGCGAGCATGTTATGATCGTTCCAGGTTTTGATCAAAGTCTATGCAATCCAATAACTGGAAATTCGAAGGCCACCTATATCATTATCCGTGATTCTATTGCCGCTCAAAACATATAGGAATGGTCACGAGATGTTGGTGTTAACCCATAAAACAATACCAAATTATAAATTAAAAGTTCATGCTATGTAAACAAATGTTTAGTTATTTATTTGAAAGCGGTGTGTCATTTGGAAACAACCATATGACCCATTGTTCTCTACAAATAGTAGATTGAAAGCAAATGAAGATATGTAGGATACAATTCATATCCATATTTTAAAATTTTACATATCCTATGCACACTTTGATATATTATATTTTTCATTGGTAAAGGAATGAGCGATTGAACAAAGCTAGTGAATCTGAATTATTGAGTAAATTTTATGCAGTCTGGATAAATTTGCAGTAGATGGATCATCCGTAAGGAGTGTCTCTATGTGCAATTTTTTATTTTTGGCACAATCTATAAGTGCATCTATTTTATTTATTTGCATCAGGGTTTAAGATATTATTAAGTTGTGTCCTTTATAAATATTTTTATTAATTTCTATGAACATTTTAATATTCGGATAACTCAATTGGGTCATTATTGCATTTTAAACTTGATAAACATAGATATTGTGAAATCTTTAATTGTTTCCTTATTTATGTCTAGTTTGTCTCCATATCACAAGAGTTAAAGTGCATCTTAGACTAGTTTGAAATTGCGTTCATATAATTGATTTGTTGCGTCTGAATTGTTGAAATTGTTTATAGTTTAAGATAAGTACATTGAACTTTATAAATTTGTACGTTTCAACTTATAATATTGACTCTGGTTGCCCATTTAATTAAGCACTGGTCTTTATATTACTCTTGATTCATAATCCATATGCTGGCAACTATTTCATTTCATTCCATTGAGCAATTAATATATTCATTTGTTGCGTTCATTCTTTATTTAAAACATTATCACATTTATTTATTTATTCATATTCTCAAGTTTAAATTTTTTCTGTAATTCTTGTCGTTAGGAAGACTTTCATCGCATTCACATTCTAATTGGTCTTCTATAAGGATCTTGGATTTAAGTTTTTTGTCCAGGATTAGGTACACCCACCTTGGCCTTGCAGAGCCAGAAGCACAGAGGATCTAGATTGAATTGATTGATCCTGTCAAGTTGGCCTTAACCGGTTGGATATCCCAGCATCAAGCAGGCAAGGCTCGTAGGATTCCAATTTGCAATTTTGGGAACCAATAGTATGACCATTAAATTGCAGGAAAAGAGCATGTAAAAAGTAGATATATTTGGTGCACAAAGAACATAATTTCACAATACCAAACCCTTAAGCAAATATCACACAATAACAAGAATATAATTACCCAATTCCCTTAGAAAAAAGAACCGCCTATTGCAAACCCGAATACAATGCCCAACAGTAGATTAAATTGGGCTCCAACTCAAATTTTTCAATCACCAAATTCTTTAGGAATGAACTACACCTCAACCACAGTCGCCATAGTAAGAGGAAGCACCACAAAACTCAATTCAAACCACTATACTACAGCAATGGAATTGAATTCACAACCTCAAAAATCCTCACTAGAAACAATAAAAGAAAATAAGCAATTGGATGATCTATTTGCTTCATGAAGCCACCTTTTATAATGCACTTGGCTTCATCCACACAACATTAATGAGAAGCTTCTATTAAATTCTTTTATTAAATAACTTTTCTGGCACATGACTTCATGAAGACACTTTTCACTTAAGAGGCTTCAATTGTTAAATATAACAATTCCTTGCACTTTTATATTTAATACTTGTGCTTAGGCTTATAATTAATTAATAAATGGCCCCTTCCAATGATGACTCAACCCTCAACTTAAGTGAAACTATAAAGTTAAAATATAAGTTTAGAATAAGCAATTTAATGATTTAATAATAATTTGGCCACTAAAATAATAATAACTCCGAAAACACTTATCCTTTAATATGTAGTTTGAAATAGGAGTCGCTCCTATTATTTCTCCATGTGACCAAATGCAATTTCCAAATATAAAAAAGGGTCCCTCTAAATTATTGTCCAACTTGCCATAAATAGTAGGTGCATGAAACTAAGCCCAAATGAAGTTGAATCTGAGTCAAAAAAAGGCCAAACTAGAACATATTGAATCTTGAAGAGGACAAGAACCTCCCATAGCCAAGCGTCTACCTCAAAAGATCCTCTCTATCAGCAATAATTAGCCTACGAGGATCACAATAATAGGCTAATCCCTCAAACTTTGATGGTGGCAAAAATGGGGGCATTACAACGGAGCAAAAACCCACTGAACAACATACTTTCAAAATCTATGGAGGGTTTGGCGAGATACACACTCAAAATCATCCTCTCAAGAGCCAAATAACTCCACAACAAAGTCCTTTAACCATTAGTATTAGACTAAAAGGGCATAGTAATAGGCTAAATCCATTGACTTTGATACTTGCTCAAATTGGGGACATTACAGAGAGTCGACACATGACCCATAGTCTAGAAATGAGGCATCATAATTTGATATTACATGTACCACAAGAGGAGGAGAATTAGGAAGATATTGATGCTCTTATCAGCCTTTTCCTTAAGAAAGATGAGAAAAACAAAAAGAAGAAATGATTTTAAAAAAATGCTCTTTGATAAACCTTGTTTGATAGACTTTGTTGGATAATGAAAGAACATTGTTTTAAGTAATTATCTATGAATGTTGAATATTTATATTGATTTTTATTTCATGTTAATGAATATTGTTATGTATTTTTGAAGTCTTGATTAGTATTGCATATTAATGAATTTTATATCATATTAATGAATGTTGTGTGATTGTATTGATTGAATGCTATAGTTCATAAATGGATAAATGAATGAATGAAGTATGAATTTAGATTGATGTTAGCAAGAAAGAAGTAAGGCCAAATGAGCTTCCACCTTCATGTGGTTGGCCTTATTAAGTAGAGAATATTAAAGTATTCTTGAAACCAAGTGAAGCTCAAACTAACATACCTTCATTAATTAATCAATTTCATTCGTTGTAGGTCTAAAATGATGCGATGATAATCTATGGTATAGGTATGAATCTCTTCAGGAAGATTAGGTACTCAATCTTCTAGCTTCAACAACTTTACCACTTGAAGCCCACCCACCCATGGGCCCAAACACCCTAAAGATCTAACTCTCTAGTAGGAAGAGTGTAGAGAACTGTAGCATATAACTTGGTCAAAATGTGTCCCTTCATGATAGTCTTCTAATTATTGGGATCAACAACCACCCCAATCTTGTGGATCGAATGAATGATATGATGAGACCAAGTGGGAGGGAAACTCGTGCAAACCACCTAGTTGAAGAGATCCAAAATATAGGGAACCAGGATGGGGAACCCAAGATTAAGGACCTCATCTTGGAATCCTTCCACAACTACTGCTCTGCTACTAATGTTTTTTATTGCTTCCTTGATATTCGTGTGAGTAAATAAGTGGTAATGGTGAAAGGGATGACCTAGAAGGGAAGTCAGTTGGGGATATTAGAGAGCTCGATTGTATGAGAGACCACAAGATTGTGGTCTAGCTTGAGAGGGAGGTGGGAGAAGTAAGGCAAGAGAGTGCACCAAAAGGAGCAAATAAGAGAGGCTATAAGGGTTCTCCTACATTAAGAAATGAAAGAGTGTTTCTTGCAGAAAATGAAGTTTTCAGCCGTGGGAAGGAGGGGTGTTGGGCGATGAAGTTGGGTGCAACCTCCTATGGAACTCCTTTCTATCAATATCCTACCAATTTTTCATAGGGTAATTATTTCTCAATCTAGTTGGGATAAGCGACTATGTGGTGGAGTGGGGGATCGAAGGCATGGAAGCCTCCCAAAGGGGAGAGAAGAGGTGGTCAAACATGGAGTCTGCACACTCCAAAGAGGAGAAAAGGGGGTCACAAGAGAGGAATTGCCAAAAATGGAAACTAAAGAGATCTGGATCATAGTTGTCAAAGTGAAAGAGGTTACGGCTGGGGGGGAGGGGGGGACAAATGAAGGACTAGAGAGAAAGGCAGAGGACAACATGCGCAACCAAAGGGATAATGGAAACAAAGAAGTGGTGAATAGAAGGAAGGAACGACTAGCTAGAATGGACTTAGTTGACCATAGTGGCCCCATTACTATGGGGTCTACAAGTGAAAAGATGGGAGCCAAAGAAGCAATCCAACCCATTTAGGATCACCAAGTCGGAAGCATCACTAAACTAAAAAAGATGATGTACGTAGTTTGTAAGGGGGCCAACAATATTATCAGAAGATCTCTAGAGCTCCAAAGAAGTAGGACCAATATCCCTGATAGAAAAGGAGTCAATCACCTTTGTATGGATGCTATGGAGAGGAGTTTGAGTACAAGAATTGAAGTCCCCCAGAATAAGGATATCGCCGCCTGACGAGAATTGAGCTATACTATCCTGTACATCAATGAAGGGATCCCCAACATGGCCATTATAAATGGCACATGGAGCAGCAACCAGAGGAAAGTAGCACACAACAATGTAAAGGTCCTTGAAATGGGAAATTGCATGGTAAATCCGAACCTACAGGCATTGGGTCAAAGGATCTGAGTAAACCATATAACTTTGCCCCCAGAGACAATCATTGATAAGACAAGTAATCTAACCAGAACCACGAACACCACCCAACAATCTAGTCTCACTACAAAAAGCTAAAATCCACTGAAAGCTTGTAAAACCGGGACGAGGGCGAGTTGAAATCTCATGGGTCCCTGTGAGGAAAACAAGATTTGAGGAATCAAGAGCATCATGAAGTAACCCAATGAAAACCAAATGGTCCCAGTACCATTCCAACACTTCACCTGTAGTATTGTATTGACTCTACTCTTGACAGGCCCTTGTATGGCGAGAATCATTTAGACACATCGGTTGAAGGACGAGATTCCCATCTAGATGATAGCCCAGTTCCCTTCCCGTCTAGAAACTACAACAAGATCCCTAGAATGCTTAACTTCAATAACTTGTGATTTCATGAGGTCTTCATCCAGATAGACCTTTGAGGGAAGTGAGAACCTTCTCTTGGCTTTGAGAGCCTAGAGTTTGTCTACTGCGGTAAGAAAGCACAAAAACAATGTCAAGTCGTTGCCAACCCAAGCACAACAAGAATGATGCCACTGATATTGAGTTGTCCACTAAGAAAAGATTGCCTAGCCGAGATCCAATCAGTGGTAAACCGAGAACATTGAGGTTCGTCCCTCTCACTCTTCGGGTCCTCTCTTTAGTGATCTTAGATTAGACAAGCTTCTCAATGCCAACAACAAGAGGGTTGTTGCTATTATTGGAGACCTATGCCCAACTTTTGATGTGTTTCTCTATTTCAAATTTCACTAAGTCTTGTAGGTTGACCGATTTCGATTACTAACTTGAGTTCAAGGATATCATCCTTGACTATAGAGTTTACAAAGTTGGATTGAACTATCTTTTGCGATTAGTATTCTCCACCATAACCACTATGACTTTATTTGTAAGCATTTGTTGAGAGGGATGCATTCTCATACTCGACCATCCCAAATCTATCCAACAAGTCTAAAATGACACTATCAGATTTCTAAACATAAGTTGGGAAGGCCGTCACTAAAGAAGAGGATCCTATGGTGTTTCCATGGGGGAAGCATCTACAAGACCATAGGTTGCAAAAATAATAGGCACACCCACAAGGAAGAGAACACCAAGAACCAAAAGGAAACAACAATGCTACCAAGGGTCCGCAGAAATGTTGAAGAAGCCACAAGTCACATCATAGGAACCGGGAGCAACTTGCAGAAATACACAAAAGCATAACAATCATAGAAATGGTGACACAACGAACACCCAAGAGAGGCACAAACAAACAAAACTAGGAGAGAGCAGACACAAAAACACAACCAAAAATCAAAATGAGAGTGCAAAGACAATTCGTATTACAACCAAAGGCAAGGAAACCAACCAAAAGTAGTCGCAAGTCCAACAAAAGCAATAAGAAAGTAGATTGCGAAGACCAGAGATCAAGCAGATCACACCGGATACCAAGGAAACTAGACAAAAGAAGTTGGGGGCCGAACAAAAATGCAAACCCAAATAATGAGCAAGCAAGTTGTGGTAAAACGATGGACGAACCACAAGAAAGCAAAGGACAAACCAAAGGAAAACTAGGCCTAGCCAAAGCTGAGCTGATGAACGACAACAATGAGGGAAGCTTACAACTACAAGAAAACACAAGGAAAGTCATTCACATGGATGAACTAAGTCACGAGGAATGCAATCATATAATGCAGTGACAAAAGGGAGTCGTCAAGAATAAATGCAATATGAAGAAATGCCACACTTACATGGAGAGACCTCTTCAAGTCTTCATTCTACATTACCTCCATCTAGTAGTGGTACTACAAGTGAGACCCTTGGACCTCTAATTCGTAAAAAGGAATTCACACTAGATTCCAGTTTTGTTGTCCAGCCATCGCTTGAGAGCATGTTGAATAAGGAGAAGCTTGAGGCTACAAAATGGCATTGGGAGGTTTTTTTTCTACAAACACCTTATATTCAATGCAGCCAGCAACATACTTATTATTTTGATTTCTATGTCTTATTTTTCTTGCTTTCAAGACTCAAGAATATGCCACATTGATTATATTGATTTTTAATGTTTAAAGCAAAACTTAGTAGTATACTTATTTTGTTTATTTAATTTGTTCTAGGTCTCCTTATTGGCAAATTGATATAGATGTTGTTACTATTTGTGGTGTGCAATTCAGAGTACCTAATGATGAGGAGCTTTAGAAGTCCTCGTTTGACCCGAAAGGTGGCTGATGTAAAAATTGCAATTGATAAACAACGTAACATATGGAGGAAGGGTTGCACTATTGTGATTGCTGGTTGGACTAATAGAAGAAATAGAACACTTCTGAATTTTTTTGTCTCCTCATCAAGTAATTGTACACAATACAACTTGTACATAGAAGTTAATACTTACTAGTAGTGAACTATTGATTTATTGATTAAGTTTTTCATTATGATTATACTATATTGTTATTTTATCTTAGATGCCATAGTGTATTTGAAATCAATTGATGCTTTAGGGGGAAAAAATTCAAAGTATCTTTGAGAGGTATTGGAGGAAGTGTTGAAAGATGCAAGTGAGAAGAATGTGGTACATATAGTCATGAATAAGGCAGCAAATATGTTTCTGTAGGTAACTTTTTATGGAGAGGCATTCTGACTTGTTTTGGATCCCTTGTGTTGCTCATTGCATTGACGTCATGTTGGAGGATCTTGGTAAATTTCCCCAGATAAAAACATGTGTAGAGCAAGGAAGGAGTATTTAAAAAATTCATAAACAATCATACTTGGGTCCTCAACATTATGAGGCAATACATAAATTAAAAGGATTTGTCTCCTTCAAGGCTCACCCAATTTTTATCAAGTTGCAATCCTTGCTTCAGTCCAAGGCCAATTTGAAATGCATGTTTGTTTGGGAGGAGTGGACAAAATAATCATATGTGAAGACAAATATAGGAAGTGAGACGAATGATAAGATTTTTTATGAAAGTGGCTTTTGGCAACTGACCAAGGAGATTGTGCATGTAATTTTCCTTTTTGTCCTCATTTCCACTTAATTTCATCTATTTTTTCATACTTGTTTATGTTCATTGTTCATTTTTAAAAGTAAAATTTAAAATATTAAGCTTAATGTTTCAAGTTCAACTTTCACAATAATTGCAATTCATAGAGCTTCTTGTTGTTCTCCGACGAATTGTTGACTGAGAGAAGTGCTTAATGGGATACATTTATGAAGGCGTGGATAGGGTGAAAGAGGCCATTAGATCTTTTTATGTAGGGAATTGGAATAAATATGGTTCCATATGGGATGTCATTGTTCGATGTGGCACAACTTACTTCACATGCCCACTACCTTAATTTGGCATTCCAATATAGCCCAAGTTTCAAGGTTGATGATGGTGTGTGAAGTGAGCTATATGATGTTGTAGAGAGAGTGTCACCTAATGAAACAATTGGAGCAAATCTAGTCCGTGAGATAGAAATGTATAAGAAGGCACACAGAGACTTGTTCTCGTGAGACTTATGCAAGAAAAATCGGACACTACTTATGCCAGTTAAAAATCTATGATTCTATGTTCTAATTCTATTACCATTTAACATTGATAAAGTCAAAGTCATAGAATTGATTTTTAAATTTCCTTGATTCAAATGCACATCAACGGATGTTTTGTACCATGTTGCCAAATCTACAGAGGATTGCACTTCGTATCTTGAGCCAATCATGTGGTGCTTCACAATGCTAACACAATCGAAGTTTGTTCAAGCATATACACTTGAAGGAGTGCAACAAGTTAACAATGAAAAGGTTGAATGATCTTGTGTTTGTTTATTACAACCTTTGCCTTTGTGATGGATAGATCTTGGGCACTAACACATGTCCTATCACATTAGAGAAGGTTGATCCACAAGCAAAGTGCAACACTGAGATTGATGATCGTGTCTTCAGCGATGAAGAGTTGGAGTGAGTTGATAAAGTGGATTGAGCGGAAGGGGCAGTAGAATTGGCACCCAAGGAGACTAGAGTGCGAGAAGACCCAATGGAGGTCCCTAAGCCTAAGCGTGAGGGATCTGACTCTGAGGATGATGAGGATGTCACTGAGGTCGATTCCCAAACACAAGGAGAGTAGATGGCTGTAGAATCTTCTATGACCTATCTAAGGCATACTCGTAGGAAGACATAGGCTGCTATGAACCTTAGTCTTCTAGGCTCTAGCTTTTATTTGGATATATGTTTTCAACTTTTGATTCCATGGATTTCATATTCCATGAATATTGTCGACATTAGACAATGACATTATTTATATTTCTAATGTGTTATTAAATTTTTTCCTTCAAAAATTCACATTTATATTAATGTGATCTATGTGAACTTGTGTATGTATGCAAAGTAGCTTCTATTTATCTCAATTGTTGTGTATTTGATGTTAATTAACTAAATGATGCATGAAAAAAGCTTTAAAACCTTAAAAATCTTTGAATTTCTTGGTTTTTTCAATTTGCTAAGTTTGAGTCTAAGCCCAAACCTAGCTTGTCATGTCTGAGGTGAGTCTAAGTCTTCTAACTATGCTTCAAATAGACAAGCATCCATGGAAATGCCACTTTTTGAAACAAATAAGGGTAACAAAAGATGGAGGAGAAAAGGAAGCCTCAAAAGCAAAAAAATAAGGACTTGACACCATATCTCTCACTCAATTAACATTTGGTTGAAGTCAGATCCTCTATCATACATCTTTGCAAAGAGTCAAAAGAACCGGCAAAGAAAATTATCGAACACCATGTTCCCATACTCGGAGTACACAACAGTGGATCGGGAATTTTGTGACAAAGAAAATCTAAGTCGAACATTAAAGGAAATCAATGTGGCACAAGAGCATAGTTTTGAGTTAAGAGTACATCAAGCTGACTAATATATCTGATTGTGAGAATGTGATGAGCCTTCTCAAGACAATAACATCTTTGGGCACAAAACAATTAATCAGATCAAGTATTAATTCTGATTTGAAAGAAAATTGTCTTCCAAAGTAGGTTGTACTTTGGAAACATTATTCCATATACCAGCCTATATAGAAGAAGCAATGCTCAAAAAAACAGGTTGTATGGGTCAAGGAAGTGGGGCCAAAAAGTGTTGTATGAGATGTTGGTTGAATTGTACGAGATAAGGAATTTTTTCTCTAAAGAGTCGTATAGGTTGCTAAGAATGTCATTCAGGTTCAACAATCAAATTCCTCAAAGTGTCATACAGGTTACTGAGAAAATTGTATGAGTTCCTGAGAGTATTATATGGGTTGCCAAGAAGACTGTACAAGTTGTTGAGAGTATTGTGAAGCTTGCTAAGAATAATGTGTGGGTTCAATCATCAATCTTTGCTAGTGTCATATGCATGCAAACATATCACCATGTGCCCAATTCACACCTATAAACGGGTTGTACGGAACGAAAACTTGCTTGCCCATTTTTTCTTATAGATCATATGTTACAAGTTGCACATGTTATACGAGCTACCTTTGTCATACGGGTCTACATGATCACATCATACAGAGTATTGTGCTAATGTTGGACCATGTTTTGCAATATGCAACTACACATGCAGTATGAGCTACTTCTATCACACGGATCTACATCTTGATCATTTTGTATGGAGTAGTGTAACCTAAATTTGCATTGCTATTGTTGTTGTTGTTTGATGTATGAAATCCCACAAAATCGCATCCATCAACTTGGTTCTACAGAGTAAATAGGAAAATTTTGGCTTTTATGTACAATATTTGGGAGCTCCACATCAAGCGGTACCTAGCAGCAGGGCACTACGTAAAATCTCTATTTTTTGGCCTCTTCAACATTACTCCTAGACCCTCAAAAAGTCACCAAAGAGATGCGAGATGGAGTTTTGAAGATGAACCCCCAAACCCCTGCAAGGGCGCTGCCCCTTGACCCACTGGAGATACTACCCCTTGACCCTGTTGGGGGTGTTTCCCCTAGACCCCCATTTTATCATCTGGAGTACACTACAACTTTGAGTTTGTGCAGTGCTAGATATCATCCACACACTTGACATTAGTTTTCTTAGATACTACTTGATATGTACTCGTCACTTGGAAGACAACTTTTTTTTGGGAGGATGTTGTAGTGAGCATAAAATCTCTATTGTTATGCTTGATAATATTGGTTATCCAGCAATGTATTGATTATCCATTATCACTCTTGGGTAGTTGTCATGTCACATAGTTGTGTTCCTCTTGGCAACCATCAATCCTCTAAATATGTCATGTACTACCAAGGAAAGTGGTATGGTATCATCAGGTAAATTGTAATCCTTGGCTGACCATCTCTGGTCTTCCTCTCTATAATGTATTCATAAGCTAATAAAGATATATTTTACTCCTATATCTGGTATGCACTGCCATCTGTATTGTTATTCCATGTATGTAAATTACTAAGTATAGCAGTAAACAAGGTTCTAATATAAGATATACAACAGTTTAAATTAGATTCTCTACATGCCTTTCCTTCATGAAAGCCACGGACCTTTAACTATGACTTTATTGATAATAATAATATTTTTGCTTATATTTTTCCATGTGTTCAATACTAAAGCATCTAGCAAAGAACATTTCTTTCTTAATGAAGATAAAGCTACATGACAGAATGAACATAAAAAATACTTCAAATATTGACTCACTACCATTATGTATCCAACCCTGATCATTCTTACAAAGTATCATATTATAATTACTTTGGAATAGAACTTATTTGATCTTGAACCTGCAATTATTTGTAATAATTTGACTAAAGTTTGTCAGGAACAATAAGAATTTGAACACTTATTATGATAATGTGCATATGGATAAACAGGTTTGTTCAAACCAAAGACTTTCATGATAAGGATGGTGGGAATTCAAGTTGCTCTTCAGAAACAATATTTGAACAGTAATCCCTCTTTATTGACAAAGTACTAAACTTCTTGAGAACACTAAATAAATATCATTTCATCTATTGTAAGAGATTTTACTGTAAAGACAATAACATGTGCAGACATTATCATATTTCTTTTGCAATAAATTGCATTGCAGATTCTTGTTGCAACTTCATATCTTTTTTCAACTGTTTGATTAAATTTGATACTTCAAATGACTTATCTTTCTACTACAAATAAAATTACCACATCTTGTGGTTCCTTGACAATTATGTTTCCTTCAAAGTTCTAATGCTACACTACAAGAAGGCCAGAATGGAGATTACAAGCAAACAATTGTTTAAACCCCAGAAATATATTCTAGGTTCCTTTGTGAAATTCTAATAGAAACACAAAAAAGTATGCAAAAAGTTAAAAACAAAATCTTAGAAAACCAGAAAAAATCACCTCACCTTAAGTAGCCATTACCAGTGCCAGCAACAAGCTTTTCTTCCACATCCATGCAATGAATGCAAGTGTACAAACTTCCATGAAATCCAGCAGATAGCATCCCTCCAGATAAAGTTGTAGCATTTACACCAGTTCCCAGTTCAGCAGTTTCCCTAGGCATTGCAGGCAAGATAGATCCAACAGAAGAAGAAATTTCTGAATTTTCAGAAAATGTTGAAACACATTTTCCAGTCTGACTACTCCAAATATGAACAGTTCCATCACAAGAAGCTATTCTTTCACATCCCGGCAAAATGCAGATATCATTGACAACCTAATAATCCCACAATTAGACAAGAATTCAAAACTCACTTTGCTAGTATCAGTTGAAAGCAAAGATTTTGGAAACAAGTGCATCAAGAATAACAGTCCAAGATTAAAATATGTTTTTAGACAGTAGACTTAATAATTAAGCAAGAAGCGCAAAGCAACCTCAGAGGTGGCTTTGAATGGAAAGGATTGAATCTAGAAAAGCATGACATAGTTTTAAAATGGTCAATTTTACAAGCCTCTAAAAACAAGGTTCCAAATAACTAGAGAAACAACTTCCTATATGACAATCAGAAACATTCATGAGCTTTCCCTGCTCTGTCAGTGATAACAAATTTCAAATCTGGGGACATCATTATTTCTTCAAGATTTTCCTATTTTTTATTGAAGGACGAATTATGGATTTATTTTTTTACAGCGTTGTTTATTTATTGGTTCTTATTTCATAGACTAAGTTAGCAATTCTTCTCAGAATCCTCCGGATGCAGAATCCAATGCGAACAAATTCTGGATTTGTCTAGATGCCTTGATATCATATAAATTTTGAAATATCTTGAATTTTGATAGAGGATTAAGTATCATAGTCATGCTATCAAATGATTTTTTTTTGTATATTTCTTGCATTTCTTTGGATATATTATATATGAATTTCCTCCTACATTCGCATCCAAAAAAAAAAATCCCTGCATCTCGTATCCGCTTCCAGAGTCCACATCCGAATCAATAACTTAGTTAATAGAAACCAAAAATCCTTTTCCTATTAAATGGGCATGCGCATGAATCCATTGACTTAGTTTGCTTCCTTGTAGAAATCGATATAATTTCTTTCTTTCTTGGCCCTCAAATGTTGAATAATGAGCACTCTACTTTCCTTTTAGATTTATGACACATGACTTCCCTTGATCTCTATAAGATTTTCTTTGACCAAATCTGTTTAGACCATACAAAAATTGGTACTGACTTGATAAGTTAAAACAAGAAAGTTGAATGAGTCAAGAGGAAACAATCCATAATTTGGAGTAGAATTGAGCAAGCAGCCTAAGTTGCAGCCTAAATTTCAATATATGGTAAGTTGCATTTGTCTTAGAAAATGATTTTAGGTCTCCAATCTTTGAAATTACAACTATGTACAAAGGATCATGAATAATGGTGGGAACTCTTCAACAAACAGTGCATGGATATAGTCTAAGATTGTCAAATATATATTTATTGCATGTTTGTGGGATTTTACCCATGTTTATTTGATGTCATCTCAAGATGGCCTCCATGAGTAATCATTACACTGATGACATCAGTAAAAATTACACTGCAAGAAGGTCCACATAGAACAAATTGCCTTTAAGCATTTGTTAGAGGGGGAAAGAATGGTGAATCTAGTCCACAATTTTGAGCCTTTCACTCCTGGGCCTCTTTCTTGATCGGTAGAGTTATGAGGTAGTGATGCATCTTCATATTCTTCATTTCTTCCTGTTCTCAAAATTATATTTCAAAATGTGGAATTATCTCAATCCAACATTTGTTTTAAATAGCTTCCAAGAGAATTTTACATTTGAATTTTTCTTTTTAAATCTATTTTTTGTGAACATATAGTCATAGCAGCTCAATTGTGCAACTTCTTGTGTTGTGTCACTGTTGGACACAGAACCATATCAAAAATTTATTGGTTTTAGTAAGGCCATGTGGCTCCTAATTTGGCTACTTGTGTAACTAAACCAACAGGACAAAAACCAATTGAACACCAAAACTATCAGCGACTCAAAAAACAATTGATAAAATTATTTTTCCCAACTCTAATATTCCTCCTAAAATTGATCTGTTATTAGCTACAAAGCTATCCTTGTGTAAATTAGTAGTTAGACAATTTTTAATCCACACTATGATAATTGAACTTCCACTCCAATGATACTGTGATTCTTCACAACTTATTGATAAGAGACAGACTTTTATCTTGGGAACCTCAAAAAGAGGAAAACAAGTTGGATGTAGCAAGTGTACATCTTCCGAGCATTTTCTTGGAACTGAAAACAATTATGAGAAACTTCCTAGTGTTCCTATCTTCCTAGAGGTATCTTGCTTTACATCAACCTTACAACTTGTGTATTCTACCTAGAATTCCTTTCCCATGTATTGCACTCTTACTCTGCATAGTGAGTAATATGGTAGATTGTTTCCAATCCTGTAATTGATACTGCAGGGCAAACATCAATCTGTTCACTTGACAACCTTATTTCTATTGTCATGAACAAATTTGCCCCTTCATGCAGACTGGTTGCTTTGAAACCACACCAACAATTTTAAAACGGCCTACTAATCGTTTCATAACTACCTACTCAATGTTGTAACTATCCCAACAATTTTGTAACCATCCAGCAATTTCATAGAGTGTTCCTTAGCGTGTGTTTCTACACTTGAAAATTTCAATGTTACTTGGGGACATGTTTCCGGCATAATTTGACTTGTCTCAGAAATAGTGTTGTCCTAGTGTAATGTCCCCATTTTGGAGGTAATTTGATTTAATTAATTTAATTAATTAAGTTGTCCAAAATAATGAATATTTTATGAGGATGACTAATTAATTATTTTAATTAAATAAATAAATGGTATTAAGTTAATTATTTATAAAGTTATCAAATAAATAAATATAAAAAGTAACTTTATATTTAATTAATTTAATAAAATGACTTGAATTATAAAATATCTTATAAAGTCACTTAATAAATAAAATAAAATAATGTTCTAGAAGTTTCTAGAGAAAGTGGAGAAAAAAGAATAAATAGGCATCCTGCGCTTCATTCTCACCAGGCAGATTGGATGTTGATGATTGATGATTTCTTCTTGAGTATTTGTGGAGCCAAGTGATCTACAGATAATCAATTTGTCTTTGGGAACGAAAACTCCCATTGATAGGAATTTTGAGGGTGTGAAATATCACCTGAATTATTGCAGATTGGAGGTGATATTTCAGTCACTTCATTAGGGCAGAAATCTGTGGCCTAAGGCCAATTTTGAAGATCATTAAATTGGAGACTATTAGCATTGAAGAATATTATTGGAGGCATCGATTATTTGGAGAGGAGAACCAGATTTCTATTGAAGAATTTTCTGATGCTAAATCTGAAGCAACAGGGACGCCATTAGAGACTTCTTTTCTTCCGCTAGAGCTCATACTTGCATTGATTTTCATTGGAGATTGGGGTGCATCATTCCTAGGGTTATGCTGAATGTGTTAGGAGTTATTGGAGGCTGGGAAGCTGCTTAGATTATTTTATTTCCTCACTCCAGATCTGAACAGGGGCGACTTCTTCAGAAATTCGTGTGGGTTGCATATGGTCTTCAACTTCCAGAATATTCACTACTTCTTCATTGGGAATGCAAGGCGGCTCCTAAAACAGGTACTTTTGTCATTTTCATGCATGTTAGACGACATTCAGCTGCATAATTAGGGGTACGGCT
The DNA here is from genome assembly GCA_028749045.1 of Cupressus sempervirens. NCBI lineage: Eukaryota > Viridiplantae > Streptophyta > Pinopsida > Cupressales > Cupressaceae > Cupressus > Cupressus sempervirens. Next base: position 487,584,501 of record CM053790.1, read on the forward strand.
GTAGGTGATAGTCTGCATCAGATTTAATCACTAATTCATATGTATTTGCCAAGAGTCTTGGCTATTTGATATTAATATTGTATTGAAGTATTCATGATAATGGAGATATAAGTAGCTGTTTTCAATAGGCACTCTTGCAAATGATATGATGCATGGCAAGTATTTTACAAAATGTCTATTTTCTGTAGCTTGTCTTTGCATACCTAATTTCCCATATATTTGCATAAAAATCCAAAAAGAATTGCATATTTGCATGTAGATCAGATTGTGGGCATTGTAGGGGTACTTAAATCAGTCTTGGCATCCATTTCTATCAAGCTACTTCAGACTGAAACACTACATCAGCAAGCTACAAGGTTGCATATAAACTGTTTGACGAAATTACAAATAGCAATTAGGGCAAATTGTGGTTGGTTTGGGCAAGGCTCATTACATCTAGAAACTCAGAAACCCATGGTTGTCCCATGAAACTAATTTAAATAATGTTTGATTTTGATAATTTGTTCAACTTCCGCTCTCATTCCCTCAGGATCTAGAGTACACTTCCTGTCATTGGTAGCATTCCCTCAAGATCCCGCTTGGGTATTTCAGAGTTGATTCCGACTACCTCCAGGTCAAGATTGACCATTTGCTTGAGAGGGGTGACAGGATTTGTCAACTTTGCACTCTGGGGGAGGTAGAGTCGGTTGAGCATTTTACCTTCTGTTGTCCTATATATTACGACATAAGAGGTAGATTCTATCATCTCTTTAGAGGATAGAGCTCCATCTCTTCCTTCTTCAGATACACACATCAAGATTGTGTGGCTCTTTATCTTTAGGAGGCTACTCAGCTGAGGGATCACTCTTCCCAACTCCAATCATGCCCTTTATTGGATCAGCTCATTACCTCCTCCTTCCCTGAGATGGTTTGCGGCACCAAGAGCCACCTAGACTCACCCTCTTAGCCTAGATGTGTGAGACCATGGAGATCTTATTTAAAAAGTCAAAGTTCTAGATCCACTCCCACTTCCAGTTTGAGTCACCTTCAAAGGCAACAACAATGTTGTCATCACCCCACTACCACTACCACATCTACGGTGTACCCCTCTGTTTAGAGGTTCTTCTCAATCTCTTTGGCTTTTAAGCTTGGTTGGCATACTGGGGCTTCCTTCTTGCCTTTCCACACTCCCCGAGTTGTCAAGGTTCCTACTTGTTCTTCTTCTTCTTGGTTTCTAGCCACCGTTTGGTGGTCCTACTATGGGCTCTTCCTTTGGTGTCCCCTCAGTCCCACTAACCCATTTGTGGTTAACATTGGACATTAATAAATTTTATCTTTTATCTTTATCTCATGTGAACTCTCAATTTAAATTATTTAACACAAGCATTATATGTTAAGGTTCTTGTTGGCTAGAATTGTTGCAAATCATGAATACCACAACTTACAAAATTGTGACTTTAGACAATGTCTAATGAGATTTCTCTCTCCTCTCAACAAGAGGGGATGCTCCCTTCTTAGCATAGGTATCTCCAACAAGGAATTAGCCGAAAATGACAAAATAGGGTGGTTCTCTCAATCTATTCCTCTTTTGATAGGAATAATTCAATAAACAGCTCGTGAACAACACTAAAACAAAAAATACTTGTTGCTAGGATAATACATGTGACCCTAGGATTAACGTAAGAACAACACCAGAGGCAACAATTTACGTTTTATATTTCTGAAATATAAAATAGGAACCCACAGTCTCCTATGATTATCCCGAATTATGATTCAAGTCGAATAACCAGTAAGGCACAGAGTTGCTTATTGGATACACTCAAACTCAATAAAAATACCTACAACTGAATGTAATGTCCCCTTTTTAGTCAATGTTAGAGGACAAGTTTTTAGACTATTATTGTGTCCCTTGTAGGCTAATTATTGTGGATAGAGGGACTTTTGAGGTAGAGGCTCGGTCATGGGAGGGTCTTGTCTTCTCCACAATTTAGTATATCCTAGTTTGGTTTTTGTTTGAATTAGATTAGACTTCATTTGGGCTTAGTTTCATGTACTTACAATTTATGGTAAGTCTAGTGATGATTGAGAGGGACTCTTTCTACTATTGAAAAGTGCACTTGGTTACATGGGGAAATAATAGGCGTGGCTCCTATTTTAGATGGCATATTTAAAGGATAGTATTTTGGGAGTAGTTATCATTTTAGTGGCCAAATTATTATTAAAACATTAAAATGCTTAATATAAAGTTATAATTTGGTTTTATAATTCACTCAAGTTCACAGTTGAGTCATCATTGGAAGGGGTCATTTATTCAATTAATTCGTGGATGCTTAAGCCAAGCTATTACTAAATGTATCAGAGTGTAATGTCCCCACTATTAGGGTTAGCTTGCAACAAGTAATACCTGCAAAATAAATGTCAGAATTTAAATACTATCAAGTCTAACTATACTATTCCACCCTCTAATTTAATCTTTAACTTAAAGATGTCTCCAGATTGGGTTTCATAACCCTTAGTTATTCCACCATTTTCTCTAAAGTGCACCCCTTAAGGTTCTTCTTGGGTGGGACATCCTCTATCCAATGCCAATTACATATGCATATGTTGATTCATTAAAATATTCTGGCCATTACCCAATTCACATCTAGCCATTTATACAAGGGTTGGATTGACCTCTCACACTGACACTATAAGCCCTTTATACGAGAGTTGTGCTAACTGTTAGCTGACTGGATGGTTCCGGCGGTATTTTGTAGCCGACGGTCCCGCGGTGTTTCTGTAGCCGACGGTCCGGCGGTAAATAGTTTGTAGCGGATAAAATAATTGTGGCCGACAGATTCCTTCGAGAAGGTTCGGTGGTACTATTTATATCCCGTCTGGGATCATTGTAAATCATCATTCATCTACTATTGCGAATATTATTCTGCTATTCTGCTATAATTGTCTGTATGTGTTGATTTCTATACCTGTACGGTAAACATTTGGCACCGTTGCCTTATGAATCTGGAAGGTGGGAGGAATGAAGATTAATGCCAAATCAGCTTAACAAGGATCGGAATAAGGCGAAGGGAAAAGATGGAATCCGTATTGCGCAAGAGAATTTAATTCTAGCACAGCAAGCCGAACGCCGACGAAGATTTCAGAGGATTGCCAACGGAAACCGAAGTGCGGAGGAATTGTTGGAGGAGACTCGGCAACGGGTGGAATTGGTGGAAGAAGCACGGGAGGAGTTCTTGAATTTGTGTTCGTCGAGGGAAGAAAATTCAGACGGGAGAGCATCAACTCGCACGGCTTGCAGTGCCGACGAAGCACGAGCGTGGAGTGACCTCTTCGTCCAAGATAGACTTTCGCGGGAAACAATTTCGGAGGATCCTTCGTCTTCACCAAGGTTTGCAGCTGTCGACACCTCCGGTGTGGGAGACCAGTCCGCCGGTGTGGGAATACAAACTGTAGGTGTGGGAGTTCAGACTGCCGGTGTGGGAGTGTCGACCACTGTAGGAGTGCAGACCTCCAGAGTTATGGCGGGACCCAAAGAAAAATTACCAAAATTTGAAGGAGATGGTACAGCCGACCCCCTCCAACATTGTAAGACATGTGAGACAATTTGGCGGGCAAATGGAATCACAGATGCCGACGAATGGGCCAGGCAATTTCTGGCAACCCTACGGGGTGTCGCGATTGATTGGTTTTCGGATATGGATCCGCAGAAGCTGGATACATGGGATAACATTAAAAAGGAGTTCTTGGCGAAATTTAAACTCTTGCGGAATGATAATGAAATTGTAGCGGAAATTTTCAATACCAAGCAAGGGAAGCACGAAACTGTTCGTGTCTACGCCAGGAGATTGAAAGACTTAATAAACAAAATAGAAAGCAAGCCAGCGGACGGATTGCAGAATAGGTGGTTTGTGGACGGCCTACGCTCGAAATTGCGGAGGAAAATGAAAATTGTGCCACCGTCATCATATGCCGATGCTTACAACAGAGCACTCGACCTTGAAAGTGCGCAGAAGACAAAGAAGAAGAAAACCAGCTCCTCTGACTCTGATGATGATGAATCCGCTGAGGATGATAGCAGCGACGACGAAGGTAGTAACAAAAAGGTTCGTGCCTTACAGAAGGATATGGTTCGAATGATGGAGTTCAAAAATATGCAAAAAGAGCCAAAAGGTAATGAATTGTGGTGCACGGAATGTAAGACCGATGGTCATACTAAAGGATCGTGTCCGAAGAACCAATTCTGTGACATCTGTCAGATCATGGGACATTCGACAAAGGACTGCCCCTTTAACATGAAAACAAGAGGATCTCCGCAGGTGCTTCTCACGCAGGAGGCCTCCCCGTCAGGTAGTAACGGAAACATGAATGTCGTCGGCGCTACATCTGGAGGCTACAGGAATAATCGACGTGGACAAAATAAAAACAATAATAATACCAATACAAGCAGAAGCCAGATTCAGTATGATGCAAACGGACGACCAATTATTCAATGTAGAGCATGTAACTTGTGGGGACATTTTGCGCGGGAATGTCCAACAGCAAATACACCTCAACTATTGTGCCGATGGTGCGGACCCGGCGATCACGATGACTCAAAATGTCCAAAATCCGGAGTGAATTTGATCACTGTTGGAGCCGAGGAGGAAGAAGTTTTGGCAATTACGCGGCAACAAGCAAAAGAATACCTGGACCCCGCCAAAGAAAAGGAGAAATTTGCGGCAACATGGGCGGAGGTTGGAAAAGTATCTCAAGCAGTAACTCCTCCGGACACCACCGCCACTTCAGCAAGAAATTCCGCAGAACAAAACATAGTACGACAAATTTTGCAAACGGAGGTGCAAGTAAAGGTAAGTGATTTGCTTCTCACCATGCCCCAACTTCGTTCTGCTCTCTCAAATATGGCAGGGGAATCGAGCCTGCAGAAGGGAAAGTTATCGGGAGAATCGAGTCGACGGAAAGAAAAGGAAATTGTTGCCGGAGGAGAAGATCAGATGTTGTTGGCGCTGACATCCAGACGGCACCCTGCAGTTGTCGAGATGGGGATACTTGGACATGTTCTCACAGACACCATAGTGGACGGAGGGTCCGGCGTAAATGTATTGCCAGAAGAAACTTGGACAGCCGACATTGTGGCCTCCAAGGTTTCAGCTACTAACCGCCGATCAACATGGAATTAAACCACTAGGTATCCTCATGGCACAGCCGGTAACCATTGGCACCCAGCCGTTCCTCATGGATTTTGTGGTGATTCCATTGAAAAGGAAAGGATATGATGCCATCCTCGGCCGCGGGTGGCTTATCGAAGCAAGAGCTCGACACGACTGGAAGAAGAACACTTTATCCCTAGAAAGTAAAGGCCGCCGATTCATCATTGATCTACATACCCAAATGGTAGGGGAAGAGGCTCTGTCATCAGATTCTGACGAAGAGGACGATGAAGGTAGACGACGGATGGAATCGGATCAGGAGGGTGTCCTCCGATTGGACGGAGGAACAACGGATGACGACTTGGATTCCGTCAACGGTCTCTATCACTGGCAAATGGGGGACTATGAATTATTTCACAGCTGTAATGTTCTGTCAATTGAGAACGAATATCCAAAAGAGTTTACTGAAGTAAAGGAGGGGGAGGCACTGTTGGATGTTACACCCGCCCGTGCATTCAGTAAAGGTCAGACAATTAAGTACAACGAAGCTCCACTGCAAACAATGAATTTGGGGGACGAGGCAGAGCCGAAGAACATACTAGTCGGAGATAATTGGGATCCAGTACTGAAGGCTGCGGCATTCAAGATATTTAAGGACTACAAGGATGTGTTTGCATGGACATACAAGGACCTCAAAGGAGTACCACCGAAATTGTGTGTGCACCGCATTCCGCTGGTGGACGGAGCTGTACCTATACGGAAGCGACCCTATAGGATAAATAAGAACTATGCCACACGCATTACAGAGGAAATCAACCGGATGCTGGACGTTGGCATCATCTTCAAAGTACAGACCAGCGAATGGGTGTCACCAATAGTCATTTCCTTAAAGAAGGATACTATTCAGATTCGGATATGTGTTGATTTCAGATGCCTAAATGCAGTAACAATCAAAGATCCTTTCCCGATTCCATTCACAGATAGCATTCTGGAGGAGGTAGCGGGACATGAAATCTACTCTTTTATGGACGGGTTCTCCGGATATAATCAGATCTCTATAGCGGAGGAAGATAAGTTGAAGACGACATTTGTTGTTGAAGATGGGGTCTACGCGTACAATTGGATGCCTTTTGGGTTGTGTAATGCACTGGCCACATTCCAGCGGATTATACTGCATATCTTCGACAAGATGTCTGTGGGAAATTTCAAGGCCTTCTTGGATGATTGGTCAATATTTAGCACAGAGGACGGACACCTGGCAACACTTGGTGAGTGTATGGAGAGATGTCGCAGGGCCCGATTAGCATTGAACCCCAAGAAGTGCCGATTCATGGTTCCACACGGCAGACTGCTCAGACACATTGTTTATAAGGAAGGATTAAAGACGGATCCCGACAAGGTGAGAGTCATTCTAGAAATGCAGCCATCTACTAATGTCACGGAGGTAAAATCTTTTCTCGGACACATAGGGTATTATCGGAGATTTATTAAAAATTTTGCCAAGTTGTCCCAGCCGTTAGATAAGCTAACGTGCAAGGAAGAAGCATTTCGATGGGAGAAAGAGCAAGATGAGGCATTTGAAGGCCTAAAGGTACGACTGGCTACGGCACCCATCCTGGCATATCCGGATTGGAATAAAGAATTTCATGTTCATGTGGATGCCTCCAATTATGCAATCGGCGCAACCCTGGCATAGACTGGTAATCACGGATTGGATCATCCAATATACTTTGCCAGCCGATTGCTATCAAAGGCCGAGCAGAACTACAGCACGACTGAAAGAGAAGCTTTGGGAATGGTTTATGCTGTGCAAAAATTCCGCCATTATTTGCTTGCTACACCGTTTGTGTTTTATGTTGATCACCAGGCCCTGTTGTACATTATTAACAAACCTGTCATCCAAGGGAGGATCAGCCGATGGTTGCTACTGTTGTAGGTATTTACTTTCAAAATCATTATCCAACCAGGAAAGAAACACGTCAGTGCCGACCACCTGTCACGGATCAAAACAGGGGAACCAGCGGGTGGTGTAAATGACGACTTCCCTGACGCACAGCTGTTTCAGATTGGGCTGTTGCCGGAGTGGTACAGGAATATTGGTGAATACCTCTCAACAGGACAGTTTCCCACGGGGATGTCACCAAATGATAGGCGCAAGTTGATAATCAGGAGTCGTACATTTCAATTAATCAATGGGTTGCTCTACAAAATGGGGCCGGATCATATTCTTCGACGGTGTGTGTTGGAAGAAGAGATACCGCAGGTTTTAAAAGAAGCACATGAGGGTCCCGCAGGAGGACACATGGGGCCTGACACCACTGCACGGAAGATATTGCTCGTAGGACTCTGGTGGCTGATGGTGTACAATGATGCACAGGAATGGGTCGTCGGATGTGACACTTGCCAACACACTGGGAAGCCGCTGAAGAGAGATTTCATGCCACTTCAACCCTCTCATGCGCAGGAACTTTTTGAGCGATGGGGACTAGATTTCATTGGACCACTGAGGGTGAGCAAGACTCGACGGTGTCGCTACATCATTGTTGCAACGGAGTACCTGACCAAGTGGGTGGAGGCCCGTGCGCTACCAGATAACTCGACCGTCAATACCGCGAAATTTATTTATGAACAGATCATCACAAGGTATGGAATCCCATTCCAATTAACAAGTGATAGGGGAGGTCATTTTGTTAATCATGTTATTCGACTGCTCACCACTCAGTTCAAGATTTATCATTCACTGTCGACTCCATACTATCCAAGAGCAAACGGGCAGGCAGAGGCCACCAATAAAATTCTGGTATCCATCATCTACAAATCCTGCGCGGTGGAAGGTGCAGATTGGGAAGAGAACTTACCTGCTGCCCTCTGGGCGTACCGCACGGCATACAAAGTGACGACTGGACACACACCATTCCAGTTAATGTTTGGACAGGAAGCAGTGGTCCCCGCAGAATTCGTGATTCCAAGTCTCCGAATAGCGTTGGAAAACAAACTGGATGATGACGGAAGCCTACAAGAGCGATTGAATAATTTGAATAAACTGGAGGAGAAACGGTTGCTGGCACAGTGGGCAACGGAAGTGGCGCAAAACAGACGCAAACTCTGGCATGATAAGCATCTGAAACGTAGCAGATTTCAGCCGGGACATTTAGTACTGAAGTATGATGGCCGTAATGAAATCAAGCCGGGCAAATTCAAAGTGCGATGGGTTGGACCGTATCAAATCCGAGAAATTGGCGACACTGGGGCAATGAAATTGGCAACTTTGGACGGACAGGAGATAGCTCAGCCGGTTAACGGGTCCAAGTTGAAACCATATCGTGTAAGGAAGTTCTCGTCGTCGTTGAATCCTGCCTTGTCGTCAGCACAACACTCTCTGGCGGCGGCTACGTCCAAAGATGCCCTAGGTACCCCTGTTATTTGAGAACAAAAAAAAAAATTGAAAAAAAAAAAAAAGCCGCGGAAAGGCCCCGCGAGCAACACCTGCCGAAGGCCCCACGGGCAGCACCTGCTGGAGGCCCCACGAGTAACACCTGCCAGAGGCCCCGCGGGCAACACCTTCCGCGAAGAAAATAAAGCCCCGCGGGTGTCGGAGAAGACTAAAGAGCTTCCGCGGGCAACAGCTTCCGCTTAAGAAACGCAGCAAACAAGCCAATGCAGCAAACAAGCCAATGGTACATTAAGAGCTATGAAACAGGGTATGGAAATTCATTGACGTGCAGTTGGCAGATAAAGGCGTCTTCATTCAACCATGAGGATGGTCTGAATTCCCTGACAACAGTTACAACAGTGCACAGAAGTTTATGAGTGTGTAGTGGCGGTCAGCGCAAAAGAAATTGAAGCTACTGGTCCGCGGGAGAAGATAAAGTCCCACGGGCCCTCAAGCCATTACGTCTCCACCACAGGGGCCGCGGGTAGAAAAGAGAATAGCCGCGGGTTAAGACACTTCAACCTCCTCCGTCTCAAACTTTCTCCGTGGGAAATTTAAATAGCCGGTGCGTGGTGTGAAGCTCTTCCGCGGCTCGTTTTTTCCCTTCCACGGATGCTATTGCGCGGATGGTTATTTAGCTAGCACTTCATTGGTGCAGCTCGCATACAATAGGAGGAATAAACCATTTTTCTGCATGGAGTCAGCGGACAAGCGAAAGCCGTGGAAGAGTCAGTTGGTAGCAAATATGGAGAAGCATTCAAGAGTTTTGGCGTCGGGAATTCAAGTTGCAGGCCCCTCCAGTTCCAGTAGCCAGAAACAGAAGACCAAGGAAGAACTCACTTATCTCACCGTCCAGTTTGAGAGTCTTAGTGGAAGCGAATGCCGGAAGTGGTGGCAGGAGACCTCGGAGGTAGACAAGATTAAACAGATTTTGATACGGGCACAGGTACATTGGGCTATTCAACTTCCCATCTTTTCCATTCGGATGTTCGAATCAGTATTGCGCACCATGATAGAGACATATAGTGTCCAGAGCAGAACAAGTACATTCTTGTACAAAAAGCAGTGGATGACGGTGTCCTTTAAACCAAGAGATTTCACCAGGGTCTTCGGCATTCCTGGCCCTGGCGGGAAGAAAGTGGAAATAAAGAATCACAAACTGTCACAGGAACGGAAGGAGCATTGGATAGCTCTAGTATGCAGGGACCTTACACCCATGGAGAGGGAGGGAGCAGTCCAGGGGACAAGGTGCAGAGGGCTTCGCAGGGACTTTATTCGAGAGGGTCATTGGCGTTGTATCATGGACGTCATCAAGAGCAGGTTGACAGGTGCCACCCGAGCTTTAGATATCGCATTGCCGCAGATTGTGTTTATGAATGGGATCATGCAAGGAGTGGTATATGATTGGGCCTCAGTGCTTGCCGACAGGATGGGAGAATTCATGACGCTCCAGCACCGAACATTTTTCATGCCGCACCATGCCATCGGGTTGTTTCTAGAGGCAACAGCTCACCAGATCCCAATGGATGGCTTTGAGGCTCCTCCACGGGGCAAGTTGGCAGACAGGGAGCCTCCCATATTCTACTGGCGACACCTAGATACAGGAGGGTCAGCAGCTGACCACAAGAAAGTACTCCGCAAATTAGCCCCTCCCGGAGAGACAGATAGCGGACGGGATGGCACTTCGATGAGTGACGGGGCTGAATCTGTGGAAGAAGAGGAGAGCACATCGGCTGAAGTTGACGGTGAGACAACAGGTAGTGGGCCCACATTCTTTACCCCGCCTCAACTGTCAACTTCAGCACACTTGACTACCTCTTCGACGGTCATTCCGGCCTTTGGTCAGTGCCATGCCTCGGTTCTTATGACTCCTCCAGCGGAGGCAGATGTCCCACGAACATTGGCGGAGGTGGTTCCACACGCAGTAACGGATGCTGTTCCACGGATAATTGCCGAGCCCCTGCCGACGGCTGTAGCGGAGGTGATTCCAGTTACACCAGCGGATGTCACTGTCGCACAGTCACCACTACCACAGTCTGAGCCGCAGGTTCGGTTGGAGGTCATTGATTGTGATGCTGTGGTCACCGTTTCATCATCTTTTTTATTAGAGGCCGAGTCAGCACAGCCAGTACCGGAGATGAACATGGAGCTTGCGCGGGTCAACCAACCGGAGGTGATGGATAGAGCTAGTGAGTTTTTGAGGCAACAGTTCCGACTCACTCCGATGAAGCGAGGTCCCTCCATTCAGTCTCCTAGGCGTTCAGAAACATGGCCAGCGGAACCCCCGCCTCAGATTCAGGAGGAGGGAATGCCACATGCCGTGGTTGCGCCAACAACACAGACGGCGGCA